>CM034156.1:163402466-163889966 GCA_019776745.2 Taxus chinensis
GCATCTTAAACATTATCATTTAGCTATGGATTCTTATTCTAATGATCGATTGTTACTTAAATCTTATCGTCATAGTCTTATTTATGATGCTCTCCAATGGTATACTCATTTTCCTTATGGATCAATTAGTACATATTGTGACATGGAAGATTCTTTTCTTAGACGATTTATTATTAACAATGGTCCTAGAGTTACATATGATCGCTTGCCTAGTTGGATCAAGGAAAGAAAGAACCCATTCTAGATTACATTTTACATTTCAATTCTTTCATGTATTAGTTATTATTTCAACATATTGATCTAGAAAAGTAATTTATATTTTTTTGAGGTTTGATTCTTGCATTAAAATAAAAATTACAATATGATACATGTGAATTGCTTACACTTTTTTGCTATAAATTTATTGCTCTATAATAATATTTAATTGCTATAGATGTTATATTACCCCCATATATTTCTTCTACTACTTCATTGTCTATTACTTCTTCTCCTCTTCCATCTATTGAGCATCCTCCATGGTCTCCATCTCCTCTACCTTGTAATCATGTTCCATCACCTCCACCACACATGCATCCTCCATCCCCTCCACCGCATCAGTCTCCACCTAAGTCTTTGTCATCTCCTACTCATGAGCCATTGCATTTCTCACATACTACTAAGCCTCATGATGTTTTACGTGCTCTGCTGGACAAGTGCTTAATTCATACCTTCTAACCAACATCACCCTCCTCATCACTTGCGCTACTAATGCGATCACCTTTATCACAATTTCCACTGAATTAATGGCCATCAAGACAATGAATGTTGTGCCTTATATGAAAAAATACAACAATAATAAGTTTGAGGTGTCATGGCCTTTGGTTCTCACTCTCGTGAGTGGTCTCTTTCACCATTCCGCATAAGCATGCTTTTAATTTTGTTTACCCGTTTCCTCTAACCACTTATAAGGTTATCATTCATCTGTATCCTCCACGTACTACATCCATTGCTACATCATCTCATCCTGCTACTAAATCTCATTATTTTCTTAATCCATTGGAATATGTGCATCCTACAACTACATTTCCCATCATTGACACTATTTCATTTGACATTCAATTTGGCTTTTACACTCATGCTGCTATAACCTCACATGCTTCCACCATCCCTGGTAGGCCTCTTTATCTTTGGTAGGTGATTTCTATATGAACACCTCATTAACTGATTACACACTCATGTTTTCAAGGTTCTTACATGACTATTTAGGGATCTATTACAAAATTAACCTCACATTACTCACTCTTCATGCTTTATGCTTCATACTCTATTTTTTTAGCATACATTCTCAAACCATTTCCTGATGACACACTCTTATTTAATGGTTCATTCTTGATTGTCGAGGGGTATTATACAAATGAACTTCATTTTCCTACACATACATTAGGGGCATTTCTCTTTCCCCCCCTCTTCATCAGACTTACACATGATCGCATACACCCTTTTAACTCTTACACTTAGCAATGCCAATCCAATATCTTCTATAATCTCAATCATGTTGCTATTTTGCATTATTTATTATACTGTATCACATGCAATTATTTTATATACATCACACACTATTGATTTTCATTTATACATATAATCACATTTTCAATCATTACTTATCTATATTTATCTGCATCATCATCTATTTCGAATCAACACAATCATTTAGACAACACATCACACATCTAAAAAAAATACAAATAACCATCATAAAATCATACATCATTACACATCAATACAACATGATGATACCAAAAATCCATTTCTATATAAATCATTAAAAATCACAGTTCATAATACAATCACTGGGGGAAAGCCCCTATGCATGGATACAATCATATACAAAACATCATATGTCATCCTCACTATCACTATCTATAATCACAGGAGATTTAAAACTATATGCTTCACTTCTCAATCTATGCAACTGATCATGGCCCCTATATCTCTCCACATGTCTCTGTAGTATCATTATATCATCTAATTTCTTTGCGAATTGGCCCTATAGTTCCATGTACCTCGTGAATATATCCTAAGATAGGGCTCCTCAGACAATATGATCCCTCACTCGCTTCATCACCTCTTGAGCCTCATCACCTCTTGAGCCTCTTCACGCTCACTCAATAGTACAATACGCTATAACCATTGGATCAAATATATGGGCATGCTCACATGCATTATTGTCTACTTGCTCGAGTATCACACCTCCCACAATAACTTTCGGAGGCACATTCCACATCGGGGTGTGTATCGATGAATCAACAATAATTGACCAATAAAAATCACCTGTAATCATACACTAACCCATTATTCACTACACACATTTCCCATATACAACAACTAAGACACAGCTCACAAATAGTAATAGATAATACTTACATTCTGCACACACAGCTGCTATAACATATCTATCAGGGGAAGGGACCTATCCCCCTAATCCTCCTACTCATGGTTCACCTGCCATATTTATGACAACTGGAAACAATATCACCCATTGGTGTGCTACCCCCCACTTGCTATAGGTTTGGGTACACCCTACATCATCCACATGTATCAAATCTATGGCTTGATCCACCTCATCTAGACCAAGATGCACAAGTTGTGATCATGTAAGACTTGGCCTCACTCTTGGATACCTCAGTGTCCTAGTGGATCTCACCCATACATAATGCTTCAGGGGCACATCTTGGTCCATACCAAACTACCTTGACACATGCTCTCCCAGAAACAACTTGGTCACTCCAAGAAACCAACCCTCCAACCACATGGTTCATCGAATGCATTGGAACTGTACATCATCCTCTATCCAACTTTCATAGTCTCTATATGGCCTACATATGATGTCTCCCAGTCGCATATGATCAAGCATAGATCTATAAGTATTTGTATTTAATATCCTACTTTAGATGCCTACCCATCTCATTACAAATATCTCAAGTCTATCCCAATCAACACATGGCCCACTGAGTGGCCTAAATATGGAAATGTGCTCGTATGCCCACATATGTAACAATGTGGTGGCTCCTAATTCACCCCCATTATCTTCCTGTGAGAACTTGTATAGATATCTGTATAAATAGGCCATCATACATCACACCCATGTAAATATAGTCCTATGCTCCTCTATGCACTGAAAAATCTCATGCATCTTATACACGACGCCTACTCGGCCACCCTCTACTGCCACTAATGAATCTATAATAACTGTAATAAAATTTCATAACCATAGAACACTTGATCTCAATATGGAATCTAGACTAATATGTGTCTCTGTTTGTGCCTGTGTCCTAGTAAAGTATCATCTGGCTGCCCTCATATGCCTCTAAGAATCCACTACAACCATTGCGTGTACTCTCTCACCCAAAATTGGTAGTCACAATATACGATATACATCCTCTAGGGTCACTTTAATCTCCCTAGTAGGTAACCAAAAGGTACATGTATCCGCACACCACCTCTTGCACAATGTAGTCACCATAGGCATATTATGGGGTACCTCCCCCAATCTCGTTATGTGCTGTAAGATGGCATGGTCTAATATGCACCACTCAACATCAAAAAACCCCAAAGTAAAAAATGTTCTCAAATTATGACCCTGGTAGAACTCCCTCAGGTGTATATATCTATGCACAACACAAACATCAAAAAAATTCTGATATTATTGCCTCATACACATTGAAAACTAGCTCATTATGGTACCAAATATCATCCAATTACCAACATTTCACAATAAATGGTTAAAACACTCTCCTAGGATGCCAGTGCCCAAGATCAGGTCATGGGTGCATAGGAACAGGTCACTAGTTCTTGGAACTAGGTGATGGTATCCCACAATATGTTTATGCCCTGGATGATTCCACCCAGGTCAGAAATGCACAAAAATAAAAAAATTCAAATTTTTCAAAAGTTGAGAAAAATGAGCAAATTTTGACACTTTTTAAAAAATAACCATACTCATTAACTCATCAGTCACTTGTAACGCTACAACTGTTGCTACTCTCTTGAACCTAGTAAACCTCACTTCCCTAACCCACGGTATGCTCGCAAGCTCATAGCTCAAATTATCACTCACTCTCAGTACATATGAAGTTACTATTCACTTTTTACTATCATTATATATAGAATTTTTCAATTTTCCATTCACTATAGTTACCATTTGTACTGATTCTTCCAACTAATGCACTATGTATGGTTTCACTCATATCTTGAGCTTTGTAACTCTATTTTGTTCCTTGTTCACACCATTCGACTCATATTTTCCTTCTATCACTGTAATATACATATTACACATTACTATATTTAACTTTGACACATTGTATGATCAACATACACGTAATCTTGCAAACATCTTCTACATTATCTATGGTTCATTTTTACATATTTTTCATCTTTACTTTCAGCTCATATAATTTTCTCTGATTTTGTTCAAACAAAGGAATAAATCATGTCATCTAATATTCGATACATTATACATTATATGGGGGAAAAAGGTGAAAATATACCTGTGAGTACTTTAATAAGCAAAATTTTTTGAGTAATCTACTACCATTCAAATCGAATCAATCAACCGATACAGCAATCATACTTCACTATCTATCCCAAATGACCTATTATGTAAGCTACACTATATTAAATCTCTCATAGATTTCCTAACTTGGGAGTTACATTCTGGTCACGATCTCTCCCAAATGACCTAACTTGGGAGTTGAATTACATTACTATCATTTCTAGATGACCTCATTTTGAATCCATTCAACATGGAACACATGGAATTAAATTTGTTCTCTATACGTCTGTAGTGGTTGGACCTTTTGGGGATGTATTCATAGATGAAGAGAAAAACTAGAACTCTTTCCCTAACATTATTCCTCTAGCAGAAGGACACCCAAGTCCTTTTATTTACAAAAAAAACTAGGTTGGGAACTGATCACTCCCTACCCCTCACAATCTCCATTGGAAACAAATCAAAATATCTAAATTCTCCAAATCAAGTCAAAAATTTATCCAGGTGCTCCTTACGACATGTCTCTATTTATGCCACATAGATTGATACAATGATCCATGGTTGGCATGCTATATGCTCTCATATACTGTGCATACTTCTACAATAGGACTTCTCTAGATTTCTCACAAGTATGTTCCTTACTTCCTTTACACTAACTGAATTTCATTCAAATAACATAGAGGGGGGAAAATGTAGACAAAAAATCACACACATATTGTAGACATTAAAATTAGGTCACACTCCCCTTGGTCCCCCATTAAATAAATACCTTGAACACATCCACCTAGCCATGGCCCCCTTCACCCCACTATAATATTAATTTAATTAATTAAATTAAATTAATTCATTATCCTCACCATATTTATTATTTAAATATCCTAATTGGGATAATGCCCACATATCCACCTCACCTAGACACCTCATCCATCCACCTCACCCTAAGACCTATTCTTAGTAAGTTGCCATAACTAACTAAGACCTACCCAAACCCTAAAAATCAATTCCTACATTCCCTCTAACCACATTCCCACCCATTAGAAGGAAGCTTCCATGCTAATCCATGGAGTAAATGAAACGAGATCCCAGAAAATCAAGGGGATCTGCCTAGTTTAGTAAACCTAGGAAATCCTACCCTAACCGACGCCGGTTACCCTTAACCACTGTCGGTTAAGCTGGAACCACTGTCGGTTACCATTTAACCCCCAAAACAACCTTATTTCAAGGTTGGCACATTTCTGAGAGATAATCACATCTTTTGAGAACAAGTGATGAAACCAGAGCTGCATGCAAGCAGAACCAGCATTAGTATACACATCAGAGCATCCATAGCCAGTACCTGAAGCAATCACACAACCATCTGCCTTCACGGGAGCATCCAGGGAAGCACCAACACTACACCAAGTTCATTCCATTTGATCACCCACCATTACCAACCAGGCATCAAGCTCGTATAAATAGTAAGTTTTGTTAACCAACACTCGTTTATTTGTCATTTGGTAGATCCTATTACATATGTTATTAGATTTTGCTCTCATTTCCATTCCCCCATCATCTACCTCCATGCAAACTTGACCATCTTTTTATCCATACCCTTGCATTTCCCATACCTGGACCTTAATCATTCCTGTGCATATCCAGGATCCATACGAATCTTTCCATTTCCCTTCCATCTTCATCTAACCTCAGATCTATCACCCAGCCAATTTTTTATTGAGTTTCCTGTACCCTGACCATACCGATGCTGGTTACCCACAACCATCATTGGTTAGCCTAAACCGATACCGGTCATACCAGACTGACGTCAGTCTCTGTGTCTTTTACCAGAAACCAAGAACAGAGCTCCTAAACTTCCACCAAATACCCAAAACCACCCAGAATCTCACCCTGACCAATACCAATACCTTGACAGTGACCTTGACCTTCAGATTCAATCATAGCCTAGCCTGTTGTGAATGAATTTTCTTATTGTAGATGAATGAGATACCTAAATAATTTTAACTACAGTAGGATTTCCTTTATTTCTCGCATTAATTTTCTTTAAACAGTGGATTGACAGCCGTCTAGGAAGTATCACACTTCCCGGATCTAGCACATGCTAGGCAGTCCACTGCATATATTGTTTAACTTTTATTTGGTGGTCTTGTTGTTCCATTTCAGGTAGTTCCTCCAAGCAAAAAGGAAGCTCTCATGATCAGCTGTGGATTTAGAAGTCATACGCGTGCAACAACCTACAACCAACATTTCAACAGGTATTCCTCCTAACCCATTACCCTTATTTGTTTCGTCAACATTCGAAGAAACGCTCTAGAATTAGGTGAAACATTTTGGCACGCCCGGTGGGACCCATTTGGGGTTCTTTGCATTCTTTCATTTCTAGGTGAAAACATTGTATGTTTGTTTCTTTTCTAAAAATTTCTTACATTAAACTTTCTCCCCTGGAATCTTCTTCTCTTCTATTGTCTAAAAGCAATCATATTTTGGTGCTTAAAATGAACATTTCTTCCCTTTCATTAGTATCACATTAGTGAAAGAGCATCCCTTCTCCTGTTCATCTATTTGTGGCATCGAATTCTACATTTTGATTTGGGTTTAAAAATCATTGCATTTCATTCTGCTTTTCTGCATTAGCTCACATTAATTGAGGGAAACCTATACGCTGGAAGTCATTCCCAGCTGATGGTTGACAAATGAATCATAGAAAATCACTTTCTTTCTTTTCTCTCTCTCTGAGTCTTACCAAACATCAAAAATTTAAAATATATACACATTCTTAAACAACATCTCACCCAAGAAGAAGCTGTAGGTGATCACACGATCATGGCATAGTGGGCACCCCACTGGTTATCTCTGTCCAGTACCCCATCAGAGGACGGCCTGCCCCCACCATAACATACCTGAAACCTCTCCTTGTAGATCTCCTTCTTCGTAGGAAGCCATCCTCACCAAAAAACTCTATTCTACAGTTCATGAGTCAGTCCTTAAATAGCATAAGCTAAACAAACATAATAGAAAAGGCACTCTTAGGATCATATTTTTCTTAGTGTTTCTACTTGGCTTGCATTTTGAGGTGAGAGGTCACGCTCTTCATTTTTCTTATTTCTCCTTGCACACTCCTCATCACAGTTGGTGTATTCCAGCTTCATCTGAGTGTTCCTGGACCATATTCTCATCATTCTTAGGATTCTGGGTTTGATTCCACATTAATTTTAACTCACAACCACATTTTTCTTCATCATTGTTTCAATTTCACAGTAACCGGTGTCGGTCCAGCAACCGTCATCGGTTACCCTCTGACCATCATCAGTTTTACCCAACCGACGTCGGTTCACTATTCTTTTTGTTAACCAACCCAAAAAGGACACCTATTCCCCTTCATTAGCTATTTAGAGTCTCTGTCACTCTTATCATATCCATTGACCTGGTAAGTCTCATCAGTATTTGGCATACCTAGAAAATTTGGCCTTATACCTTGTTTTTGATCAACTGTCCACTTTCCACAGTGACCGGCAACGGTTACCTGTGACCGGCATCAGTTTAACCTAACCAGAATCGGTTAGCCTGTGTCATTTTCTAGCTGAAATTTTAACCCCAATTCACCTACCACCGCCTATTTATCCTATTTTCTATGTTGTATTTCTGTGTCATTTACAGAAAATAGTCTTACCTGATTAGTACCTGTTCACATGGTGTTGACCCAAAGACAAGAAAGTGCCCTCATATTCCATGCCAGTTGTCAACCACTCCCACCTAGCCCTTCACCACCTTCCATTTTATCACCAACCATGGAACCTATCCAACCTATCTCTATCGCTACCGGAGATGAGGAGTTCACACGACTCCTTGACCAAAATCTTGCCACCTTGCAGTTTTACCTTTCCCACTCGTCCACTCGAGATGCCTCGGGTCAGTTGATATATGGCATGCCCATATCTATCCCCCCGACTCTCATTCCCACTCTTGCGTCAGCCCCATCTGGCTCCACGCTGCCCGCATCTACCTTACCCCCAGTCGTTTCGCATCTAGGCCCTATACCCACTATGACTGTCACGTCTGCTACCTCTGTTGCACCCGCCACATCCACTATACCTTCGCCAACCACCCAGAACACAACCTCATCCGTGCCTATTGTCTTGCATATACCCGTAGCTACACAACCACCCCTGGTGTCGGTGACCCCTACCCCTTTTCAAAACGTCATCCTTTCTATTCTGTAATCTTTAGCCCCCATTTCCACTAGGGTCACCATGACCTTCCACCTCCATATATGTACTATCAGCAGCCTCCTGTTTCATCTATTATTCACTATGGGTACGTACCCCCTATTTCACTACCTTCTTCTCAATCTACCTATATGGTAGCACCATATACTGGAATGCCACCCCCGTTATATGCCCAACACCAACCCTCTTACGCTACAGGAGTCACCCATCCATCACAACCTACCAACGACCTAATTAAGTTAATGATGGACAAGATGCAGACATTGGAGGCATCGGTTTCTGGCTCCCACAACACTCTCACCTACGATGAGATTTGTAATGAGCCTATACATCCATCCATTCCTATCTGTCCATATCCCATGCATTGGGAAATGCCTAAATTCAACCGTTTCAATAGCAAAGAAGACCCACAACAACATTTGTGGTCTTTCAAACACGGGTGTTATCTGATCACCCATGATGATGCTTTTCTCCTGAGGACCTTTCCCATGTCTCTGACTGGACCCGCATTAGATTGGTATAGTGGGTTACCTAGACACTCTATATTCTCATTTAATCAGGTAGCCCAAGCCTTCTTGGATCACTTCTCCATTAATATCATTAAGAAGGTTACCATGACTGACCTCTACTCTACGCGTCAGTATGACGATGAATCTATCGCAGATTTTGTTGCTCGTTGGCGTAGCCTAATCAATCAACTCACATTCCAACTACCACAAACCAAACTCATCAAACTCTTCACGTGGGCTTGTGCTAGGCATATCTCACTGACCCTGTAGGTTTGAACCTTTCGAACCTTCGACGAAGCATTCACCATGGCACAAAAGCTAGAGATTCGGGCTATTGAAGAGAAGAAAATCCAATTACGCAATAAGAACTTGGCATTCAAGTCGAATGATACCTCTTCTTCTTCAAAACCATAGAACAATTATTCAAAGGCCAAGGGGACTGCTAACACAGTGGTACTCAAAGCCGGCCCAGCTCATCCATCAAATCAGGCTAGCCCCTCATCTAATCTCTCACCCGTTCAGACTTTTCAATTCAGACGGGAACAACGGAAATATACCCCAATTGGGGAACCTTATTCTTCTGTCTTGGAGAAGCTCATCAAAGCTGGGGCCATCACCCTTCCTCCCATGAAACCACACACTGGTTTTGACCCTGCTCGCCCCACACCCACATGGTATAAAGAGCACGACTTCTGTAACTACCATCGAGTAAAGGGTCATAGTGATGGCAATTGCATCACCTTCAAAAACATTGTCCAAGAAATGCTCGAGAAAGGTGAGCTAACCTTGGATAATCCTAATGCACCTACCAATCAGAACCTACATATCTTCAAGAAACCCTTTCCTAATCATGCCCCTTCTTCTGATCAAACTGGAGAGACTTCAACTCATGATAGCCATACCTGCGAGGTCCATGCTATTTTCAGCGATACACCTGATGCTGCCCAATTACCTCATATTCCTTCCATAGAGGAAATTCTAGCCCAAAGTCCTCCTTCTACATTGGAACCCACCTCACCTATTCCTCCACCCATAGAGGAACACCTTTCACCTCCTTCATCACCCGTGGAGGAGCCTTCCATTAATATCAAGACTATTTCACCCTTGGCTTCTCCACCTAGAGAGTCTATCACCCACAGTACCTCTCATGCCCGTAGAAGAGTACCCATCATCTCCTCCACTCACAGAGGAGCACCCATCATCTCCTTCACCTATCAAAGACCCAGTATAGATACCTTTTCCTCTAGGTGATCATTCTCCATCAGCTACCCAAGATCATGTAGATTTACTTTCGGATCTCTTACCCACAGAAGCCGAAGCTAACAAATTCCCCGTCTCTAAGACAAATGTCATGGGAAATTCCATTAGGTCCTCATCAGCCTCACCTACAGACGTGCTATTCTCACGCTTAGCCAATTGCTTAGATTATGTGGATAGAGCCTTACTTTGGGGGTGTCTTCTGCTTCCTGTCTCAACACAAATGCAGATGCAACTTGCTGACACTTCCACTATCTACCCAAAGATATTTCAGCCAATTGAACCAAACACAACCTCCTCTATCACAACTTCTTCCATGACACCCATCATAGCTCAACACACACCCTTACCCATAGCCCAACATACACCTAAATCCAAACCCACACCTACATCATCTTCCTCGACTAAACCTATTACTACCTTAGGGGTCACCCAACCACCAGCCTTATTCATCCACCTATCAAACTAGATTTAGCTACATCCTCCAAAGTCAATACCAAACCTACTCCGACACCCAAACAGAAGAGCCAACTCCATAAATCTCATACTCCAACCTCACCAATCACACCTTCTTCACCTTCACCCTCTTCATATGTCTTAGGACCTCGTCCTTCTAACACGGGTAAGAAACCTCCACCCGCCGGTAAACTAAAAACGCAGCAGCCCATTCCACCATTGCAAACCTCAAACATACCCAAGCACCCACCACAACTTCCACCCACATCTACAACATCTTTACCACCCATACCTCTAATACCATCGATCACCCCTTCACTACCCATGACACTTCAGTCTCTTTCCCTCACACCTCCGGCACGACCTACACCATCTACCTTCACAACACCTCCATTATCCCCGTGGGTAACTACACCCTCTTCCACCATCTACCTTTCCCTCTAGATCTCGTGTGCCCGTATCACCTTTACCCAAGAAGGTACAACCTAAGGACAAAAATATGCTACCCTCCAATAAGGTAGTCAAAACAACCATACAATCTCCTACCAGTTCGTCTACCATACCCCTACCCAAACAAACATGACCAATGCCTAAGATCACACCAACACCTAAAACCATAGCTCGACCTACTCCCCCTTGTGCAAAGACCGTTCCTCTATAGTCCTTCGTGCCTACACCCAAACCCACCTTCACTTCCCATTGCGATCCACTAGCAGGGTCCTATGCCAAAATTTTAACCAACCTCCTTGAAACTTCTGTCATCACATTGCTGCCCCTCAGACCTTATGACCCTCTCAAGCCCAAACCAAAGGGGTTTGATGACACCAAAATTTGTGCCTACCATCATGTGCCAGGACACGATGTAGAGAACTATAAGGCTTTGAAAAATGTTCTTATCTAGTTGTGTCCTCCTGAAGAAAAATTTGATGATGATGACTTTCTTAATGAGGACCCTATTTCACCAACACCCATTCCCACAACTCTTCCCTCACTGCCTACTCAACGACCTGGACCTTTACCCCCACAGCTCCTAGAACCACCTCTGAGATTTGAAATTAACATGGTTTGCATCAATGACCTCGCCAAACCTCCACCCAAATGTCGATGTGCCCAACTCATCTCACAAGACTCCTTCCCACCATTGGGATTTTTCCCTTCGTGTCGCCATACCTTTCATGGCTCACCTACCTCACCTACCTCCCCACCTCAGATCAACATGATCCACGTTGCTACCTCATGCTCAGAAGGACAAAGGCAAGGAAAAGGCAACTGACTCACCAACCAATCCTATACCCAACATACCATCTACACCCACACCTAAAATCACTATCCATGGCCCCACGTATCCTATTTCTAATGGGGTCACACACCACGCGATGCTCAAACAACTACACCAATTCCCCCTCAAAATGTCCTTATATGACCTCATCCAAACCTCGAAATCCCATCGTCAAGCTCTCATGGAGGTCCTACAATCTATTGAGGTTTTACCCAATGACCCTACACCCATAGCCTCCATTATCACACCCCATCATGTAGCCTCTCTCACCAAATTGCCACCTTTATCCACACCTCAACCTACTCACCAAGTAGCCTCCCTTAGCTTCTCAGAGGAAGAGATCGCACCGCACCAAATAGATGATCCAGACCCAGCTCTCTTCATCTCTGTCCACATCGATGATATACGTGTACGACGTGTCATGATTGATGGGGGTGCTAGCATTAATATCATTTCATCCCATGCATTCGCTCAAATGCACATACCTGACAATTACATGCATAAACATCTTGTCATGTTGCGTTCATTCAATGATGCTATCACCTCTACACTAGGCACTGTCATCCTCCACGTTTGCGTGGGCCCTCGCACTGTTCCAGAGTTATTTTACATCTTGGAGGGGGAATTCCAATATAACTTGTTGCTTGGAAGACCCTAGATTCGTGTAATGTATTGTGTCCCTTCCACTTTGCATCATTGTGTAAAATTTGAACCTGAAGGACACACCTATACTATTCCAGCTGATCCATCACCTTTTAAAACATGCAACATGCTTTACCGACCCAATGACGTGCTTATACCCATTAAGGCATCTACCTCCACAACCACTACCACTTCCCCTACACCTCCACTTACCAGTACAGCCACTACCTCAACCGCACATGCCTCCCCCATTCCTACCGCTGCCACAACCTCCATGGCCAAACCATCAGCCTTCCAATCCATTAGCTCCACCTCCATGTTGACCTCTGACACATCATCTATTCTAGCTACCCACATACCAACCACCGATCCCTTGGAAGGAATTTTTCAACGCCTCACTCTGGGGGAGTATCACCTATATAGTGTCAACACATTCCTTACTCCACAAGAGTATGGAAGTCTTCACTAACACCCTTTGTTATGATCACCGTATAAGAGAGCGCCTCCTTTATGGTCCTCCCCACCTTTGTACCAGTCTCACCTATGGGGGACTTGATACTACAACTTACACACCTGAACCACCATCACAAACCCATCCATTTTCTGCCGACCTCCAGTCACTCACCAATCACTAATTTTCCCACACCTTCCTACACCGATGTGTGTGGAAGGGTTTTGGTTTTGGATTTTACGAGCAAGGTCACCATACTGTTATTCCATGTACTACCCACAAACATAATGACCGTAGTGGTATCGGCTTTGTTGAACCACCTACCGAGAAGGCTCACATTGAACTCATCGAGGACATCAACCCTTCTCCACCTTCTTCACCACCATCACCACCTTCACCGACATAGTCAATGGACCCAAAATCCATTCCTCCTAACTATTTTTTTTCATAAACACCATCTCCTTAGGGCCTCTGACTTATCAATGCGAGGGTGAGGCTCCCTCCTCTCTTCCCTTCCTGTATCCTGAAATGATCGATGACGATACACCTTCGATTAACGTCGTTCAATGTCAGGATGATGAATCTATACTCACCTACCTTGGTGCAGAAGACTCATATATTCATTGGTTGTTACCATCTGAGACACAAACCATGTTGAATGAATCGAATATCGAAATCAACATTCATACTCAGGATGACCCGCACATCCTAAAGATTAGCCAATATTTATATGTTGCTGAATAGGAAGCCATCACTTCTTTTCTCAAAGATCATGACCATGCTTTTTCTTGGTCTTACGCAGACATGCCCGGTATTGACCCCACCATAGTGGTCCACAATATCGTAACTGTTCCCGATGTCAAGCCCATCAAACAAAAGCTAAGGAAAATGCACCCTCGCATTGCCCTTCTTGTCAAAGAAGAACTTCAACACCTTCTTTCCATTTCCTTCATATTACCCATTGATTATCCTCATTGGATTTCTAACATTGTCCCTGTCACTAAGGTGATAGGGGGACTCCGCATTTACATGGATTTTCGTGACCTCAATCTAGCTTTCCCAAAAGATGACTTTCCTCTACTTGGTATTGACCAGTTGGTTGACCTTACCGCTGGTCACGAGATGCTATCACTCATGGATGGCTTCTCGGGTTATAACCAAATCTTACTTGCCCCAACAGATCAACACAAAACTACATTCATCACCCCTTGGGGGACCTTCTGCTATCGAGTCATGCCTTTTGGCCTTAAAAATGTTGGTGCCACATATCAGTGGGATATGAATTACATCTTCCATGACATCATGCATCGTATATTGGAAGATTACGTGGACGACCTCCTTGCCAAATCCAAACATTTCTCCGAGCACCTCGCCGTCCTAAAAACCATCTTTGACCGCCTCATTAAATATTGCGTTCACCTTCAACCCAAGAAGTGTGTCTTCACGGTTCTCTCAGGAAAGCTCCTGGGATTTATCATTTCCCTACATGGTATAGAAGTTGACCCTACTAAAGTCAAGGCCATTCTGGAAATGCCTCCACCCACTAACCTTAGGCAACTCCGTAGCCTTCAAGGTAAGTTGCAGTCTATTCACCATTTCATTTCACAATTGTCTGATCGGTGTCAACCATTTCATCACCTTCTCAAGAAGGATGTCTCCTTTAAATGGGATGAGGATTGCCACAAAGATTTTGAGGCCTTAAAACAATACCTTCTTCAACCCCCCATACTCATTCCACCTAAAGACGATCAACCTTTCTACCTATACATCTCAGCTACCAATCACTCTTTGGGGGCCATGCTCATTCATCAAATGAACAACACAGGGAACATGCAGTTTATTACATAAGCCATACTCTTTTGGACTATGAAACCCAATACACCCATCCCAAAAAACTTTGTTTAGCCTTAGTTTTTGTTGCCACAAAACTCTGCCATTACCTACTCAACCACAAAACCTATGTTGTGACCAACATTGACCCCTTACACTTCATGTATGCCAAACCTTATCAAAATCAGTGTGTTGCACGTTGGCTTATACTTTTGGCCAACCTCGACCTCAAATTCATCCATCAAAAGTCCATTAAGGGCCAAGCTATCACCGACCAATTGGCCGACGCACCTATTTCCGGGGATCAACCCTCTAATTTTGATTTTCCAGATGAGTCAATTGCTACCCTTTCCTTGGACGAACCCGCTTACCAAATGACACTCTTCTTCGATGGTTCCAAGTGTCAGTGTGGGGGTGGGGCAGGAGTTATCCTCATTCCCCTTGATGGTGAACCCATGCCTTTGTCTTTCAAACTTGATTTTGATTGTACCAACAATATTGCCGAATACAAAGCGCTTGTACTAGGTCTCCAAGCTGCCTATGCCCTAGATGTCAAATCAATCAACATCTTTGGTGATTCTCAATTGGTCATAAACTAGGTCAATGGTATATACCAATGTCTTAATGAGATACTTCAAAAGTATAAACATCATGTAGACATACTTTTGACCACCTTTGACCATTACGCCCTTCAAACCGTCCCATGTTCAACCAACAAATTTGCAGATACCATGGCCTGCTTGGCTTCTCAAATACCCGCTTTGCCTGCTGATTCTAAAATATTTGTCACCATACAATGACTCCAATCACCCTCTTATTTACCTCATGACATTTACTCCATCGGAACTGTCACCTTAGACTTGAGTGACCTTTGGTATAAACAATACTTCGACTATCTTTCTCTCTCCATCTTACCTCCTGATCTCACCAGTAATGGACAACGTGCCTTCCTTAAAAGGTCTCTCATTACGTCATCATGGGGGGCCTCCTCTATAAGCGTGGCTTTGATGGTATTCTCTTACGATGCCTCACGAGTTCTAAAATTCCTTATACCATTAAGGAAGTTCATGATGGCATATGTGGAGGTCACTTCAGTGGCCTTGCTGTTGCTAAGCGTATTCTTCGCCTAGGCTATTACTGGCCGACCCTTAACCATGATTTTTGTGACTACGTCAAGCATTGTGTAAAATTCCAACAACATGCCAACCTTCATCATACACCCAGTCACGCCTTACAGGTCACCCGTGACCTTTGGCCCTTTTCTCAATGGGGTTTGGATCTTGTCAGAGAGATCAATCCCCATTCTTCCCAATGACATCAATGGATCATCACTGCTACTAAATACTACACAAAATGGGTTGAAGCCATACCACTCATCTCCACAAAATTTGAGAAAATATGTGAGTTCATCAATCATCACATCATTTTTCACTTTGGTGTTCCTCATCACCTCATCACTGATAATGGAAAACAATTCAAAAATAAGACCTTGTGAAAACTTTGTGATGCCTTCGGCATTCAGCTAAGTTTCTCATCACCTTATTACCCACAAACCAATAGCCAAGCCGAATCCACTAACAAAACCTTGAACAAAATTCTCATGAAAGTGGTTAACGATACTGGGAAGGACTGGCATATGCACATTCCTTTTGCCCTATGGGCATACCGCACTAGTATTTGCACTTCCACTGCCGCCCATACACCTTTTTCTCTGGTCTATGGTACAGAGGTTGTTCTACCTCTCAAAGTCTAGATCCCCTCACTCACATTTCTCTCCATGACATGCTCAATGATGATGACTTTCGTCAGGACCGTTTAGCACAACTTGAGTTATTAGATGAACGTTGTCTTAATGCTCTTGATCATCTTCAAGTTTACCAAAAACATATCAAACATGCCTATGATAAACGTGTCCATGAACGAACCTTTCACGTTGGTGATCTCATCCTGAAAGAAAATCAACATGTAACTAAAGCAAAAAAAATTAAACGGGGCAAATTTTCTCCTAATTGGCTTGGACCATACATCGTGACCCATACTTACGGATCAGGTGCTTATCGTTTATCTTCACTCGATGGTAAACCTGAACCTGAGCCCCTTAATGCCTTGCATCTTCAGACCATTCTACTATTGAATTTTAGTCCTACCTCACCTTTTTCCTCTTTCCATGCTCATCCCTTGAGCACTATCCACTTCCTACACCATCACCAATGATTAAATAAGAATCATGTGCATACCCGTCACTTGTTATCTTCTCTTGAATATGTGTACCATGGCACGCTGCACATAGCATGATTCTCATGGATACTTTTTGTCTACCTTTAGATGAGATCCCATGGTCATTTCACCCTGCTTTCTAAACAAGAATCCTATTCTTCACCTTGGTCTTGTCCATGACTTCAAAGCCCTCACATGGGATCCAACTCCTTGAGTCAAACTTCCAATAAAAATATGACTCCCTCAAAAGGACATCTTCCTCTCTGCAATTGCTGCTATAAATAGACTTCTCCCTTGAAGGAAAGCTATGTAAATCTCTTTCAAAAAAAAAGAATAAGTGAGAGAATCTGAAGCTTCCCGCATCGATCAGCTTCACGAAGACCTCAAGGAGTTAATTTCCTCATCCCATATAGACTTCCCACATCGATCAGTCTATCTCAAATATCAGTCAACACAGAAATCCTTTTAGTCATGGACTTGCCCATTGTGACCTTGGATCTCTTGCCCAAAGAGCATGCTACCTCATACCATATAAAAAATTAACCACCTTTCACCCCTCTCACCATTCGCACTCCCATTTCCTACTACCTCAAGGGACCTCTTGGAAACCATGACATTTGGTGATCATGTGACTACTTTTCACCCTTAGAACAATCAATCATGCAATGTCTTTTAGGGTCTTATGTCCATCACCTCCTCCAAGGTATGACCTACTCGGTATGATCCTAACCAATCAGGTAGCTTTCTTGCCCCCTCTTATCTTTTAGCCTTCTTTATTACGTATTGATTACCTTATACAGGACTTGGTCCTCGACACTTACCTTTGGGGTAATCTTCTTCTTCTACCACAATCAAAATCACCTATACCAATTTTCCCATAACTCACCCATACCTAGTAGACCTAAACTCAAATCATGCTCAATATAGACCTCTATTTCACTGGCACACCAATCTGTACCTCCTCCAACCAATGCAGAATCTTCCCTAGCTTATGGGAGAACTACCATAACCGGCTTGAGGTCCCTTTTCACTGGGACTATGTAGGTAGCACTCCGAGGTCATGGGGCCCTTGGAGGTTAGCTCAACCACCATCATCACCACCTTCCTTACCTTTTCCCTTCCCACCATTTCACCTCTCTACCCTCTACTTGTTGTTTTCCATCAAATGGAAACTAATACCAAATTTTTACCATTTGAGCATACTTACCTGACCACCCTCTCTTCCACATTGCCCACAATCAAAACCTTTAAGTCAACCCCTATTACCCTGCCCGTCACATCTTGACCAACATCGATTCCTTCTCAACCATGCTTAACGACTCCATCATTTTACAACCTGACTCCATTATCCTTTCTACTCAACCTCCTACCTATCCTCAATTTTTCACCTAAATCGTTTTTCATCTCACCCATCCCTCCATGGGACACTTCACTTGATCTTCTTGACCTTATCATTTACTACCTCACCTCGTCCTAATTTCAGGGACTCGTTATTTTACCCATACCTCATCCCTACCATGTCGTGACCTAGATTCTTGGACCTGGAACATCACTAGTGACCTTTGACCCCATGTGTTCGCTATACCTTATGGCACTGTTACCTGTGTTGATTGACATCCTGACCTTACCTTGCCTCTTTTCATGACTGTTTATCCTGACCCAACCCTTGGTGTACCGGAACATACCTAAATGTTCCTGCACCTGACCTACATCGTGTTTCCTGACCATATCCTATACCTTGGATACCGGAATCACCTCAACCTTGTTTGGATAAACCTATCGACCTTAGACAATGTAGAGTTTGCCTGCTCTTTAGCCTGGTACCATGCTACAATTTATACGTGTGCATGCATTTGACTGTTACTACCTTTGACCCTAACCATTATCTAGATTACCTTAGTAGACCTTTTTCCCTTTTTTTTACCCATTACCCCACGTTCCTCTTCATCACATTCACCTTTTATCAAACCACTCACCGATTCTTCCTTCTGCCTCATCAATTCCTGGTTTGAGGGGGATCACCTTCACCCACACATGGGGCAACCACATCTTATTTTTGTCAGTGTCACTTACCAATACAAGCTACACAACAAAAAGGGGAAAAATGTAGACACTAAAATTAGGTCATACTCCCCTTGGTCCCCCGTTAAATAAATACCTTGAACACATCCACCTAGCCATGGCCCCCTTCACCCCACTATAATATTAATTTAATTATTTAAATTAAATTAATTCATTATCCTCACAATATTTATTATTTAAATATCCTAATTGGGATAATGCCCACATATCCACCTCACCTAGACACCTCATCTAGCCACCTCACCCTAAGACCTATTCTTAGTAAGTTGCCATAACTAACTAAGACCTACCCAAACCCTAAAAATCAATGCCTACATTCCCTCTAACCACATTCCCGCCCGTTAGAAGGAAGCTTCCATGCTAATCCACGGAGTAAATGAAACAAGATCCCAGAAAATCAAGGGGATCTGCCTAGTTTAGTAAACCTAGGGAAATACCTTCCCTAACCGAACCACTGGTTACCCTTAACCGCCACCGGTTAAGCCAGAAACCACCGTCAGTTACCATTTAACCCCCAAAACAACCTTATTTCGAGGTTGGCACATTTCTGAGAGATAATCACATCTTTTGAGAACAAGTGACGAAACCAGAGCTGCATGCAAGCAGAACCAGCATTAGTATACACATCAGAGCATCCATAGCCAGTACCTGAAGCAATCACACAACCATCTACCTTCACAGGAGCATCTGGGGAAGCACCAACACTACATCAAGTTCATTCCATTTGATCACCCACCATTACCAACCAGGCATCAAGCTCGTACAAACAGTAAGTTTTGTTAACCAACACTTATCCATTTATCATTTGGTAGATCCTTTTACATCTGTTACTATTTTCTGATTTCATTTCCATTCCCCCATCATTTACCTCCATGAAAAATTGACCATCTTTTTATCCACACCCTTACATTGCCCATACCTGGATCTTAATCATTCATGTGCATGCCTTAGATCCATATGAATATTTCCATGGTCCTTCCATCTTCATCCAACCTCAGATTTGTCACCAAACCAAGTTTTTATTGAGTTTCCTGTACCCCAACCATACCGACGCCAGTTACCCACAACCATTTCCGGTTAGCCTAAACCGATACTAGTCATACTAGAATGACGTTGGTCTCGGTGTCTTTTACCAGAAACCAAGAACATAACTCCTAAACTTCCACCAAATACCAAATACCAATACCAGAATCTCACCCTGACCAATACCAATACCTTGACAGTGACCTGGACCTTCAGATTCAATCATAGCCTAGCCTGTTGTGAATGAATTTACTTATTGTAGACGAATGAGATACCTAAATCATTTTAACTACAGTAGGATTTCCTTTATTTCTCATATTAATTTGCTTTAAATAGTGGATTGATAGCCGTCTAGGAAGTATCACACTTCTCGGATCTAGCACATGCTAGGTAGTCCACTGCATATATTGTTTAACTTTTATTTGGTGGTCTTTTGTTCCATTTCAGGTAGTTCCTCCAAGAAAAAAGGAAGCTCTCACGATCAGTTGTGGATTCAGAAGTCATACGTGCGTAACAACCTACAACCAACATTTCAATAGGTATTCCTCCTAATCCATTACCCTTATTTGTTTCGTTAACATTCGAAGAAAAAGCATCTAGAATCAAGTGAAACACATATTACTATTTTACTATGCCAACAAGTATGATGTTATAAACATGGACCTTAAGTAAGAAAAGTACTCATCAATGACACTATCCCTTGTCCATCTGTTTGTCTTGCCTAATTTTTATTATATTGCTCTTCTTTTATCACCCCTTTACTGTCTTTTGATGAGTCGCTATTTGTCAGTGTTTTCACATTTTTCATCATTTTTTTGGGAAACTAGTGCCCATCCTAGACACCAATGCCTAGATGCCCATGTCTAGTTCTAGGATCCCAAGGTCCTAATCGGCATGTCATGTCACTATTGTCAAAATTGTAACAAGATATCCCTATATATACACAATATATAAACCATTATTATAGTCACTAAATCATGCACTTTAGATATTATTTATCCTGGTTTTATACTTCTATTTAGAAGGTTCTTGAGTGAAGGAATTACTAATCAACCCCCATATTTTGGCCATCTTCTCTTATTTTATTTCTTAATTCCCTACCTTTTACACCTACATGCCCAGTCAAATTTCATCACTTTGCATTATTTTATCCTCGACTGGGGCACTCATGCTAGTACTGGGCACCCCGATCCTTCTTGAACTTTCCTGCCACTTTTTGGGCTCTTTCTAACCGTTTGAGGTCTTTATATTTTTGGTGCTAAGACATTTTGGGGTTAATTTCAAAATTAGATCAATAGAACCCTATAAATATAAAGATATGGGACCATAATGAGGGACCAAGCACTAGTCACTACTATCATCCACCGAGAATTACATCCATATATTACATCCATATATTGCATTAGAGATCACTTGCATCCACATAGATCCATCACAACGTACAAGGCTAGGTAATTTGCATCACACATAACATAGGGAGATGATTCTATTCTATTCCATACACACATTCTATTACATTTTCTACATCTAGTTATTGCTCGCTACTTCACAAAGTGCAATTGGAACAAGAGAACCTAGGGCACATGATACACACACACACCAGAACTACATTTGGGTCTGAAATGTAGTGCAATGCTCAGTTAGTAAGCCCACTATTATGGCAGCTGAGGTCAGTCTGACCCATTCATTTGTATTCTTCTTTTTTTAGGGTTTCGATACTCCTTCTTGGTCTTTTGTAGGTATTTTCATCATCTTGGAATATCAGCGACATCTATGGGGAAGTGCAGCAAAGTTAATGTGACAGACAGTCTAGGTTTTCAGGACCATCTACTGTTGAAACGAATGAAGATCATTTTCAAGCTTTTATCACAGACCAGGGCATCCAGTTTGTAGACTAGAGCCCCCCATAGGCACCCCAATCCCTTTTTAGATGCTCTAGTCCAGCTAGATACTCTAGATCTATCCTTCTCGGAACTCTTGCAAAGTCATTCATGCTTCTAGATTTTCCAATCACCTCTGCGATGGAGTCTCGTGAGCAGCTTCTATTCAGCCGAGTTATTTCCTCTTCTCTTTTACAAATTAGGGTTAACATTTCCTTTTACATAGTTACTTGGTCATCTTTACATTTATTTACAACATCCATTTAAATTATTTACAATTTTCCATATCTTAGATTAACTATAGTGATCTATATTTACTTTGTTTAGTTAATCATTTTGGTGAACCCGACTCGATCATACATGCTTCTAGATTCTTCATTTATACTTTACCATTCTAGGGTTTATTTTCCGTTTGCCACGGGTTACTCTCATACTGATTTTACTGAAGAACATATTAAGGCCATTAATGATCATATTTCCACACATCCACAAGATCTAGACTTACTTTTACATGTGGCTCATGAGGAGGCTACTAATTTGGAAGAGCTCAATGCTTCCACGGCCATACCCACTTCTATTTCTACTCAACCACTTACTTTTACTCTTCCACCTATTTCTACTGTTGCCATTTCTATTACTACTCCTACCAATCATTTTACAATACCATTAGTTTCTCATATATGACAAGTTTCATCTGTTGGAAATCAAGAATTAACTTCTATTTATCATGATCTTCAAGCTAAAATTCGTAAGCTAAAGCAGGCTACTTCGCATGCATCACCATTTTTAGATTCTACCTTATTGTTGCATACTCTATTCTCACCTGCCATCTCTACTTATTTGTTTCCTCCTATATTTTTCAACCCTAAAATTCCCATTTTCAATGGGTATGGTGACCCGTAAGAACATCTAAGAGCGTTTCATGTCATTAGTCTAAATTTTTTCGATGATCGTATTTTGCTAGCTAAAATGTTTCCTCGCAGTCTCCATGATTATTTTATGCGTTAGTTTTATGACCTAATTGTTCAATCGGTAACTTCATTCATATATCTAGATGATTTCTTCCTTACTCATTTATCCATCAATATAGGCTCTAAGATCTCTTATACTCATCTAGCACAACTTAAACAAGGATCAAATGAACACCTTGTTAACTATGTTTTGAGATATAAGAATAATCTAGCTAAGATGACAAATGTACTTATAGACTCTGAGCTTCAGGACTTGTTCATTTAGAGTCTTTTACCAACTCTCTAAGAGAGTGTTATTTTTAAAACATCTCCTTCATTTTATTAGCTTTGTCATACTCTTAAGCTTCGTGAGACCAAACTCTTATCCATAGGAAAGCTTAAGTATCAGGAACATGCTTTGTCCTCCACTCATTTTCCCAACAAGATGCCATTCAAACCATCTACAACTAGGCATACCAACACTAAGATCACTGTCAACACCGTTACTCCTTCTAAAGAGACTCAGTCACAACAACCTAGGTGCATGCTTAGCAACCTTCCAATGGTTCCACATATTATATTGAAACAACTTCTATACAACAACCTTGTTACTCTTCCCCTACCACTTAAGCTAGATCCATCACGACCAAAAGGTAGGAACTATAATGAAAAATTATGGTGTGATTACCATAGATGTGTGGAACATTAAAAAAATAGATTTTTAGACTTCGTACAATCATCCAAGATCTAATTGATGATAACAAACTAGAGTTTCTAGAGTCTGTTAACTCTGCACCAAGAAATAATAAGGGTAAACTCAAGATATTTAACAACAAATCTCAATAACATGACAATAATACACCTGCTTCTTCTACCAATCATACGTATCATGTGGTACCCCTCCTGAATCAGGAGCTCATGATTTCTTAGTTGCAAACACCGACGCTGCACCACCGAAGATTTTCTTCTATGATCATGATTATTATGCAAATTTCAAATCTAATCATTTACATATCAAGGATTATGTTGGCTCAATCTCCATCAACAATACTAAGGTTGACCCATCATGGACCATTAGTGCATGCTATATTTCACTTCTTAAGGCTATTGGTTATCCTCCCTTGTAAATTGAGTACCCTTTCAACAAACCCTTTGGTGTTGTTAAACTGTATGTTACAGTTGGTCCTCTTACTATGCCTGTGTCTTTCCTTGTTGGGAACACAAATGAAAGATGCGACATATTTCTCGGTCTCAATTAGATAAGTCCCTCTCAATCTATCATTTATATGAATCATTTGTGACTCAAATTTATTCATAACAATCAAGTCATTTCTATTGATGGTGTCCCTCCATCTACACCATAGTCATCATCTCCTCGCACAATAGCTAGCACACCACCTACTTCATCTAACACATCACACGCCATATTACTCAAAGTGCAATATACACCTAGTTCATCTACTTGAGCATCATCTACATGACCACAACGTTATGCTAGTCCTACACATCGGTATAGGCCCATTTCTACGACAGTCACTCCATCGAGACGTAGGTCCCCACCTTGGTTTATTCTGCGTGGTTTCTTATCACCTTTGTATTCAACATCACATAGATCTCCATCATAGACACATTTTACTACACCATGACCTTCATCATATATTCATCCATCACATATGCATAGACTTCATTCACCAACACAACATTTTTCTACCATACCACTACTAGGTCCTACACTTTCACCACCATAAGCATCAGATGGAGGAACCTCTTCCTTCACTTTCATTGGTTAGTTTAATCTCTCATATATACTTGGGGGGCATTGTCTCTATTACACCCCCACTCACCCTAGAATATATCATCTTTGTATTTTCATATAGGCATCCTCATCACACGTTCTAGCATCATCATTACCAAATGACACAATTTTGTGCTTCGGTTCACACTTGACTATTGTGGGATTACTACACATGAACTCCACATAGTGCATCTACTCACATATTACATATCATACACTATACATTGTATATTTCATCTACAACATTTTCATATTTGCGCATCTTACATCATACTAGTCTTCATCATACATACTTGCATATAGTATTCCATACTACTCCTCATACTATAATGCTTTTAGTCTAAACTGTAAATTACATCTTATACATCATACATTACACATTCTACTCCTTATATGGTCATATTTCATCATTATGCATACTACATTGTCTTCTACTCGCTGCACTCACTGCCCTATGATGCACTTTAGTTCCTCAGTCCATACTCGATTGTCAAGGGTTTACAAATCAAATGGACCTTACACTCATCACACATTTACTATTTTTCCTTTCATCATGCGACATTTCCAACCTAGTGACATACAATTTAGGCTAAATCATCACCTATTCTATCATTTTGTAGTGGTATACACCTTAGGTTACATCACCACTCCTTTTCATCTTGTAGTGATATACACTTAGGGCTAAATCATCACTCACCCATTCATCTCATAGTGATATACACTTAGGAAAAATCATCACTTATACATTTCATCTGGTCATTATATACGCTTTGGCTATAGAGTTCACGTGAACATCATCGTCAGGTCACATTTCATCACTACACCTACACATTCATCACAACACATTAGACACACACTTTGACCATTTCCCGATGACGCACTCTCGTTTATTGTTCATTCTTGACTACTAAGGGAAAAAAAATGAACCTCATTACATAAATTTCAATTCACTTGGGGGCATGTGGATCATATCAATCCATTTTGTATTCTATTCCATCCATCCACATCATATTGCATATTATGGTTGTTCTTACTCTTGCTTACTTTTGATTGTTCATGATCACTTTATTACACATGCTAGTTAGCTTAATTGTAAGTCATTTATCTATATCATCCACACATGCGCATTCAAGTCTTTTTCTAGTTGTGATAATAGATACAAGTCTCTTACACACAACACAAATGCTTGCTTTTTATCCTTCCTACACTGGTTGTTGGGGGCATCTACATTCATCTCTCATAGGTGCTATTCTTTCATTTTGTACTTAGCACTTACATTCCTTAGTTATACACACTTTTTACATACTAGCTATCTTTCTAACATGATAACGGGCGCTTCATGTGCAAAATTTGTTATGTAGGGATATTTGCTTCCATACTTGTTTGTTACATTGTTTGTCTTTGTTTTCTTCTTGCATGTGGGATTTTCCCTATGTTTGGTGTGTACAATTGTTTGTGTTTGCAGCCATTATGGCCTTGCATGTATTGTGACATCGTGAGTGATTTCCCATGTTTGCAACCCACTTTTTATGGATTTCTTATATTCTTATGTGTTTACACTACTTTACTTGGTAACTTATACACTGTTTGCATAGATTACACACTATATTTTACATGCATTCTTGTTCATACTAACAATTGTATTTGGTTAGCCATCCTTGTTTGTGCACCTTAGTTTCTAACAAGTGCATTCCCTTCCCCATATAGGGCACAGTTTTAGAGTTCATGCGGTTGGTCCTCTTTTGTAGCCACATTCTCTTATCAATGATGTCGCATGCACCCCCAAAGAGGGGAGGAATCATTTAGGATTTTACAGTCTACACAACACGTTTACACATGTCCATTTCAATATACTTTTTCCCTCGAAATTGTGGGTTTACATACAACGAGTGAGTTGAGACCAGTCTATGAACTCCATACACAAAAACTTTTACAGGACATGGTGTCCTTAGAATTTAGAGGAGTAGTTAAAGGTTGGAGGATATAGCAAAATTCCTCCCTAATTATTCCATTGCCAACGTCAGATCACCCAAAAAATAAGATGATATAGAGATATCTTCACACATAGTTCAGAGAATCAATTAAAGGTTGGAGGACACAAAGCATTTCCTCCCTATATTTCTTCGGCCTATGGCATCGGATCACCCAAAAAACCCTGGCAGTACAGGATATCCTTCTACACTCTTTCTCTTGACATAGATTAGGAGCACATGTTCCATTTACAATTTTTCATTTTTGTATTTTACATTTACATACTTTTACACATACATACATTTTTGAATACTTGATCATTTTCTCCTTGCAGGTCCGACCGTATGAGAAACAAGCAGTCAAATGGGGGAAACAACAAATACAACAACGTTAACAACAAACACTTTGTGACAACACATAGTTTACTAACCATGCAGGTACACTACACACATCGATAACTACACACGTGTTTCCATCCTAGGTTCAATCTCATCACTTTTATTTGCACATTTTCATCTTTAGTTTCCACACTCCATCATCTTTTTATCACTCCACACTTTGTTTAGTACTTAGGCACACATTCTTCATCACTCTACATCGGCATGAGGTACCCATCTCTATCTACTTTATGTTACTGAGATTTTCACTCACCAATATAAGTGGGGGCAAATGTAGTCACTAAATCATGTACTTTAGATATTATTTGTCCCGGTTTCATATTGGTATTTAGAAGGTTCTTGAGAGAAGAAAATACTAATTAACCCCCATCTATTGGCCATATTCTCTTATATTATTTTATCATTCCCGACCTTTTACACCTACATGCCTAGTTAGCTTTCGTCACTTTGCGTCATTTCATCCTTGACTGGGGCGCCCATGGGTGCCCCGATCCTTCTTGAACTTTCTTGTTACTTTTTGGGCTCCTTCTAGCCATTTGAGGTCTTTATCTTTTTGGTGGTTTTCCATTTGAGGATTAATTACAAAATTATATCAAAATAACCCTATAAATACAAAGCTATGGGACCATAATCAAAGACCCAGCACTAGTCACTACTATCATCCACCCAAATTTTCATCCATCTATTACATTGGAGATCAGTTGCATCTACATAGCTCCATCACAAGGCACATGGCTAGGTCATCTTTATCACACACAACATAGGGGGAGGATTCTATTCTATTTTATACACATTCTATTACATTTTCTGCATCTAGTTATTGATTGCTACTTCAAAAAGTATGACTAACACAAGAACACCTATGGCACATTATGCACACACTCATCAGAACTACATATGGGTATGAAATGTAGTGCAACGCTTAGTAAGCCCAATGTTGTGGCAAATGAGGTCAGTTTGACCCATTCATTTGCATTATTCTTTTATAGGGTTTCGATACTCATTCTTGGTCTTTTACAGATATTTACATCATCTTGGAATATCAACGACATCAAAAGTAGTGTAATGAAGTTAATGCGATAGATAACGAGGGTTTCAAGCCACATGCTGAACTTGTGAAGATCAGTTCTAGAAAATTTTCACAGACCAGGGTGCCCATTTTGTAGACCAGAGCACCCGTAGGCATCCCAGTCCCTTTTCAGATGTTCTAGTCTAGCCAGATACTCCAGATCTATCCTTTTAGGAGCTCCTCCATATTTGTTCATGCTTCTAGATTTTCCAATCAGCTATGCGACACAGTCCCGTGAGCATCTTCTATTCAGCTGAGTTCTTTCCTCTTCTCTTTTTCACATTAGGGTTAACATTTCCTTTTGCATAGTTACTTGGTCATATTTACATTTATTTACAACATCCATTTACATTATTTTCAGTTGTCCATAGCTTAGTTTAACTATAATGACCTATATTTACATTTTTAGTTAATCAATTATAAAGGCTGGAAATTGTAAAGGGCTATCTTATCTATATATTATTGAAGGGACTACATTTTTGGGCTGCTTATTCTACATACACTACATAGGAAGGGGAAATTCTAAATTCCATCCCAACACTTACATTTTATCTAGTCATAGCCTGCTATCTTGGCATCATTTTTATGAGGGAAACCTAAGGACACTATTAATAAAATAAGCACAAATAACTACATGGAGTCTGAGATGTAGTCCAACATTCAGTCATAAGCTCAGTTAGTCGAGTGACCATTGGGGTAAATATGAATCCCCATATTACTTCCTTTCTTTTTGGTATTTGATATAGTTTAGGGTTTTGTTGGTCATATTCTCTTTGTAGGTTATATGTGAATTCAGTAATCATCAAATGACATACATGATACCAAAAGTGAAGGTTAGCGATACTTGCGCGACACCAGAAAATTAAGATTCTGAGCCCCTGTGAAGTCACATACTCTACAGAGGTATTTGATGCCTATGTGCCTTAGCCTGGTTCCAAGAACCCTAGTCTATCCTAATATGAGAGCTCCACAATTTTCTGAGTGTAGTTACAACATTCTGCCATCTCTATTCATTAGTCTTCCACCCTAAATACTTCAAGATTGAGAAAATCCAAACTAAGTCATTCTCTTTCCCCTCTTACATTTAGGGTTTCTATTTTATTAGATTATTTCTTGTATCCAATCTGTATTGTAGCATTTTTTAATCATATGTGACTTTAAAATTTATATTTAATCTTCCAATTTTATTAAATCACATGCTTGTTACCTTATCACAAACAACCAAGGCCTCATGCTGAGGACATTACCCATTTCCTTAACGACAACCACATTTGATTGGTATAACAGTATCCCACAATATTCATTATTATCCTTCGCATAACTTTCATATATTTTCTTAGAACACTTTTCAATGAACATTTCCCACAAAGTCACCATCACTAACCTTCACGCCATAAAAAAATTCAAGGACAATTCCATCGCAAATTTCGTTGCCCAATGAAGTGGTATTATTAACCAACTATCCTTTTCCCTCCCATAGACAAACTTAATTAAGTAATTTTCTCACTCTTATTCCAAACATATATCTTCCAAAATCCAAATCCAATATTTCCAAACATTTAATGAAGCCTTCATTATATCCCACAAACTAGAACTCCACACTTTCAAGGATAATAGGCTAAAATTTAGATCAAAGAAACCTAAACCCAAGTTCTCATTTAAACCATCTTATAGTCATGATAGATTTAAAACACCACCAAACATAGTCATCATAAATTATTCTTCTAAGGAACGTTTGGATTCTGAATGCACACACCCTCAACATAGTTGTACACCCATTAGGGAATCCTACAGTGCAATTTTTTGATAATCTCCTAAGTACATGTATCATCATCCTTCCAACTATCCATCCCATTGATACATCTGTATCAAATACCTCTTTGTATCAAGAGAATGATTATTGTAAATACAATAGGGTCAAGGGTCACGAAATCAAAAGGTGTCACTCATTTAGAAATGTCCTCCAGGACCTTATCTATAAAGGTGAGTTATAACTAGATAACCCAAATGCACCTCCGAATCAGAACATATACATTTTCAAATAATCATTTCCAAACCACATTCCCTCCACTAGTCATCCCCAGTCTAACATCATCAACTCTCATCACACAATGAGCACAATCTGAGACCAATCATCCAAAATCTCAACATCTAGTGGTCCTATCTCAAAAGCACAAGCCATAAAACCCACATCCTCAAATTTTTCTATCACAAAAATGCAAATGAATCATCCACACCACCTAAACCTAAGTCTTCCACCCAGAAGCACCTATTGAATCACATACCTCTTCTAGTCTCACCTCTAACAAGACCACAAATCTATCCACATGTACCGCATCAACTTGCAACTCACCTAAGGCCTCTTTTAAGTATTTAGAAAAATAGCCGATCATATAATATATGAAAATATATTACGATGATCATGTCACCCAATATTACATTTGGAAACTTAAAAAACCCATCACATAATCTCCCATCCTTCCATTCAAGAGAGTGACCATCATACCATGTGATCATATAAATTACTCAACACATAATGAAAAATTCATGCCTTCTATTTTTGGGCCACACCCCTTGTCCAATTTTAAAATTACTGTCACATAATCCAAAATCATTCCTTAATCGACACCTAAACATGTCAACAAAAATTAACCTCTTCAACATCAACTTCCATATCATCAAATGAAACATAAGTACCATCAACCTCAGCCTTGAAAGGACACTATGCTAAAATCCTTGAAAGGTGTATCCAACAATCTATCATGGCCTTGTCTCATGTCAAGTGATATGGCTATCAGTGGTGAAAGCCCTCCTAGTACAATTTTAAAGCATTTTATGATTATCATTGAACACCATAAAATTATATCAAGGATTATAAATTCATCCATACTACCATTCGAAGACTTACTAATAAAGGTCTTCTTCCCATAGATATAGAACCATCACTTTCAAAACAACCCATCAACCCTTCATATCACAACATCCAAAAAATCACCATCCACTTCAAAGAAGGGCAAGGCCTCTTCTAGGAATACCCTACTCCATAAAATTAAAGTAGTGCACACAAATGCTAGAGATCATGCCTAAGACCCTAATAATTCAAACCAAAACAAGTCCATAGTCTCCATCCCTCTCTCCCCTGAGTCTTACAATCCTCCATCATCCAAAGCTAAATTATCCATCCTTGTAGCCCCACATACTCAATCCTCAACTTCTATGGAGAATACCATCATTTAAAGACTCCATCAAGATCTAGTAAATATGTCCCTTTACAATCGTATCCAAACCTCACCTCAACATCAATAAGCCATGATTGAAGCACTTCAATCCATACAAGTACCCTCAAATGATCCACAACCATTCGCGAATATAGTCGATACACTCAAAATATCTGTAACTATCTCTTTTGACAACTCTAAAATCTTGTCCTTACAACTTGAAGATCATGACCTTCCATTATTTATCACCTCCCAAATTGATGATACTCTAGTTAAAAGATTCATGGTAAAAAATGGAGCTAGAACCAATATCATATCATCACACACCCTTGATCAACTCTTATTACCTAACATTATCATCACTCAGTTACCTGTAGTACTATGAGCCTTCAATGACACTATCGCTCCCACATTGGGCATGATTATCTGACCAATCAAAGTTAGTGCCAAACCCCTCCATGAACACTTCCATATTTTAAGCGGTAGTTTCAATATATGTGTTGTTAGGCTAACCCTGGATATGCGATATGTGTTATATCCCATCCACCCTCCATAATTGTCTTAAATATGAACATGAGGGTAAAAAACCTCACTATTTTAGCATATCTGAATCCATTCAAGGCATGTCATATGACGTATTGACCTAATGGTGTGCTTGTCCCTAAAACAAACTTGGGCCCCTCTAATGAAGCCTCCATAAGTTCTTCCATCACTGCATCAAAATTACTAGATGACACCTCATTGATGGTGTCATACAATGCCTTTCATTAGGGGAGTATCATCTCCTCACACTCAATTCCACTCCTAATCCCAAAACATACAAAATACCTAATAAAAAACCAATGTATGAACCCAATTTTGCAGATGTTATCTCCTTTGGTCATTCACATATAAAAAATAATCTTGTATATAGAGGGAGTGATCACACTTCCCCGCATCCTAATAATCAATGTCACACTTAGCCGTTCATATCAGAATTTTTCTTCTTCTATCACCAATTATTTTCACAAATGTACCTCCATCATTTTAATTGAAAGGATTTAGGCTCGGGAATTATACACAGGGTATCCATGACTTAATCCTTGATTTTCCCCACAACCCTCCTAAAAATTATAGGTTAGGTTTCAAAAAATAGCCTTATTATTCTCCAATACTGCATCATGATTTATAATATAACATGAACCTTGCTTTTCCCAAAGATGACTTATCCTTCCTAATATTGACCAGCTCGTCGACCTCACTGCTGGCCACAAAATGCTATCCCTGATGGATGGCCTCTCTAACTATAATCAAATCCTAATTCCTACTGATGATCAACCTAAAACCTCTTTCATCACTCCTTGCGGGACTTTATGTTATATTTTTATGGAATTTGGACTTAAAAATGTTTGGGCCACTTACTAATGCACTATGACATACATTTTCCATGACCTTATCCACAAAACCATAGAAGAATACGTTGACGACCTCTTGGGGAAATCTAAACAACATAGGGAAAATCTCACTGTCCTTAACACTATCTTCACTTGACTTATCCAATACTTCCTTCGGCTCAATCCTACCAAGTTTTTATTCGGTGTCCTTACTGACAAGATTATAGTGTTCATCATCTCTATGAAGGGAATTTAAGTATACCCCACTAATATTAAGTCCATTATCAAAATACCTCCTCTGTCAAACCTCAAACAACTTTGAATACTTTTAGGTAGACTTAAATCATTCTACCGTTCAATCTCACATCTTTCATATCGTCGTTAACCTTTATACCATCTCCTTTAAAAGGACGTACACTTTAAATGGGACCACAATTTTTAAAATGCCCTTGAGGACCTCAAACAATGTCTTTTATCACCTCCTTTGCTTACACCTTTTTGTGGGGGGGATCCCTCATACTTATACATATATACTTCTGGTCATGCTTTGGGTGCTATGGTTGCTCATCAAGATAAGAAAGGTCGTGAACAAGGTGTTTATTATATAAGCCGCACACTTCATGATTACAAAAACCATTACACCGAAGCCAAAAATTTATGTTGTTCACTGTACTTTGCGACTTCCAAACTTTGTCACTATGTGCTTAACCACAAAACATACATTTTCACCAAATTCAATCCCCTTAAAGCTATGCATTCTAAACTCTACCAAAGTGACCATATCACACGATGTCTCATGCTCATGAATGAGTTTGATCTTGAATTCATCTCGTAAAAATCTATTAAAGGACAAACCATCAGTGACCATCTCACCAAATCTCGCCTCCCTTATTACCTCATGAATAATTCCATAATGAGTCTATAAACACTATCGATTGAGAATAAACTCCTATCAAAATGAGAGTGTTCTTTGATGGATCTAAGTTTCAGTAGGTGGGAGGTGCCGACATCATTATCATACCTCCTTAGGGAACTCCTATCCCCTATATTTCAAATTAAATTTTGATTGCACTAATAATATGGCCGAATATGAAGATCTTATTATGGGCCTCCAAACTGCCATCATGATGGGTGTTCAAATTATGGACATTTATGGAGACTCTCAACTCGTCATCAACCAAATCAAAGGAATTTACCAATGTAAAAATGAAACTTTACAAAAATATTAAACCATTGTTTAATTCCTCATAGAAGCATTTGACCATTACACCATCCAAATAATTCCATGATCTTCAAATAAATTTACAGACATCATGGCATCTCTTGCATCTCTCATTCCCATATCTACCATTGATTCCAAAATTTTCATTATTGTACATATACTTGATCAACCATATCACACAAACAAACTCCTCTATATCAATCTCATTGAAATCAATCAAATAGACATATGGTATACTCAATTTCATGACTATCTCTCAAAATCTAAAATTCCCTCTGACCTATCTAAAAATGCTAAGAGATAATTTCTCCAACACGCTACCCAATATGTATTCATAGGTGGTGTTCTCTACAAACACGTGTTTGATGACATCTTGTTATGATGTCTAAAATATTATCAATCCACTAAATCTATTCAAGAATTCCTTGAGGGTATACATGGTTGACACTTTAACGGTATGAATATCACTAAACACGTCCTACGAATGGGATATTACTAGCCAAATATCAATCAGGATTATTAGCCATCTGTCAAGAAATACGTTAAATTTCAGTAGCATTCCAACCTCACTTACATACCTAGTCAAGCCATATAACTTGCTCACGATCTATGAACCTTCCTAAAATGGGAGATTGACCTCATTGGTCTTATTAATACTCATTCATCATAATGACATCACTTTATCATCACAAATACTAAATATATCATGAAATGGATGGAGTCTATTCCCATGGTCTCTATGAAAGTAAACAAAATAGTTGATTTCATCTATCAACATATCAAATGTCACTTCGACATCCCTCACAAAACTAATAACAGGAAATGTGAAATATTTGAAAAATAAATACGGTAAGAAACTATGTGATATATTCAACATCAAATTAAGATTCTCATATCATTATTATCCACAAGTAAATAGTAAAGATGAATCTTCTTATAAAAAACTTAACAATATTCTCATGAAAAATGTCAACCAAGAAGGCATGAATTGACATCTGTAAGTCTTGTTTTCTCTATAGTCTTATCGAACTAACATTTGCTATCATATAGGTGCAATGCCCTTCTCTTTAGTCTATGGTTTCAAGTCAGTATTACCCATTGAAGTTTAGATCCCATCAATCTACGTATTCCTCAGATATTTTATCTCTGATGAAGATTATCATCAAGAGTGTCTAACACAACTTGAATTGTTAGATGAACATCACCTAATAGCCTTTGAACACTATCATGTCTATCAAGAGTGTGTTAAAGGCACATATAACAAACATGCTAAAGAACATGACTTCAAAATTGGTGATCTTGTCCTAAAATAAAATAAAAATCTCACTACTTTGGAAAGGAGTAAACGTGGAAAGTTTTCCCCTAACTGGATCGCTCCATATTTCATCACTCACAAATATGGGTCAGGAACTTAGCGCTTAACCTCACTTAATGGTACACCTGAAAAGGATCCTTTGAATGCCTTGCACTTATGTCCTTTTTAATGTTAACATATCTACCATTCTGACATTAGTCACATTAAGGATTTCATTTAATCATCAAACTATAATTTTACCACTATAATGATTTGAAATCACGAGGAGTACCGTCACTATCCTATAATGAAGATCATAAAGATGAGTAACACAACTCTATTCATCACATCTTTGAAATGAAAAATTTACTCCTTAGCATAAAACTCACAATCATTATATCCATCCACCTTTTATCTAACGACTGAAAACATGTTACAGGATACACATGTGTAGTTTGTGCACACATATTTTCCCCTCCTCAAAATGCTCTATTGTGCCTTCCCTCATCATAAAAATAAAAAATCAAGAATATATATAGATCCATCCTATCAAAATATAGACTGATCCCTCTAATGATAGTTTTTAATCATATTGTCAAAAATAGAATGATCCCTAAAAGGAAAACTTCCTATAGAAATATAGAACGATCCTTGGAAGGACAACTATTCAAAATAAAAAATTATAAAAAATCAAAATTGTAGAAAAAATACTTCAAAGGATGGCTACCCATATCATTGTAAAAGGCTTCCCGCATCGATCAACCTTCCAAAAATTCAAAATGTCAAAAAAATCCTAGGAAAGCTTTCCGTATCGATCAAATTTCCCATCAAATAAAACTTCCCGCATTGACCAGTTTGTGTCAATAATATATAGCTGGGGCATGAGCCTATGAATCCATCAAAAGGAAAACCCATTCTCCCATACATCTACATATATCAACCCTTCCCATGTTTTAGGAAGGTATACAAATTCACTATCATTTGAATCCAAGATCCTACATATGGCTACATAGTGTTAGTTATGTTTTAATTTTTGGCAAGGCTGCACAGTCTAATGCCTTTATTATACATTTTACCATTGTGTTACATATGCACCAAATCTATTCTACAAGCAAACAATTCACATTTTATTCCAAACCATGGTTAGAACACATTTTGATATATATCAAAGACCATCATATTTAAAATAACATCACATCAACAAATAAAATTAACATATCATATATCAAATCATCATTTCAATATCACCTTTGACATCACATCAAACATATCAAAATCAACATGTCAAAATTATATCTAAATACCACATCAAAACTATTTTAACATCACATCAATGATCATGATCAACAACTATACATATAAAATATCATACCAACATCACATCATACAAAATTAAACATCAACAACACATGAGTCAAAATATTAATCATATATATATGAGTTTATAAACTTACATCATCATGAGTCTTAAAACTTAGTATACCAAAAATATACATCAATATAGGATTCAAGAGAGCCAAATACATAAAAAAATCATATATATCGATTGAACTAAACATCTTTCAATCGGATGATACCTCGGGCACCGATCCCCTACCCTCCACAGACACCTCCGTCTGGTCCCCTACTAGGACCACCTCTATTTCAACCTCATGGTAGCTATCCCACACTTTTCACACTCCCTATGGGTGTTTCCTGCCTCTGCACTTGATACACTATGTAGTGGGGCTCATTGGGTAGCATCCACCATACTATCCCCTTGTACTAACTAAGCTCATCACATAATGATCGATAATTAGCCAAGTTAACACAACTAGGTGGCCCCATATGACCACTAGCCTAAGATCTCATTCCATGTAGCTTCACTCCTTAAATTAAAGTACCGATGATCTTGAGGGACTTTTATAAGACCTCTCACTATTGTCTATATAGTTCCCTATCAGCTATAGCTTGTGACAAACCTACCTTTACAACAAAAATCCAATGAATCAACCCATCACGCTCTCAAACCAATGTGTCCCTCTACCCTATTAAGTTCATCTAATCAGCTAAAAATGTAACTTTCTTAGCCTCTAGATGCTCTATAGAATCCTCCAAGGATTCCCCATCCTCATCCCCACAAAAATACTCACCTCTTCCACCTACACTAGCTACCCCTTAAGAAGATGCTTCCACAGGGCTCGTACCCATCTCTCAAGCCTAACAATCTGAGCCTACCACCATATGACATAGGCCTTGGTAACCTTAGTATTATCTACTGCCATAAGTACACCTTGATAATCTAGAACCATCACACCCTCCTCATCTGTTATGGCATAAAGCTTTGTGATAGGTGGGAGTTGCATATCCATGTATCCATCATCACACATGTAGGAAGTAGCTACCCCGGGAAAATCCTGTACTAATCTAAATCTTCATTAGATGCGACCAAATCTAATCAACTCCCACTCCCCATGTCATCGTCCCTGTACCCATATATTGTGTTGGGTGGTTATGAGCTCACCCCCTCACCCTACCACACTGAAAATCGAGCCTTCATCTCACATCATGACCCTATAATCCTACAAGGAGATATGGATAATAATTCTCACCTCTCACCATCCTTGCCTCACCCTATGTAATGTCCATCATATAAATCCTACCATCTCATCTAAAATCTCCAAGACTACCCATGGTAAACCCATCAGCCAAGCCACCACAATGTGCTTATAATCCCAACACTATATTAAAAATACCATGTTAATTCCAAACCTCCTCCCTATTGTCTATGCCCACAACTCCATGTAAGTCTATGTAAGTAACGCAGGGCCCATGAAAACACAGTCCTCTGCTCCATCATGTTTTCCAATACCACTATCAACATCCATGAAAATGGACCCCCAACGGAGTTCGGAGAAGCATAACAACTTATACCAATCATCATCAAGGTCATAAGTGCTTGACCCTCTTTCTCGGGCTTAAATAAAGTCCTGTATGAAAACCCACCTTCTAAAAAATCTACCTCATCCACCTCATCATAGTATATTATCCTCATCATCTCACACCTCCATGTCTCATCAATCAAGTAGATCTGATCCCCCTACACATGTATTCTAAAAATCATGTGTACATCCTCTAAAGTAACGATCATCTCCCTCGTCAACAACCAAAAATTCCACGTATTGTGATCCAATCTCTCCAACAACAGAGTAACAAACCTCACTATTTATGGATATATATATATATATATATATAATGGTGCATCATTCTTAGGCCCACATCCTCCAAGTGATCTCACTCATCCTCTAATAAGGATTCCCGTACCTCCTCTAGAGTAATTGGAATCCTATCCTGTATGGTCAGCGTGTCCCTCGCCTATATCCACAACATAAAAACATCCATTAGAATATCACTAAGCTGAAATTTTATCAAATTGCAAACATTAATTTAAATCACACTACATATTCACCTAGTCACTAGTGATTCACTATAATCTTTGGAATTTTATCCCAATCACAGGTAATTTTACCAAATCAACGGTGATTCTTACGATTAGGTCAACATGCTCGGACTCAAGTTAAAAATCTTAAATAAAATTGAAACTTATAAAAAACACACAAAAACACAAGAAAAAATGACCTAACTCTCCTAGAGTTGGCCTCCTCTATCTCTGATATCCGTGATAACTTTGATTTGTATATTTTTGATTAAAAGTATCTCAAATTAGATCTCTTATCTCTAAAATTGTGTGGTAAAAATAAAATCACTATGGTAATTTTCACCTATTTATAAGGCCTACATTTTCCCCACCCAAGAATCATTGACGATTCCTTTAGTCACCAGTGATTTCCCTAAATCGCCAACCATTATCTTCAAATTATATTGACATAATATTTATACATCGAAGTCATTTTAATCCATCATTTTCATCACTCCTTGCCAAAATGATAAATTTTTATGGCTCCAGGCCCCTTGCAAAATCAACAAAAAACCAATCAATAAAATGTTGCCTTGATCTCGTATCCCAATCAATGAAATCCTACCATTATTAAAATCCACCTCAAAATTTTTCAACCTTAACACTAATAAGTCATATATCTTTAGGAAATGAACCCGTTGGTTCCCCTATCACTTCATTTCCTGATTTTCAAATCCCACCTTTGTGGAAAAATCATCATGGATAACATAACCAACTAGGATAATCCATCTTTCCCTTGTTTCCTATGATTCATAGGTCCATGGGTTACAAATCCCTTGGTTCCCTCATCATTTGAATCAATGGTAGCACAAATCTACATTTACATAAATCTTTTTTCCATGCCAAGTCTTGGGGTAGCTCATATTGAAACACAAACATCAAACAAATGTATCTCATTAAACATAATATTTTAGAGTGCTGATTATTTCCTTATGTCCCAATCACCCCCAATTTGAGGGATAATCAACCATTGAAACACAAATCAAACCATCTCAATTGTTTTTTTCTAGCAGTTTGTCCATCATAAACCACTTGAAAAAAGGGGAAAATGTAGATACCTGGCATTTAAATTACCCGCCTACAAGTTGTAGACACACATTGCATTTATTAAACCTATCACTTTAATCATTATTCATATCACTTCCCTCACCCCATAAAATCATTTTTACCCCCGTAAATATTATTTACTTACCATAACCTCCATAAAACCTCCTAAACACTTCTAACCTATCCTACCCCTTTTTATCCTAACCATTTAACTTCCCAACCATGCCTAAACTTTCCCCTAACCATTTCCCCTCATCCTCATAACCAAAACCCCCATTTTTGAATTGGTTGATACCACTTCCAAACGAGGTTCTCCACATTTCTCAGATAGCTATATACTCTAAAAAATTGCCAATGATTCTAAATAGGAGCTTGGACTCTTGTTTCAGGGATATTAAATCTTCAAACTTACTATTGAAATTATGTCATTCCAACTATCTTCAAGTGTTATAAGAAAGACTTGCTACTCTAGGAATCCACGTCGTATAAGTTTTTACATCCATATGCATCCAATACCCCTTTCACATCGTCAGACAATCAACAATTCATCATCACAAGCCCAACCAGTTCATGTAAGTATTTTACAACATTTTCAAATCAAAGGTAAATTTATGTCTATTCTTATTTCTATTGTATTTACACATCAAAACAAGGATAAAGCCATCAATTTCAATCTCTTTTTAAAATAGTTTAACATTTTGTCAAACAATCAACATTTTTACATGAATCTCCCATGATTCCTTCAATTGCCAACAATTATCACAAATCGCTTGTAATTTCTGTGAATCTCCTACAATTACTGTCAATCTAGTTAATTTTATTAGTCATTGCATTTAATCATCTTTCATCTATCAATATGGACTTAATCTATCTATTTTTGAGACGTGTTTCCTATAAATGATTGTTTTAGGTCAATCCCATCCAATCACAAGCATTTACGATAGCTTGATCATCCAAAAACCATTCGTGTCAGATTAGTTTGACATCCTCCATGAGATCACTTTGTGTGCCATCAATTTTTCACCAACCTTGGAGGATATTGAGGAAAAACACGAGATTTTTAACGAGATATGACAATATAATGAAGAATATTGGTACAATTACTTCAAAGATCTACATATCACTGCCACTCTAGCATGGGAAACCTACAAAGCTAGACATGATCTTCCTATCCATCTTGAGTTCTAGCTTCCTTATCATGTATCATCCATATTTTCATTTATGTATCTTACTATGCTTATCAACACAACTTAATTATATAAAAATGAGTTGAAATCCTGTAAGGAAGTCCCTTTGGAGACCTTTATCGAGCAATTTGTTATCCTATATATCTAATACGTCATGTTTAGTTGTCTTTTCTTATAGGTCTCTTCGATCAACAAAAGGAGGAAGGATTTTTCACTGTCTACTTCCTATTATTCTGACATTATGACTGTCGGAACAGGTATCGGTAAACCCTTCTATTTTTTAGTTTTAGGTACTTTTAGCACTTGATATCACTTTACCGAAAACTACCTAATTCACCACTAACCATACTATATAGTTTTAACCTTATTTGAATTATGCCGAATTTTAGTATTTATGACCCTTATAGGTATCTAAGACCTATTAAAATGTGTTCATGTATAATTTAACCTATATATATTTAGAAATATCCCAATGAATTTCCCCTATTTTTAGGAACTGGGATAAATTATTTGAGCATCTCACTCGCATAATAGATGTGTGACCATGTAATATATGTCTCATAATCTATATAGGATCACATAAAAGGATGGAATGGTGACCACCTTTGAGAAATTTTACATTCAAAAGGGTTACACATCGTGGTTACTTATACCATTTTTTATTTCATTATATTGATATAAAATAAAGAATAATAGAAAGGAATGTAAGGTCAAGAAACTAGGAGTTATTCCAATAAACTAACTTCCAATATTAATTGTACAACATCATAATAATGTATTTTTTAAAGTGAATGTATACACACTCAAATATACATAAATAAGGGAAAATTATTATATAGGAGAGATTTGGGTGCACATATCAGAGAGTCTAGGAGTGTGGAGCTTAGAGAAGTTTCATTGCAGGTACTATGGACTAAATATTCCCTAGTATAGAATCATACGATCTGGTTGAGATATATAGTATGCTCTTACATATTCTTTATGGTTTTAAATTCCTTCAGAATGGGGGTTTATACCTTCATAGGTACTTTAGTGGCCTAAAAATATACTTTGATTTCAAACCTTACCTCTCACATAATATCGATATCATCTATGATCAACTGAATCACCTAAAGACCCTAATTATGTGTGGAAGAGCTTGCAAGAAGGTATTGGACCACACATTTTTATCCACATAACATGTAACATGTATAGGAATGTAACTAGGTGGAAATTTGAATCTCTTCAATCATGTTTGATAAAATTGTACTCTTGTTAAGACTTTGAAGTGGGAACTTTTTGTTCTTGTATTTAAGAGAAGAAAGAATCTTTACATGGTTGAGTGATTTATAATTATATTACTATATGCCCTAGCATATTTGAATTATATTTAGGTAGATTTAGGGATCCTTTAGTTCCTTTTGTGATTGTTGCAAGTGAGTGTGTCTATAGAATCTCATATGATTGATAAATTAGTAAATGAGGTAATGTTAAATTTCTCTCATAGGGTTACAAAGGTAAATTATCATGATAAGGCTGACCCAAGAAGATGAAAAGACCCAAAAAATAATAGAGCATCAAAACTACATTTGGAAAATGTTTTAGTATAGGACCATACAAGTTAGATAGGACTGGATTATAGAACATGTGTAGGCACTCAAATTTGGTAATTTGCACTTTGGCCACCCTTTATTTTATTATGCTATCTTGATATGATAAATGTTACTTCATTATTTCATAGCACTTTTTGATGACTATTTTTTTTATATTGTTTATCCTTTCACACTAATATGTTGATGAACTATGATAATGTAATGTACAAAATCCATACAAAACATTGACTAACAAGTTCCTAAATTTTTTTCCAAGTTTTTTACTCTTTGTTAGGGTCATATATTTTTCGTTAGAATGGTACCATATGGTCTTGACCTCTTTATATGGTCTTGGACTAGCATGAATACCAAATACACTTTCAAATTGATTTTTTTGGGTCTTATACTTCATCCAGGTCATATTTTCCTATAAAAATCATATACCAAACCCTATACCAACAAGTAAACGCTACTTCATTTGTTAACTTAGAACTCATAAGGCAATGCACTAAAGTACTCACTATATACACTTGTAAGAGGAATCTACAGCTCCCTAAATATTGTAATTACACATCTAAATTCATTAGGGAAGAACCCACATTAGGTTTGAAGCTACAAATCATGTCAACGTAGTCATATCTCTCATCTACAAGCATCCAGACATCCACTCTCCAAGTTTTTTAGCAAGATCCTAGTCAAAGAAAGCATGGTCAAAGAAAATTCTAAATTTGATTGATTTATGTACATATCACATGCTAGATGGAGAATAACATGTGTTTTGAGGCCTCTTTGGAGTAGTGCTAACATCGAAAATGTGTAGGAGTTTGCACAACCATTAAAATTTTTTGTTTTGCAATATTATTCATTGTATAGGGTTTGAGATGAATGTCATTCCATCTAGAGATCCTCAATGCATGTGTGATAACTAGGTTTTGATAGTGATAGATAAATCTATGTAGGTAAACATCATAAAAATATATAAATGTTGAATCAATGCAGGTCCAAGAACATATAGTTTGGTTAATACCATACAATATGGTCCACGAAGTTTGGTATGGTTCTACCCTAGGTGGATTCATAGTCATAGTTATGGTTATGACGGTTATTCAAGTTCAAATTACCCCTTTCCATCATTGTACAGTTACATATATCTCCGTAAGTCACCTCTAATAATATAAGTGCATATGTGCATCTATTTTGAGATTTCAATTTCGTTTTAGGTTTAATGGTATATGCTATATTCTTTATATCTGGTGGGAGTTGTAATTATGAGGTATTGTTACAATGTTACTATTATAACATTTATGTAAGATTTGTAATAAAATCTAATATAATATAGACCTAATTATTATTTTTTGAAATAATTTGTTTCAGTACAAATTATTATTTTTTCATCGATGGTCAAAGGGCTAAGCCCCTCCTTTGGTATATGGAGGATCCTATTATTGAATATAAACTAACTAAAGTTTTGTGGTGATTGATAGGCTAGGGATCACATAGAAACAATCCAGTAAACATTCCCAAAGTGCTTGTCTAATGTACAAGGTAGAAATTTCCTATAAAGGGAGGTAAATAACAGTAGGAGAAATAGGGAGAGAGGGTTAATGTTGTGAGATAGAACTAGTAGATTCACATCAACAATAACTAGAGTAGGTACACATTAAATTAGAATAACTTAACCATACAACTAATAGTAAGAATAATAACTCAGAGATAAAAATTTCTATGAACTCATTAATCAAGGACACAAATTTCCTTCTTGGTTATACAAGATTACGATGCTTGAAAAGTTGGAAAAGATAGTATGGAAGAACATAGACAAGGAGATAGAGGAAGTGTATATTTTATTGCTTTATGTAGTTGTTTCCCAAAATAACCCTCGGTTATTTTGGCAACTTACAGTTCCATTCCGGCTCTAGGAATCACTTTTGAAGTTGTGTATACTAGTGTTTTTATCATTTGGTGTAGGTTCCTGGTTGTAGTTCCTTTTGCATGGTTATGTGTGCTCTCTTTGCTTCATGTGCCTGCCTTTTCACCCTAAACTTCCGCACACCTCATGTGTGCTTTTGAGATTTTCTTGTAATCCTTACAAGGATTGTGTCTCTTATGCACATGCTTCCATTTAGGAGATGCAAATTTATTGATTCATTATTATGTGCATCCCCTTGGGAATTTTATTTCGAACCTACATTTATGTGCTCGCCCCTCACTTCTTAGCACGCTTATGTGTGCCTTCTCCACTCGTGCCTTTACATTTTCCTTTGACGGTTCCCCAAGATTTTATTGCACATTTATATATGCATATGAAAATATGCATCCATTTCCTCAGCCTCACACCCTATTGCGCACACCAACATAATTCTTATTTATCCTTGCATCATTTGTGCAAGTATGATTTTTTTCTCTCATTTCCCGCACATGCACCTTAGGCTACCATGTGTTCAACTTTGAAAACTTGGATGATAAAGTGCATTTCACATAAACAAATGAAAAAGTGTCATCAGTCATTGGATCCTTGTAGTAAATGAAGACATGACACATGGGATCCAACCAAAGTGTGCTAAATTCAACCAAAAAATTCCTGCAACCAATCAAACTGTGCCAAGTGTTTGGTGTGTTCCTCTAGCACAGTAGATCTTTAAATGATCAAATATTTTGAATCAGAGCTCTAAATAAAGTGTGGTTTTTCTTGTTGGATATATAATGACATGGTATACACTGTAATATCTTTAATATTATATTTCTAGGGAATTTGGTATGTAAAAATGGGAAAATGTGATCCAGATCATTCATGTGTACTTACAGTCAACTCAACCACCCATATTCCATGAGATATGGCCTCTTTTATTCTTCCACAAGTAAAATGACATGGAGGGATGGATTTAATAGAGTTCCATATTGATTTATAGGTATTTAATGTATCTTATTAGTGGTTAGAGAATTAAATCTGAGTTTCCATCTCTTTTCACTCCTCTCTCCCATTTCTCTATATAATGTAATATAATTCCAATTTGTAATGGTTGGACCCTATTAGAATACAAGGGCATTATTCAGAGTAGTGAATTTTTTGTATTTTGGGTTGTGGGCCTCATATCTAGACCGCTCTAAGGTGTTTCTTGCCTCCATTATCCATTTTAGTTGACTATGCATCCATTTGAAGTAATAATATCTATGTTTTGTGGTTATTCTCTGTCATGACCTATGATTATTGTATTTTATTACCTCTATATTAAAATTTTGGTGTGATGTGAAGGTTTATTCTCTTTTGTGGGGTTTGTTTTTGTTGTTCTCCATGAGAGTGATCTTGAATGATGTTATGGACTGTGGCACTCTTTTCTACCCTTCTTCCTCCGTTCTCTCCCATTTTCACTAATTTGAGAGCATTCTTTTGTTGGAAATACAACCACTGGGGGGTGAATCAGTGGGTCTTAAAGCATTCATTCACTTAAAACATCAACATTAATCATCCATTCAATGCATTTATTAAACATTTATCAACATATCAATTAAGTAATAATTAACCAAACATATGAACATACACCATGAGACCACAAGAACAAATAAACATAAAACAAAAGTGGGAAGTTGTTGTCCAAAATAACTCCCCTAGTTATTTTGAAAACTTACATCTTCATTCTAATTCTGAAGTTCAAAACTCCAGGCTACGCACACACTATGGCGGTTTCCTTAGCACATTAATTGGTTACAGTTCTTCCACGTGCCCTTGTGTACCTTCCTTCTCCATTCCTCTATATTCTTCCATTCTCCCTTTGCGTGCAATCCTTACGTTTGCACCTTCTTTACCACAGTTTATGCACCCTATGATGTAGACTAGAATTCACTGTAAATGACCTAGGCACGCTAGCACATCACTTAGCCTGAGATGAGCACTCACTCGAAGCACGCAAAGGTGTTAGATTCCTCTTTAGAGTTGCTTGTATAGAATGTTAGCATGATGGTGCATATATATATTCAGATTCATAACTGATAGTAAACAATCCACAATGCATAAACCAGATCTAGATCTAGAGTGCATAGAAGATAAACTTAAGCAATGAATATAATAAGTTTTACCATACAAGTACAAGATCCAGTCATGTTCAACCCAATTATCCAGTCAATATGATCCATTGTATTAAATACTGTAAAGCACAGAAACTTCATACATTACAAAAGTATCTTCATTAGTCATGCGCATGAAAAAACCAACAACATAACTCTACAATAATAGGACTCTCTAAACTATGCAAATCAATACATATATATAGGGGTGGGGAATTTCCCTTCACCACCCATGCACTTTCCCAAAATAGGCTACATGCTAGTAATAACCATGTGCCTTTACAAAAGGATAAAAAACATGTAAGTACTCTAACAATAGACTTCCTATAGTTAACTTCGAGTAGAAATCCTATTATTAGAATAAAATATGCATGGCACTTGAACTGATGCTTATTCCTAAAATACCCTTGCTTGAACTGTAAGTCTTCATGTTTTTTTTGTGCTTAGCATGCTAACTCCAAAAATAGCCTTCACAATGAAAATAGATAAGTCCTGACCCTTAGTGCTTCAACCTTATTGTAGATTGCGCGCGATTCCCACACCCCACATTCATGCACCCAACACTCAGGCTCTTTTGTTCTGCCCAAAATTACCCCATACTAAAATGGATTACTGCCTCGGGAATGGGTAATCACCTTATCACTCCAAAGAATATACAATAATGAATGAAAGAATAAAGAATTGTACTAAAATGACAATCTCTCTGACACTAATTATGCTTACTTGGTACCCTTTTCTTCTTCTGGAAGAAGTAATTCAAGATATCCACTTTGAATTTTTGCCTCAAACTCATACCAATCCTTTAGTGCTACATTTTTTTATCGAGGATATCCAAAACTATGCCATCTAACTCATCTAGAGTCATGTTTCCACCCTCTCTTCAAAATTCTAAGTATAATGTGTTAGATTAGGTATTTACCTTAGCTCATATTCACCTAGGTAATTTATTTACTTTTATTGTATTTATCCTCACCCACTTATGTGTGTGGATATTTCTTTTTATTTAATTAGATATTAGGGGGATATTATCTAGTTGTTAGGTATACTTTTTTCCTTGATCCAATGGTATTGATCAGATCCTTGCTGTCTAGTTCTCTCCTAAATCTATGGTCTTAACTAGTTCTTTGATGAATAGTTATTTCCTTGATTTATGGCTTGATCTAAGACCTTGACTGGTTCTTAGATTGTTATTCCTTACCTATATAAGCAAGGCCCATTCTCATTGTATTTCATTGAGTTCCATAATAATATATGATACTGTTGCTCATTTGTTTCCAAAGGTTTTATGTAAAGTTATTTTGGTGAATTACTTTCATCTTATAGATCATGGTGTTTGATTAGCATTTGTGTTCTTGGCTTGGTACAACTTGTTTCTCATTCCTTTTATGGTATCAGAGCGAGAGATTATTTTCGACATCCGTTTATAAGTTTCATTTTACAAGAATTTTTTTATATATTCATATATTTGGGATTTGTCCATATTTTATTTATGTGTTTTTTTTTGCAAAACCAAGGTCACCATTAGATTCGAAAGGTGTGAAAACCCTAAGATCGATTGTAAACTCGGCCATTTATGGAGGGAGTCATTTTTTGGTTTTTTGTGGTTGCAGAAGAAACGCACTGGTTTGGTCATATGAGGGCTTAAAGCTAGTGATTCCTACTAGTAGGTGCTTAACTCCATCCCCCTTTCATTTTATTTATGTGGTAAAGGCAAGAGAATTTTATTCTGTTTTAGTGGCAACTAAAATAAATAGTAGAGCATAATATTGAAAAGCTTGTAACATTTGATCGGTAACTCAGTTTTGAGTGCCGTTTTGCGCAAAAGTGCTTGTTTTTTCACGCTCTTTCCATTGGAAATATTTATTTTGAGAATAAAACTATAATTACAAATTTCCATCTTGTAACATGCACTCATTATAAAGTGCCAAAATCTGGGGTGGTGGTGATTTTTTGAGGATGACATCTACTTCTGCATTAGATCATGTTGAGATATTAAAAACACATAATTACCACACACGGAAACCAAGAATGGAAACAATAGTTAAGTGGAAAGAATTATGGGATTTAATTTCTTCAAAAAAACTAGTGTTCACTAGAGAATATGAGAAATTTCAGTACCAATGCAAATTTGATGAGTGTATGGGTTTGATAGAAACTTATGTAAGTGGCAATATTTTGTTTCATTTGGAAAAATGTGACCCTCCTTTCAAAATTTGCGAGAAATTGGAGGATTTATTTGGTAAGGTGGATCATATGAGAGCCATGCAACTTGATCACCTCTCTTAATCCTAAATATTTTCCAACAATTATAGAATATCTTACCAAGTTCAAGCATTTGTTGACACAGTTGAAGGGGAGTGGAAGAGATAAGAAAGATGAAGAGTGTGTTTATTTGATTCTATCCAAGTTGAGAGGACTATTCCAAAAATTTTCTTCTACCTTTTTCTCTAGCATGGATGCCTTAGGCGACACATTCAAAATGCCTAACTTAGAAATATTTTATGAAAGACTTACTAGGGAAGAATCCAAATTGTCTCACCTTGAGTCTTCCACCTCTCAAAAGGCATTAGTTGCATATAATCATAAGGGCAAGGGAAAACCAAATAGTTAAAACAAATCAACACCTTCTCCATCTCAAAATGATCTTAAACCCAAAGAAAACAACTCAAAACCCAAGGAGTCTTCTAAATCCAAGAATAAGTTTAGCCGTTCATGCTCTTTTTGTGGGGGTAGTAATCATGAAGAACATAGGTGTTATAAGTGAATGCAAGCCTTAGAGGATGCAGTAAAGAAACACAAAATTTCTATCTCCATGCCACCTCCTTCTAATTAGGATGTCAAACCACTTAATGTTTTTGGGAGATCTTATTCACCACTTGTAGACATTTGGGTTATAGGTTCTAGTGCTTCTCATCACATGACTTCTTTTAAGGAGCCTTTTGTTTTTCTAGGTTTGAGTTCTACTTCCAAAATTGAGGTTGGAGATTCTTCCTTTCTCTTTGTTAAAGGAAATGGTGATATACAACTTGATGGTGGTAGTATACAAGATGCACTATATGTTCCTAACATCACTACGAATTTGCTTTATGTATATCAAATTTGTCATTCTGGTGAAGGAAAAATAGTGACTTTTAAACCACATGGTACAAAAGTACAAAATTTGTTGGATCCTCATTCACTGGTTTCTTGGGGTATTGTTGATCATAGTTCTAGACTATATCACTTTGAGGGTTTTGATGACACTTTTTCTATAGGGACATGATTGGTTTATCATGCAGATTCAGAGAGTAAGCTTGAAAGATTTGGACATCTGAATTACAAATATTTGAAGGAGTTGAGCACTCATGGTATGGTAGATGGTATTCCTAGAGTTTCTTGTCTTGAGAGAGTTTGTCATGGTTGTGCATTAGGGAAATAAAACCAAGATCCTTTTCCTAAGAATTTGTCTAATAGAGCTTCTTCACCATTTGAGTTATGCATAGTGACCTGATGGTTTTTCCTACCCCATATTTCAAAGGCGCTAAGTATGCACTTACGTTTATTGATGATTTCTCGAGGCATACTTGGGTTTATTTTCTTAAGTATAAAAGTGATGTTTTTTACACTTCAAAGTCTTCAAGGCTTTGGTTGATAAAAAATCTTCTAGTAGCATAAAGAACCTTTGTACTGATAATGGGGGGGGGGGGTACTTTAGCAATCATTTTTCTAACTTTTTGGCAACTCAAGGCATTATTCAAAAACATTATGTTCCTCATACTCCACAATAGAATGGCTTAGTAGAAAGGAAGAATAGAACTTTGAAGAAATTGGCTAACTATATGATGCATTCTAGATATTTACCTCCTATCTACTGGGCAGAAGCAGTTAATTGTGCTAACTATATTCAAAATCACACACCATATAGAGCACTTGAGCATTTGACTCCAGAGGAAGCTTGGTCCAACACTAAGCCAAATGTCTCATTTTTTCAAGTCTTTGGGAGCCATGCTTGGGCCTTTGTGCCAAAGAAGAAAAGAAAATATTTGGATAAAAAGAGTAAACCCTTGATATTTGTAGGGTATTGTGAGGAAATGAGAGCTTATCATCTTTTAGATCCTGATACACATGATGTTATTTTTCAAACACATGTTCAGTTTGATGAGCGTTTCACTCCTCATGATTCTTCATCTTCTTCCATTCCTTCTTCTTCATCATCTCATCTTGAGGATCCTTTCTTTGAGGATATTGATGAGGAGGTTATCGATGTCATTGAGGATCCTATTCCCACTGATGTTGTCACTATGCCTAAGTGGGCTCATACTACAATTTCTGAGGTAACACCTTTCATAGAGGATCTTCCACCCATTAGGCATCATCATGCACATTCTACAGGTTCTAGACTTTTGTGTCAGGCAGTTTCTGAGGATCCACAGTCTTTTTCAAAGGCTCATGGGATACCGGAGTGGGATGATGCAATGACAGCCGAGTATTCTTCTTTGATGAAGAATCATACATGGGATTTAGTATCTCTTCTTAAAGGAAGAAATATGGTTAGGTGTAAGTGGGTATACCGAACCAAATATGCCGCTAATGGGTCCATTGACAAGTATAAGGCTCGTCTTGTTGCAAAGGGTTTTTCACAAGTTGAAGGTATTGATTACTCTGAGACTTTTGCACCCGTTATCAAGATGGATTCTGTATGCCTTGTACTTGTTGTTGCTGCATCACAGGGGTGGCCCGTATACCAGATGGATGTGAAGGGTGCCTTCTTACATGGAGATCTACAAGAGGAAATATATATGGAGCAGCCAGCTTGATTTGTTTAGGATTCTTCTCTTGTTTGTAGGCTTCGAAGGTCTCTCTACGGTCTCAAACAAGCCCCTCGAGCTTAGTATGAGAAGATGGATTATTTTGTTCTATCTACTGGTTTTGTTCGTTGCCATTCCAATCATACAGTGTATCTCCAACATGTTGGTGAGGATATTGTGATACTTATCTTGTATGTTGATGATCTATTACTTACTGGCAGCTCTTCTTCCCACATTCAAAGTATTCAGAGGGCTCTTTCTACACAGTTTGACATGATAAATCTTGGGTTATTGCATTATTTCCTTGGTTTATAGATTTCTCAGACAGATTCAGGGATTCATTTGAGTCAGAAAAAGTACACCCATGATCTTCTTAGGTGCTTTGATATGGCTGATTCCAAGCCAAGTCCATCTCCTTTTCAGTTTTGAGTTACTCTTACATCCACATGTACCACACCACTTTGTGATCCTACATTGTATAGGTAATTGGTTGGGAGTCTCATGTACTTGACCCATACTCACCCTGATATTTCATTTGCAGTAAGGCTTGTATCTCGGTTTGCACATTCTCCTCATAGTAGTCATTGGCAGGCTGCTAAAAGGATTTTACGCTATTTGCATGGCACTTCCCACTTTGGCCTACACTACATTAGGGGCTCTACTCAGTTGGTTGGGTATACAAATTTAGATTGGGCAGGTTCTATTGATGACAGGCGTTCCACTTCTGGCTATCTTTTCTGTCTTGGTTCTTCTCCAGTTGCTTGGGTGTGCAAAAAGTAACATGCTATTGCACTTTCATCTTTAGAGGTAGAGTACAGGGAAATAGTTACAACGAGTTAGCAGATTATTTGGCTTCATCAGTTATTGACAGAGTTTGGATTCCCACAGGATGCACCGACTGTAATTTGGTGTGACATCCAAAGTGTAATTCACATTTCTTGCAACCTAGTTGAGCACTAGCGGACCAAGCATATTGAGATACACATCCACTTCATTCGGAAGCACATTCAGCATGGAGTTCTTTGCTTGGAGTACCTTCTAACTCAGCAGCAGGTTGCAGACATCTTTACGAAGCCTTTTGCATCACCTCGCTACCTTGAGTTGCGTGGAATGCTTGGGGTTTCAGAAGTTGTTCTTGGGGGGTGTTTATGAGAACATCTTCCTTCTTCTTCTTCTTTCTCTTTCCTTACAGTAGGATTCTTTCCTTCTTTTGGTTCGAGATTTCTTCATAGATATATTGTACATGAGTACCTCATTAGGCCTAGTTATCGGGACTCATACTGTGGACATGGCACTTCTATTTTGGCCCCTAGCTTCACTTGAGGGGGGGTGTTAGAGTAGTTATTTACCTTAGCTCATGTTCACATAGGTACATTATTTACCTTTATTATATTTATCCTCACCCACTTATGTGTGTGGATATTTATTTTTCTTTATTTAGATATTAGGAGATATTATCTAGTTGTTAGGTATAGTTCTTTCCTTGATCTATGGTATTGACTAGTTCTTTCCTAGATCTATGGTATTGACTAGATCCTTGATGTCTAGCTAGTTCTCTCATAAATCTATGAACTTGACTAGTTCTTTGATGACTAGTTCTTTCCATGATTTATAGCTTGATCTATGACCTTGACTGGTTCTTAGATTGTTATTCCTTGCCTATATAAGCAAGGCACATTCTCATTGTATTTCATTGAGTTCCATAATAATATATGATATTGCTGCTCATTTATTTGCAAAGGTTATATGTAAAGTTATTCTGGTGAATTACTTTCATCTTATTGATCGTGATGTTTGATTAGCATCTGTGTTCTTGGCTTGGCACGATCTGTTTATCATTCCTTTTATAGATGGAAATAAATTGAGACCATCACTTGGATCACATCCATCTTTGTGATAATTTAGCTTCCTAAATGCTACATGATTCAATCCATATGTTGCATATCTGGGTGGATCAAGTGCATCATCACTTATGCCTTTGAAACAATGTAACCAATTCGGTGTGCCCGAATATTTAATGGTTGTGTTCTCAAAAGAAGAAGAAGGGCCTTATTATTACATGTTCATTACTTACTAATGAATTGTAGATGCATTATAACAATAGTATGATAGAGAAATATGCGTTATCTCAGTTCATCCTTTAAGTATTTCCCAGTGCCCCCTCGACTTACAGATTGGGATATTGGCTAGTCAACTGCAACCTAAACCCTTGATGCTTCTTTTGTAGTATATGATTATGTAAAAATAAAATAATTAGATGATATTTTATCTAATGCATTTATATAAATTTGATGAACAGGATGATTTTTTTTTAAATTTTGAAAAAAAAATTGTGGTTGGGAAATCACTGGCCTTTACACTTAGATGGTTAAGGAACATCTATTCATCCCCTACACCACCTTCATTGTCATCTCCAAATTCACTATCCACAACCACCTTCAGTATCACCTCCATTTCATCACCAAATCTCTTGCATTACAACAACCTTGTAGAATATCTAATAGCAATAGATGACAATATTTAACCATCTTTTTTCAGTCCTTAAACGAGAGATTCGCATTTGTACTTTCTAGACTACCTATATATTTTTGGGGATCTTTTTAGAAATGTACCTCTACACCTATACAATCATGATATGAGTTCTATAAAAAAATTAAGGAAGGAATGCCACCACTTTCACCTCAGTGAAATCCATTTCCTTATAATATTATTCTATAAAATGTTAGTTGTTACCTATGACTTGAAATATGTTAATTATTAATGTTATCACTATAAATATATATACATTTCCTATCATATGACTAGTGTTAATATAGTATGTTTTTTTTACTTTAACAAGATAATAAGTTTCCACAAGAGCATGATGGTTGCATTGACTATTGTATCCTTCTTAGAATGGTATCATTATTATTAATAGTATCAATTCTTTTAAAAATTTGATAATATCAAGATTAGCATAAATGATGATAAATTTATGAAAATAATATCAATAGACATAACATTGGAGAGAATTTAACTAAATAAACTCTAAAAGTTTCTTGATCTAAAATTTTTAACTAAAATCAAACTCTATCTTGAGGCTCAATCCCTTTTGACCTCCCTTCTTTAACATCTAGTGAAATTTTTTTCCTTCTCTACACTTAGATTATGTTAAATCTAGTCAACCATTATTTTTAGTAAGGCATATAATGTGTCTGACTATTATGTGTATTCACCTCTATTGGCATCATGTAGTGACATTATACTCACATTTGGAAAACATAGTATGAGTCTAAAAACTTGATAAAACACCCTAAACACTACTAAGACACCCTAAACACTAATATGACATCCTAAATACTAATGTGTCACCCTTAGTAACATATATAAAACATCCTCAAAGCTAACAAAAATCCCTCAATATTGATATGACACCCTAAGCATTGATACAAGACCTAAACATTAATGGGTCTTGTTAGTGGCCGTAATTGTCATGTTTAGTTTCACGCACCATTTTGTGAATTTCATGATTTTTTTAAAGATTTGTCTCATTATCTTTCATTTTACTCTACCTCTACAAGTTTTTTGGTCGTTTGCCCACACTCATGATCTTGAAAAATGTTGTGTTTTGACCCTGTAGGCCCTTATCAATGTTTTTACCTTAACATTTTACTTGTTTCTTACCAATGTTGTAGGTTTAATGGAGGAAAAATTGATGTATTTGCATTTCAGTGTGATATGAGGGACTTAGACATTTTTTAAAGCTTTCTTCATGTAATTTACAAAATGTAATAATTCCCCCCAGGCCTGAAAAATGGTATATTCTAAGTATCTGGGTAACTAGGTATTAGTTGTAACTTTGAATTTTTACAATATTACAGAATAAAAATTTACCCCTGAGTCGTGAAGGAATATTCTTGTAATATTTCCTTATCCATTCATCCTTTTAAGAAAATTAAAGAGATGCAAGTTACAACCCATCCCCAACTCCTGTCGAATGGAATATTTAAGGAATCTAAAGGTCACGAGAAAAAATCATATTACAATTTACATTTTTGTATCCTTACACTTTTGCAAGATGCAAAATGTAATTGCATCTCTAGATCCTGATGGAAAGGGGATGTGTGGTGATTCGATAGTGAATACATGAAAAAATTAATTTATGTTATGCACTTTTACATTTTTTCATTTCATGCAAAATGAAAAATGTAAAATGCAAATGCATCTCTGAAGCCCACATAAGAAGGACATGTGGCACCAGCCTAGAGATTTAAAAAACAAAGGAAATTATTATCTTACATCCTTTCATTTCTACAAGATGAAATTTTTACCCCAAGGTTTGATGGGGAAAATTTTGTGAAAGAGACACGTGGCATAATTTTGGGAATAAAAAGGAGAGTTACAATTTATCAAACTTTACATATTTACATTTCTACAAGATGCAAATTTGGTTCCGAAGTCCAACAACATTGATTTTAAATTGTGGTGAATAAGTGGATACTATGTAAGACAACTATCATATCTAGACAATAGAGAAAGGGTGCGTCATCTAAGTGAGTCTATATGGTGTGTTCCCAAATGGGAATAAATGGGGAACAATCAAAAATATGAAAAAAATGCCACAAAACCCTTTCTTCCATTAATGCAAGTATTTGGAAGAATTATATAATTAAAAATCCATAAAAGATCAACACTTTTCATTCAAGCTGTAATTTTTGGAGTATTTTACAAAGCCATAAGTGAATTTGAAATCTGAGCATGTATTCTTGAGGCTAGGATTATTGTTGTAGAAATTTGAAGATGTTTGAACTAGATTTTTTTCTAAGACAAGTTTACTAAACTTCTTTCATGAGTATATGGCCTAGCTGGCTTATTATTATATTTTCTTTCATAGTTGTGAGCTTTTTTGGGGTCATAATTGTGCAAGTTTTTTATTCAATTTGAGTTATAAGGGGTTTATCTTACATTCTAAGTTTAGTATGAGCTATTTAAAATGAAGATATTATTAATCTCTCCCTAGAGTACTTCAAAGGATTTTATCACAAGTTTAAAAAATCTGCTTAATTGCTCCACCTACAACCGTACACAACATTAATTCCCTTTGAGTGCATTTTTTTCGTTTTCTTTGGATCGCACCCCAATCTCTCACGCCTCAAAATTTTATGCCTCTATCATTACCCTTTCTAGCATGCCAACTACTTCTTTGTCACATATCTCCTCTACCTTTGCCTCCTTATGCCGAAGTATTTATCCAATCTGACCCAAAAATATGTAGTCTCAAATGTTGCATCCTCCTTGAGTTATACTGAGCACTCATTTGCCTTGCGCGTGGTCTTTAACTTTGAGCAATTTATCCTGAAGTTTTCATTAATTTTGAAAGCATGTTCCCTTTATGGTCACTCATCAGTTTATTTCTTTTTTGTACCAGACTAACCTTCTTTATCCACCCCACACTAAGGGTATGTTCAGTCCTTTGTGCATAAAAACACTTTAGATATTACAACAACCTTCCAGGTGCGTAAGTGCACTTATTACACAAAACACTAAACTAAATTGAAAAAGCATAGCAACGATGAAGGAAACACATATAAAGGGAATACATTAAGGGAAACCTAATCTAAATGGAAATACTACCTTATTAAAAACACCAAGAACACTTATTTATAGTAGGGCTTCAGCCTACTCCCGTTGAAATAACTGGGAAACCATGTGTTCCATCAAGTACCTCTAAGCTGGCAAGCACCTGAGTCAAGTATATGAGTGATAACATAGGGTCCTAACTAATGCACCTTAAGTTTTCCTAGGTGGCACAAAAACTTTGAATCATAAAGAAATACCATTTTCCCAACCTCAAGCTTCTTATCCCTGATGTTCCTGTCATGTCATGCCTTCTACCTATATTTTTCTTGCTTCTAACTCCATCATGCTATGATGTGCCTCTCATCTAGTTGTATCAACCTACTAATTATTTCTTCCAACGCTTTCTCATCATCCAAAACTCCTGCGATATCGCAATAAACAAAGAAGGTAACATGAATTCCATGGGGAAGAACTACTTCTGCACCAAACACCAACTGAAAGGGTGTTTCCTTATTCAACCATTTGTAGGTTGTTCTATATGCCCAAAGTACAACAAAAACTTTATCATCCCAGTCTTTCCTTCCAACATCACAAATTTTTTGTCAACGTTTGGCTCAATATCTTGTTGAAAGCCTCAGCAGTCCCATTTTCTTGAGGGTGATAAGGTGTTTTCTTATGGTGTGCAACCATAAATTCATCCAATAATATCCTGATGGTCTCATTAAGGAAATGAGTTCCCCTATCACTTGTCAAACTTAAAGGAAATCCATACCTGGTAAGAATATTTTCCCACAAGAACCTTGTTGTTGTAGCTGATATATAATCCTTTATAGGTGCCTGCTTCCATACCCACCTTGTAAGATAATATGTATAAGTGATGATGTAGCACGATCCAATTTTGTGTGCGACTAGGGAAATAAAACCTACAAAGTCAATTTCCCACTTCTCAACAAGTTCTGCACTAGTAATAGGCCTCAAAAGGCATTTCATCTCTCTGTCTAGGTTTTCCAAGGTGCTGACAGTGATCACACACCTTATAATATTCTTTGCAATCCTTGTACAAGGTATCCCACCATAAACAAGCTAATAGAAACTTATGTGTAGTGGCATCTCTTGTATAGTGTCCACCTGCAACACCGCCATGAGCATCCTCCATAATTTCCATTCGCTCATGCTCCAGTACACACGGCTGCAAAACTTCATCCCAACCTAGTTTGTATAAGTCACCATTGATCAACATGAAAGGTGCATGTGTGAATTGCAAGTTGTTTCTTTTCTAAGGCCTTCATTCCCTTCAGGCGCCATTACCTGTGATGTAAAAAGATAGTAATATCCTCTAAGTCTAAGGGCAAGTGGTTAAATCTAAACAAATATGCATTTGACATTGTGTCCTCAATGATCTGGGCATCCTCTCTTGATTGAATCCTAGATAAATGGTCTAGACCAAAATTGCTTTTACCTGACTTCACCACCACTGTAAAGTCAAACTCCTGAGAATAAGAGAATCTAATGGCATATGCACCCCTGTAAAACGGGCTTGTTCACCAAGTATTTCAATGCCACATGAGTTTTATAGAAAAAAAAGGAGTTTCCAACAAGTATTGTCTAAACTTATGCGGCACATAGATCATTGACAAAGCCTTGCACTCTGTAGTTGTATAATTTTGTTCTGTTGGAGTCAACTTTCTGCTTAACAAAAAAATAGGATGATCTGCAATACCTTCTCTAGGTTAGGCTAAAACTGTGCCAATGGTCCCATGCTAGAGGTCCACATGTAAATGAAAAGGTATATTCCATGAAGGAAAATGCAGAATAGGTGTCCATAGTAAGCCTTTCCTTCAGCACTTTGAATGTGCGCTGCTGCGGTTCTCCCTAATAAAACTTTCCTTTACCTCTTAATAACTCCTCCAAGGGGTTTTGCAACAATCTTGGCATAACCTTTGATGAATTTTGCTGTAATACCCTGTAGTGCCCTAAGAATTTGTTTACCTCACTAGAACTAGCAGGAAAAAGCCTAAAATGACAGCAACCTTAGCAGGATCTAATAACAAACCCAGTCCTTGCAGATACTATGTCCTAGTAGAGATTCGTGAAAGGGTGTCACGAAAACACTCACTCCTTGATGTGTATGCTCAAATACATCATCTGATGACAAATAATTATAGAAAATTGAAAGACCCATGTATTCTCTTGAGAGCTTAGAATGAGTGTTTAAACTAATACATCCATTCAAACTTAACAAAATACAAATCTGATAATGGAAAGGAGATGCATTTTACACCCAGTGCACATGAGATATAGATAGAACAGATCCATATGATATAAATCTTCGAACCACATGTATTCATATCCATCATGTTCAATAATACATCTATTAAGGTCATCACAGTCTGATATAACAATGCAGTCAAATTCATGCATAGAACAAGAACATAATACAAAGGAAAACATAGACCCATCCCCTTGATACACCAACTCCTACAGATCTTCTAAACCCAACCCATGAACTCTCCATAGAATTACAGAGCTTGAACAACAATGCTCCGTCTCTCCTGCAAGAGCGTGTTCTTCTATCCAAAGGGCATCACCGTATGTATAGCCTTAGCAACCACCGCCATGCAGTGGTATGAGGTTATATAATCGATTGTGTGGCCTAAGTGTCTGCAAGGTGGTCACGTCATGGGAGTATGCCTCCTTTAAATCTAAGATGATCTCCACTCCTTAGCTATGATCTACCTTTTGGATCCTCCTTCACATGGAATATGTCCTTTAGAGTGCCAAATGTTGCCAGGCTAGCACCTTATCCACTCTGCATAAATGTAGTGGTCATGATTTTCACATGTTGCCAAATCGACATTGAATTTTCATAATGATCCTTGACAACTCCTTTACACTGTCCAATGCATCCAAGGCTAAACATGTTAAGAACTTGTTAATAAACCTATCATGGACACCTTTACCTTGAACAACAATGCTTATCGAAAATAGGCCTCGTGTACCCACGTGTATCTTCAATCCAAAGGGCATCACCGTGTATGCAAAACTTCCCCATTCAGTGGTAAAATTATATAATACCTTGTGTGGCCTAAGAATCCACGCACCTCACTCTGACTAGTATGCTCCTCCAAGCCTAAGATGATTGCAACCTTAGCTAGATCTACTAACAAACCCTCCTTGCAGATGATATTCCCTAGCAGAGTTCCAAAAGGTGTAGCAAATACACACTTCTTGATATTTAAATATATGCTCAACTGTCTACATCTCTCAAACATTAACCGTCAAATTTTCACAATGATCCTTGACAAGTCCATACACTGTCCAATCATCCAAGTAAACATATAAGAACTTGTGAATAAAATATTGGAATTCTTGAACAACAATGCACGAAAATATTGTAGGCATGTTCTTCAATCCAAAGGGAATCACCGTGTATGAAAAACTTCCCCATTCAGTGGTAAAAATTATCTTCTCTTGATCTTATTCAACAATCCTTACTTGATGATACCCAGAAAACCCATTTGTAAAGGAGTAAATCTTGCGCCCTGTAACGCCTTCCAATATTTCTTCAGTAAATGGTGTAGGGAAAGGATCAATCACACATGTACAACATTTATTTCCCTGTATTCCACACAAATCCTATGATTCATCCATATTTATTTATGTTGATTACCATAGAGCTAACCTACTCTAATTCCTCTTTGGGCTCAATGATTCCGGATTTCAACATCTTGTCAATTTATTCTTTAACTTTTACGGAAAGGTTAGGTTTCATCCTGTAAGGTATCTTCCTAACTGGGCACACACCTTCCTTTAACTTAATCTTCATCTCGCCCAAAGATTCATGCATTCCTTTCAACTCATGATAGCCTCTAGGAAATAGGTCCTGGAAATCCCATAAAAACTCAATTATCTTAGCCACTTCAGAGTCAGACTAGTTATCTCCAATGATGGCCTCCTTAGGTTCAAAATCCATTCCAATGTTCACTTTCTTTGTCTTCATAGGCTCATTGTAGGCACATGTCTTCTCATCCGCACTGTTTAAGACCTCACGCGTACCCTTTGAATGATTTATGTTCAAATTTTCCACTTCTTCATCATCCATCATGTAGACCGTCTTTCCTTTTTCCTTATCTAGAAAAGCACGTTCAAGTTGTTATGCATTTGCCTATTCTACTTATTCAAAGTGTGCTTCTAGGTCTGAATTACCAAGTAACTCCTGAATGATTTCTTCAAATTTTGAACTATCTCCCATAGTCAAGTGCTTCATAACCTGTAATGCCTCATTCACTAGAGGTTTAGTGGAGAAGTAGTCAAAATTCTGGATCATACCTGCAGTCAAGTCTTGCCAATTTCTAGTCTCTCTATTAACTCTGCATAAACATACCAAGCGCGTGCTCAGCCTCGCAAGGTGAAATAAAGTTTGTGCACCCACAACGAAGGTGGTAAAGCTTCCTTCCCCCTCTATCCAGAGTCTCTCACACTAATGAACATGGTGCTGAACAGGATTATTACCATGATATTCACAAATTTGAGTAGGTGCATTACTTTTGAGAAATCATTGCTGATAGGGTAATTCTCATCTCTCTCCATTCTATGAGATTATCCCTATGAACCATCCACAAACGCATGTTGTTGTCCGCACAAGGTATAAAATAATATGTTCCTTCTTGTCAACCTGATCCTTCCACTGTACTTCCATGGCTTGCATAGGAATACCTGTCAGGGTTTCCTTTGCTAGTGTATCAAGGTACAAAAGTTTTTTTGTAACCACCTAACACAAGGACAGCCTATCTTACGCACACAACTGCACTTCTTACCTCACGCTCAACCATATCATAAGTTCCATGTGCCCAATTTTCACAACAAATACTTGTAGTATCACTGATGGAATGTGCATCATCCCATTGGAGAACTCCTTCCTTAGATAGTTCAAGCACTTTCGGATCTCGAATAATGTGCACATATAGATTCTATTTAGATCTTCTTCACTTAAAATCTCAACATAAGGTGCATATTTCCCATCTATCAAAGGGATAAAAATTCATTCCTTCTTTTTCTCAAAACTGATATATCCCTTATTGAAAAATAGATCAACATTATTTTCATAGCACCAAGGGCACCCAAGTAGAGCTGGGAAGATGTTCGCATCTGTAAGCATTAAGACCTCAAAGTCCCCAGTGAACTTGGATCCATGTATAATAATTGATGCATCTTTCAAGACTCCAATTGGCATGGCCTTAGTCTAATTTTCCATAAATAGTACATTAGAAGATGGCTACAATGGAGGTCTACCCATCTAAACCCATGCATCTAAAGTAAGCACATTCACTTCTGTGCCTGTGTTAATCAAAATATTACTCAAAATCCATCCATCCACAACAACATTCAGAGTGATCTCCTTGTCATAATCCAAGCTATGAGGAGGGAGATTAGCATGCAAAATATGCCGTCCATTCTCAATACCAGTGCATAGAGTGTTTCCCTTCAACAAACTCCCTAATAATAGAATAATGTTCTCTTGACGTAACATCTTGCATACTTATTTTAGATCATCAACATACGACTAGAGAGTGTTAGTTTTCTTATTCAATTCAAACTTCCGCGACTGTTCCTTTAAACACTTGTATCTCACCCTGCAGATTTTGAGTACCTCCATGGTTTCTTAATAAACCTCCTTCTGATGTGTAGGGTTTGGATACTTTTACATGCAAAACTTCCTCCTTAGTAATGGTAGGCTTTTGTTTGCAACGTCTCTCTGGCATGCACGTAGCCTCAACACATGTAGTAATATTAATAGGTACCATCTCATGATCTGGTGCTAACTTTGACATCCATTGGTATTCCATAGCACATTGTACTCTAACCATCCTTGCATACTTTCTCTGCGCACCCATTTCCTTTGTTTTTGTCACACACTTATCATTTGAATGTCATGCTCTGCTTACATACTTGTATCATTTTTAGGTATGCACCTTGTCTTCCCACTTATGCACACATCCCTTCTCTGTGCTCCTCTTCTACATTCTTGCACCTCTTCCCTGTGCACGTACCAAGTACACTCTCCCACATTGATTCACTGTGTCATGTCGTAACTTGTTAGAATTGAGTGTGCAACATGTAACCTATCAGAACATGCAAGCTACGTGCCAAGTCCTCATATCTAATGAGCGCCTGACATGTGGAAGAAAATTAAAAACTAATGAATAGTCAACTAAATCCTTCAGCCGACCAGAGCGCGTCACATGTCTTGCATGTTCAATTTACACTGTAGACTTCATATCTCCGTAAATTCTACAACATAGATGAGATTTAGGTGATTTTGGTGTTGATGGAAAGATTATGATGTGGGCTACTCTCTAGATCATTCAAAATAATATTTTTGTGGGATTTGATAGGTAAGAAACAAGGAAACATGTTTCAGCCATTAATGCACACCTTCAATCAACCCAACCACCCATATTTGATTTCATTTTTCCTCTTTCCTTCTTCCACAAGTAAAACATACATGGGGAGGTGCATCTAACAACATTGCAGGTGGATTTATAGCCATTGATTGTTGGTTGGAAGTTTGAATCCGAGTTCCCTCTTCTTTCTCCTCTTCTTCTATCCTTCTTCTATAAATTAAAGAGCATTGCTAATTGTAAAATGTTGGACTCTTTTGGTTTGCTAAGGGCATTGTTCAGATCTCTTTTGTATTTTTGAGTTGCAGGCCTTAACATACAGCTCTTTACATTTGGATACCAACCTCATCTGCTATTGTAATTGACTATTAATTTCTTAGAGGTAATAAAATCTTATTTTATGGCTATCTCTGCCCTTCTCTATATTTTATTGCATCTTTTTGCCATTCCCTTACATTGTTTGTTTGTTGTGTGTTTTCTATGTCCCTTGCAAGTTCCTTTTTTGATTCCCATAAAAGTAAGTGGGTAAGTGTGTTTCAGAATGTGATATGCATGTCTATCCTTTCTTCACGCATTTTCCTTCATTTTCACTTAAAGATAATTGTGTTCATCGCCCTCTTTCAGGTCATATTGCCCCATTTAGCCTAGTATTTCCCTTTTATATGCATCTCCTTCTCACCATGGTCCCTTAGAATCATAGATTAGTGATAGGCCACTGCGTTTCCCCTTCGTAATAGTAGTTTTAGTAGTAGAAATAGGTAGATAAACTAACCTTTTCTAGAGGTTTGTCTCAAGTGCGTAAGGCCCCACAACTTGGAGACAATTCCATGTTGCCTCAAAAGCCCAGTTCATCCTAATCTTGAGTAGGTGAAATTTTGAGCTCTAACAATTTTTGACACACCCGGTGGGATGAGTATTGAAAGATTAAATATCATAACTGATAGGTTTCGGTGCGAATTAGTGATTTCCAGCCTTTAGAAGCTTGTTTTAACACTTCTGGTGACTCCCTAACTCTAGATCTACTATTTTTAACAGTCTATGTGCCATTTTCATGAGAAGAATACATGACATATAGAACACAACAATTGAAGAGCACCTCCAACTTTCTCCAAGGAGAAAAGGAAACAAAAAAACCATGTGCACATCTCCATCTCTAGTGCACCATGTACTTTCCACTCTTCAACTTGGAAGACCTTTCACACACCCCATCATGGTAGCACTGACACCACAAAGGAATTTTCCATTCGTCAATTTTAACAACCAAATTCCTCTTGCTATAAAAGTGCAACATGACATGCCTGCAGCCACACTCAAAAGTATTGCATATGTCATCGAGGAGAATATAATCACTCCTACTGAGCATATCCAGGATGTTGCAAATTTATTCTCTATTTATCTAGTCACACATGATGATGTAGCAGTCAAGATGCTAACATCTTTACTCAAGGGTAAAGCACTCCAATGGTATAGGAGCTTGAGACCTTCATCCATTACTGGTTGGGCTGATCTTGAAAAAAATCTTTGTAACTATTTTGAGGATAATTCAAATCATCTATATTTGGTAGAGTAATTGACAACAACAAAGAGAGCAAATAATGAGCAGATGATTGATTTCAATACCAAATTTCAAAAAAAATAGGACAGGATTCCTCAAGTGTTAAGGCCTACATCCCAACATAATTTCCTCTATTATCTAAAGGCTTTAAATAGTGAAATTTTAATCATGATTCATTCTATGGGGGGTAGGACCTTACCAACTACTTATAACATTGCTATTAGGGTGGAAAATAGTCTTATTCAGGCGGGAAAATTAGCTCTTAGGCCACTCATGCCCTTGTTTCCTAAAATTCCTCAAGTTCCCTAGCCTTCCATTTCCTCTATTCCTCAACAGAGTTCACAACCCAATACATCCACATCCTATTCTCCTATGCAACAAAATGAGGATGAAGAAATGAAATCCTTGATTTGAAATTTGTCAAATAAAGTCATATCCTTAGAAAAAATAGGAATAGGCCTTCAGAAATAATTCTAATTAAGGATTTAATCAAATCCATCAGACCTTTAGAAATCAATATCCAAATATAATATATGGGTAGAACCAAAAAAATGACAGATGAAATGTTAATGCGCATCTCCAGCTTCAGACTATTGCCCCCGCGTAACCTCTTCTAGCGCCCAGTTCAATTCAAACACTTTTTCCAGTTATGAACAATTTGGTCCAAGAGATGCATCAATTCCTTACATGCATAGGCATACACAATTCAAAGTGCTTCAGGTAATGAGCCTTCCACTAGTGTGTTAAGACATGAAAATGAAGAAGCACCGAAAGTCATTCCTGAGGCTAACCTTATGTTCTATGGTGCGGAAATTTTTTTTGTGATAAAATAAGTTATGGATGAATCAAATAGGTCATGTGCACATGTTTTTGACAACACAAGATATAAGAAGAGAATGATCGACTCTAGTGCACGACCTTTAACTTCTACCAGTTAGAGTGATCTCCAAAAACAAAAGAATGCAAGTGCAAATTAGACCAACAATTCTAGCGCGCAAAATTCCATGTCTGAGGTTCTAGGAAATGCTCCAACTGAAGTGGCATGTGTTACTAATTTGGTAGGTCAAGCCACTATGTAAGATAAGGCCCCTACTTCTATGCCTAAGAAATCAAGAAAAAAGCATGTTATAATTTAAATGCACAAGTCCATGGGCCTTCTATTCAACATTGTGGACCAGATGAAGAAGACATATGTAAATGTCACAATTTAGGATTCCCTAACCATTCCATATCAGCGTGACCTGTTACATGAAGCTCTAGCGTAAATCCCACGTATTGATTGTTAGGATTATACCAGTTGTATAGATTAACAAGCATGCAAAGAATAATGTAGAAAACATAAAATAAAAATGAATGCAATAAAACAGAGACACAAATTTAGCATGGTTCACCCAAAATGGGCTACGTCCACTAGAAATAGCCAATCCTTTTATTCAGTCATGCAAAAATCTCTCTCACAGTGCCGCCGCTGATACAATGATCCTCATACATGACGACCCTTTAATCATTTCGGAGAAACATAGAAAACCACCCATTAGATATGTGACATAATAAGGAACGGTCCAGATTTCACAATGCATAAATACATATAAAATGTGGCTTACGGGGGCACTACCCCCCTTGCAACCCCCCTCGCTATCAAGCTCCACAACGAACAATCTAGTTATTATTATCCTGTAAAATTGACAAGGGCAATTTTACCGATAACTATACCGAAATTTTGTTTTGATCCCTCGCTAGGGATCCCTTGCGTTTGGAACGTTGCAAAATCCCTTTCCGGGAAAATCTGGTTTCCGAACTTAGTCTTTTTGGTCTTTTTTGGCTGGGCGCATGGAATGACGATGTAACACCAACTTTTGGTGTGCCCCCTTTAAAGCCTTTGGTGCATATTTTTCAGTGTCAACACACCTTTCAGTGCGCCTTGTATGTTGAGTCTTCTCTGCGTGCGCCAAGGCGCATGCGCCTTCATGTTAGCACAACTTTTGTTGCGCCACTTTTCGGTGCGCCAAAGGCGCGCTTAGTTTCATGCTGGCAAATGCTTTGGTGCACCAAAGGGCGCATGCTTTCCCATGTCGACAGCAACTTTCATGCGCCCTTTATAAAGTTGGTGGCGCATTTATGACTAGCTCACCTATATATATATATGTTTTTGCGCGCCCAAAATGTCATTTTAACTAGTCGCAGAGCACGTGATTTCTTTTCTCTGAGCCTGTCAGCCCCTGCCTCGTCGTTTTCAACGCCTTGTGGACCCGTTGCAAGTTTTTGCTATTTATCCAAGTAAGAGGTTCCTCTCCCTCTCGTGTGTTTTATGTTTTTTTGGTTCTTGGTGTGCTCATGGTCTGGTTGTGGTTTGGAAGTATTGAAATATCAAAATGTTGGTCTAGCCTCCTCCTTTTGCTATCTTCCCATATCCCTCTCCCTCTGTCTAGATCTGCTAATAGGGGAGCTTGTCTAAAAAAACATGGTTTTATTTCCTTTTTGATGAGCCGTTTCATTGCCCAACTAAACCTGCAAAGAACGAGAGAAAGGAATGGAGAAAAAGAAGACCATTTTTCCCTTTGGCGCATCGACGCGTCCTGCAACATCGTAAACAGTTGTGCCCCTTTGACGCATCTGTCCCGCTCGCAACATGAATAAAACCCGCGCCAATGGCGTACCCATCACGCCTGTTGCATCATAAACTTCTACGCCCTCAAGGCACGCCTCCTCCATATGCTACAAACACTAGCCTTGCACCCTCTTTGGCGCATCAACCTTCCTTGTTGCATCGCATATCTATGCGCCCCCTCGGCGCACCCTGCATCTGCGCAACATTAGCTTTATCCACGCTAAGTACAAAGCTTTGAAAGCGCAAGTGCATTCCCCATTACAGCTGCATCATGTTGTGTAAACCCTTTGTGTGCCGCGCCAAATTGCCTTGGGCGCACCAAATGTTCATGCAACGTACAAAATCCATGCGCATATTGGCGCATCCTGTCTCTATGCAACACAATGTTTTCATGTGCCCTTTTGTAAAATGCATCCTGCAGTATTCATGCGCCATGCGCCTTTGGCACCAGTTTAACCCTTACAACACACTTTCTCCGTGCGCCTTACCTATTTAGCCCTGTAAGTTGCAGCTTTCATGCGCCGTGTGCCCTGAGTCTCAAAATCTCTACCTCTTTCTTCTGCTAACATTTCAATGGAAGATCAAATGGCTAATACAACCTTTTTGGATTGGGTTTCGCTTCTTCTTCGTGCAGATCAGAAAATAAATTTGAAAGAACATATGTCAACATCCAGCAAAAGACCTATCAAATCCAAAGGAAAGGCCAAACTTACAGAAGAAGAGATGAAATATAAATATCAGAGGGTCAAAATGCCCGAGTCCCAGGCCGAGTGTAACATGGACGTCAGAGATTCAGAATTGGGACATATTGGTATGGAGGAATTCTGGGCTAGAACTTAGAAAGTCACAAGGAGTCCATGGATGGACAAACTGATAGGCAGTGCCCTGCACTTCACCGGTGGAATCCCAGTCAGCGCCGTCAACAATGAATTCTTGATGGTGATTGCCCAATGTTACAATAAAGACACGAGGTGTGTCATAAACAGCAAGGGCGAGGTAGTCATTAACCTCACTACCTGTCACTTTGAAGGAATACTCGGCATACCCCACCACCGGCACTTTGTGGCCGTTAGTCAAGCAGATTGTATTAAGGCCTGGGATGACAATGCAGATCAGTGTATGTAACTAATGAATGAGGTTTACTTAAAAAACAAAAAGGTAGTAACCCGGTGGCCCTAAATCTTCCACCGCAGCGACTTCTTAGAGGAGCTCAGCCACACCATTACGTTCCTGAGCAGGGTCTTTAGGCTTTCTGACGCCCATTATTTCCATAAATGGATGCTGCGATACTTAGAAACGATAAACAAGAATATGCCTGATCAGCGCTTCTGCTGGGGAGAAATTATAAGCAGCACAATCTATGAGTAGCTACAACAATTTAGCACAACGGGGACATTCCATATGAACTCCTACGTGGTCTACGTTGCAGCATCAGAGAGGGACTATCCAGGCCTGACGCGGAGTGGAGTTTGGCCTCAGGTCAAGATATACGAGTACTACCCGGAATTGAGGCTGGAGAATAGCATCTCCCAATTCACAAAAATTAACGATGTGTTTTTCTATCACATCATCTGCCTATTGAGGCCGAATATGACTTATGGTCGCACGACCAAAAGCATAGTAGCAGCCACTGAGAAATGGGGGGCCTTGTTCACCCAGTTTCCCACATTCACCTATCTAAGGGCTGCCAACTTTTTAGGAGAGCCAACCAGGCTACCAAGGTATGCTGGGCCTAAACTGATTCTGCTGGAGCTGTCAAGGCAGCTAATCACATACCACGAGAAATGCCTGAAAAGAAAGAAGGGTGGAACTCCTTTCCCCCTCACAGTGGGCCGATACACATGCTCTACCCACCACAAGGCGAAGGAAATGTTCGCAGAGCTGGAGTTACTCAATTTGAAACATGACTTCCCAGCCAGGCCTACCTTCAACCCAAGGAGCTGTCTACCAAGGGCGAAACTTGACCCAATCCACGTCCCTCAGATCGAGGACATTTACATTGACGTCATCCATGAGGTGGAGCTCAGAAGAAATGATCATTCTCGCCTAGCCTTAGCAGAAATCATCCAATATGGGGTAGTCATTGTCCCCAAAGGCTTCCAAACTACGGAAGATGAAGTAGACAAGGTATATACTGACACAGATGGGGAAAATTGGCCCTTTCCGGCCATTAATAGAACTAAAGCCACTCAGACAATTGAGGAGAGGGTCAAGGAGACTTTGCGTAGGACAGAGCATTGGTGCCGGATGAACGGACTAATCTACCTCGGGGTTGATTTCACAACCTCCCCATTGGGTAACGTACCTCCACGGTCCAAACAGCAGCCTAAAGGCAAGGGCAAAGGCGTAGAAGGTGAATCCAGCGCCATTCAGGAAGAAGCCCCTGAGAGTCCTCCTTCCGCGGTACCCGAGCAGGTAATAACTCTGGCTTCGCCAGAGAAAGAAGCAGAAGAGGAAGTTCCAATAGGCCCATCCACTCAGGATGTCAGCATTGCTACAACAATCGAGGTCCCTTTCGTCCCTTCTTCTTCTCTTCCTTCCCCTCCTCTAGTGAGTCAAGCGACCATCCCTTTGGTCGTGTCCTCTTCCCCTTCTTCTACTATTTCCCCCGCCTCTTCATCTATCTTTTCTTCCCTCATCTCTGAGCTCCCTTCCCCTCCTATGTCTTCCATAGCTGCAATTTCCCTTCCTTCCGTGGGCACTTCTTTGGCTATTCTCTCAATGTCGCCGCCACGTGTCTCCACGTTTTTCCCCTCTTCTACTGCAGCTGCCCCCTCCTCTGTTTCCACTCCTTCTACCATAGGTCCAGCTTGGATCTCTCAGTAGCTAAGTCAGCAAAAGAGGAAAGTTCCCATCACTCCGATGGACTTTTTCGTGATCCCATCTAAGGGGGTGAAGAAGCAGAAGCCTGTCACGCGCTTCTCTCAAAGTGTTGTAGGGGAGAGAGTTATGGAAATCACCTACCCCAATCCCCTCAAAGAGAAAAAAGATCTGTCTCCTATAGATTTTACTATGACCCAAGTCACAATGGGGACATCTTCAGAAAGTCTTCAGGGGGAGGCTCTTTCTGCAGTTGACGCCCTCTGCAAAAAGCTTCAGGAAACCAAGGAAGAGAAAAGGCAACTAAAGGAGCAAAACAAATATCTGCTCCAAGCCTTACAGAAGATGGGTAGTGTGCCTCCCACAACTGCCGCCGAGACTTCTGAGCTTCTCAGCCAGGAGAAAATTAATGAGTATGCCAAAATCGGCGAGTAGGGTATGGCCGTTTTCGCTTGGAGGAGCCAAATCCTCAAAGACAGCGAAAAAGTGATCACCGAGTTCTCTAACTTGTACCTGAACATCAGTAAGGCGAATAAAGAGCTCTAAGCGTTAGCAGGGCCCATATCAGAAGAGTTGGAACATGCCAGACTGCAACACGAGACCTTCCAACAAATGTTTGACTGTTCAGTCGAAGATCTGGTCAAGTTCGGCATCTTCGGCCATCCAAGGGCCCTCAACAAAATCATGTCCACTCTGGACTACCGGGTGGATCAGCTAGAATTTATTCTAGAAAAGATTGACAAAGTCAAGGAAGAAGCCCTGGATGCGATCCACCAAATGGAACGAATTGTTCTTAATATGTCGCCAGGGTTACTTACTCCTTCCTTCACTTTAAGGAAAGCTAATGAAACCACCCAGATCTTCAAGGAGATCGCTTCTCAAGGAACGGGGCCAGAGGTCACATTTGACACAGAATCTATCAACAACCTACTGGCCTGTAGGGACTTCATCGAGTTCCTCATTGAGGCGGAAAAGGACTATTCCAAACTCCCAGAAAATCTCATAGATGAGCGAGAGACTTGTGAGGTGATAAGTGATAGGCACAAGGATCCTTCCCAGGATCAACTAGGGCCAATAATCAACAAGTTCATGGAATACCGCTCTCAGTTCCATATCTCGTCACCTGAGGAGCAACAAAAGCAGTCCACCCCCTTTTGGCCGCAGGATGATGATGACGAATAGCTGCTTCTTCTTCTTCTTCTTCTTCTTCTTCTTCTTCTTCTCTTTCTCTTCTCCGTCTTTCTTTTTGGAAATATCTGGAGTGTGTTGATACAAATGATGATGTCATCCATGTTGCATCATGGGATGATGTCATCCATCAAGTTGTAAAAAGTCAACATTACTTTTAGATATTTTGGTAAATATCTTTGTAAATAGTTGTTGGCTCCTTTTTGCCTTCTTTTCTCTTCTTCTTCTATAAATACTCCAATACTTGTAGTATTGTGGGATGGATGGATATATTTCAGATGAAAAATAGAAGTGAAGAAAAAAGACTTTGAGCTTTCTTGTAACAGAAGAAAACAGTAATACAAATATTGAGACTTTGTGCTGAATAGCTGTGTTATGCATCAGACCTTTCTTATGTTAGATCTGTATGTGTTTATTCTGTTAGATTCATATCTACTTTTTTGTCATTTATTCATCATCAGTATTGCTTTGCTCGTTTATGCAAGTAGGTTTGGCTCTGTTTACTACCAATCCCAAAACATAAACCTTCTGACCTTTCTGCTTTGGAATTCATTTCTTTTCTTCCTTCGGACCTGCTCTTTCTTCATCCCCTCTTCCTTTCCTTTCTTTTCGCGGTCGGAAACACCCCTACTGGGATGAGATCCCAAACCCCCGAAGGCAGAATCTGTGAGACTTGCATAGATTCCTGCTGGTAGAATAGCAATAAACTAGTTTCGCTTTGCTGACTCAAAGAGGGGCTATGCCCTGCACACTGTTGGCTCATCTATCCATAGATCTATCCAGGTGACAGATTTTCAGACCAACAGTTATCCAAAAAACTCAAGCTACTATCAACATCTGTCAAGCAGAGGAGAAATAAGTAAGAAATTTTTTCAAAAACCCACCCTTCTATATGTTCTTGATAGTAGGAAAACATCTTGTGCACAATTGTATGATTGATTCAGGGGCTAGTACTTTTGTTATGACAAATAAAATTGTTGATGTTCTAGGTCTTGAGTATACCCCCATATCTAAAGGAGTCTTGTAACTTGATGGCTCAATTGTCACTACCCTAGGAGTCATAAAATATTTTGAGTTAACCCTCCATGCATGTCTAATCCTAACCATAACTGAAGATGTGTCAATTATTGACCTACCTCCTTTGTTTTCCCTTTTCCTATCAAGAGATTTCACTTCCAAGGATGGTAGCTACTTGTCTTATGATTGGTCTCATATGTTACGAAGCAAAAGGTAATGTACTTAGTTTACCATACAAGCCGAGCCTATATTTTCTTATCATGTTGAGTCATATGACCCATCACCTCCCCAAATTAATTACCTAATCCAAGAAGAAGGCCAAGAACAAGATTGAGTTTCAGAAGAGCAACCTATTCCTCCTCTTATACCTGATATATTATTAGATGAATGGGCCATGAGTCATTATGAGTTTGATCCTTTTGACACATATTTTTTAGCTCTCGGAACTGGTATTGGTACATATTACATCCTTGAAGAAGAATATGTGTTGCCTAGCATGCTCAAACAAAGTGAATAAAATTATTACTATGGGAATTATACTTTGATGGTTCCAAAAGTAGAAATGGTGTCAGCGCAAGTGTGGCTCTTATCTCCCATAAAGATGAGAGTTTCTTTTTCACACATAGGTTACAATTTTCATGATCTAACAATGTAGAAAAATACAAGGCATTAATGCATGGCCTTCTTATTGCTGAGAAGCATATCAAGGTGCTGCATATTTTGGGGGATATTGAGTTGGTCATCCACCAGGTCAAAAACAAGTGTGGAAAAAATAATAAGCTTATCAAATCTTATAAACATAGAGTTTGTAATCTCTTAGAGAGATTTGAAACTCTAAATCTGTCAGTTATACCAAGGAAATTGAAAAAAAAAGTAGATCATATGGCCGCACTTGATTCACAGTTCTCACATGTCAAGGATATTATCCAAGGCAATGCACACCATAGAAATATATTGATCAAGCCATCTATTCCAAATAATGAAACTAGCTAGGAAGTGTTTGAAAGTGACACGTAAATTATCTAGTTCATTTAGGATGAAGCTGATTTCTCTTTAAGTATATAAGGTGGCTTGTATGAAAACTATGGTGACCAAGTGATCCAGCTAAAGAAAAACAAGTTTCCTAAAGGGTTGGTCACCTCAAAGCATATTTTCAGTGCTGATGACAGGTTCAAGGGTGAAGAAAAGAATATGTGTGCAAAGCAAGAAGACTGCACTCTAGTCACTATTGCGCATGGAAAAGAGTTGCTGGTTTGAAAATATTGTGTCCAAGATGAAAAATAGGTCCTCATTTCTCTTTTTTAAAAATATAGTGAAATTTTCTCATGGGAGTATGAAGACCTTAAACGATTTTATCCAAGTGTTTCTCAACACTCCATTGAATTTGATCCTAGTATCAAGCCCATCAGATTAATGCAGAGGCCCATCAATCCTAATATAGACCCCCTCATGAGGAAAGAGTTGTCTAAAATCATTGAGGAAAAGCTATGATTCCCCATAAAGTACTCTACTTTGGTTGCAAACCTTGTTCCAGTGTGAAAAAAAGGTGAAATCAAACATTGCGTCTATTTCAGAGATGTGAATAATGCTTCCTTGAAGGATCATTATCCTTTTCCTTTTATAGAGAAGATTTTACAGAAAGTGGTTGAAATGTAGATATTATCCATGCTAGATGGGTAATTTTGTTTCATTTAGGTTATGGTCAAGGAAGAAGATCAATTTAAGATGACATTTACAGCTAAATGGGGAACTTATGCATATCAAAAGATTTTCTTTGGTTTGTCAAATACAGGTGCAACATTCCAACAAGCCATGGACATTGCCTTTAAAGGATATATAAATGAGTTCATCCTAGTTTAATTGGATGACATAATTGTCTTCTAAAAGCATAGATCAGATCACATGACACATCTGGAGAAAGTATTTGAGAGATGTAGAGAATTCGGGGTGTTTATTAACCCCAAGAAGTGTAACTTTGCTACTGTGTAAGGAAAGATTTTAGGCCATGTGGTCTCTAATGATGGTACTGTCATAGATCCTGAGCACGTCTCAACAATCCTTGCTCTTTTTTTTCCAACGCAAAATAAGGGCTTGCAATATTTCATATGAAAGATAAATTTTATTTGGAGATTCATTCCCAACTTTGCAGGACTAGTTAGGCCCATCACCCTTATGCTCAATAAAGACACAATCTTAGACTGGAAAAAAGAAGGAAAAGAGAGCTTCAAAAAAATAAAACAAGGGATTGCTTGTGCACCAACACTCATCAATCCAGATTATTCCAAGGATTTCATCCTTTATACTTACGGATTTGATGCTCGTGCTTTTGTTGTCTTGACATAAGAAAATGGACAAGGACTGGAAAAGCTAGTGGATTTCTTTAGTCAAAAAATGAAGGTGTTAGGAAATAAGGGATAAAATATGCGGAATAATCCCTCAAAGAAACGCAACAGTAGAAAATAATATGCAGAAAATATTACATATCTCAAATAAAAGTGTAGAATAAAATAACAAAACATAAAGAGATAGTATTTAACGTGGTTCACCCAATTTGGGCTATGTCCACCAAGAATCACTTGCTCAAATTTTATTACAAGCCACCACTCTCTCAATACAATACCCAGATCTGTTTGGAGCTATGCTCAACAAAATCTATAGAATTCACACCCAAATTCAAAACACATCTGCAATGTTACATATGCCTACCATATGCATAAAACCATATAAGTAGACAACTACTTAAGCAATTTTACAAAACCGTGGGTATTAAAACCATGGGCCAAAATTGTCCCATAAACCTATGGGTCAAAAATCCCACCCATATGAGAAAAACACATTTCTCGATATATCGGGAACATTTTATGGCCAATTTTTTTTGGGGGCTACGTGCCCAAACCCCTGCTACCGGGGGCTATCACCCCCGGACCCCCACTATGGGACCCGACCTCGAATCCCAGTGAGACAACTATGGAAATTGTACAATACTCTTAGTGTACACTCTTCAACACTTTCTCACATGAAAACAAGCTCCACAACCTAACAATCTCCCACTTAGAGACTAGTTTTCCTCTGAGCAAGCTTCTCAACCCTTCACTAGTTTCCGTGAACACCAACCAAAGCTGAAAACAACTTCATTTTTTCCCTTGTGACCACCTTGGTCATCATGTCTACAAGATTTTTATTTGTATGAATCTTCTCCAACTTCAACTTCTCTTCCTCCAATGTTGTCCTGATGAAATGGTACCTTAACTATATATGATTCATCCTAGAGTGGAAAGCAGAGTTCTTAGCTAGGTGTATAACAATATGACTATCACTATGCAACTTTCCTTCCTCTTGCTTATGCCATAACTCCTCAAGTAATTTTTGTAACTAGATCATTTCTTTGCTTGCCTCTGTGGCAGTACCATACTTAGCCTTTGTGGTTGACAAAGCCACCAACTTTTGTAGTTGTGAAATCCAGCTTACTGTTGTCCCACCTATAGTGTAAACATAACCTGTCATGCTCCTCATGTTGTCTACGTCTCCAACCATATCTGAATATACATAACCACACAAAGTGGTGTCTAATCCACTGTAACACAAAATTGTCCCCATGGTCCCTCTCAAATACTGAAGGATCCACTTTACTGCCTGCTAATGATCTCTACTGGATCACTCACAAATCTAGTCACCACCTCCATTTCATGGGAAATATCAAGATTGGTGCACATCATGGCATACATCAAACTACCTACCACTGATGAGTAAGGAACCTTGGACATATGGTTTGTCTCCTGCTCTATCTTGGGACACTACTCCTTTGATAACTTGAAATGGCTTGCCAAAGGAGTCCTAACAAGTTTAGCATCCTGCACATTAAACATCTCAAAGACTTTCTTAATGCACTCTTCCTGAGATAAAGTCAACTTTCGTTCCTTCCTATCCCGAGATATTCTCATACCAAGGATTTTTTTGGCTACCCCCAAATCCTTCATAGTAAAGGATTCACTTAGCTGCTTCTTGAGTACTTTTATTTCCTACATGTTTTTACCTACAACCAACATGTCTTCCACATAATGACAAAGGATAATATAACTACCATCCTCAAATTTCTTTGTATACACACAATGGTCAAAATGACATCTAATATAACCTTGCTCCATCATGAAGCTATCAAATTTTTTATACCATTGACATGGAGCTTGTTTCAAGCCATACAAGCTCTTCTTCAGTTTGCACACCATCTCCTCTTTACCTTTGACCTCATAGCCCTTTGGTTTCTGCATATATAGTTCCTCCTCTAATTACCAAGGATAAATGCAGTATTTACATCAATCTATTCTAAGTGCAAGTATTATGTTGCAAATATTCCTAGAACAGTTCTAATAGATGTCAATTTTACTACAAGAGAAAAAATCTCATCAAAATATATACCTTTTTTCTGTGCTAACCCCTTGACAACCAACCAGGCCTTGTATTTTTTCTTGCCTCCTTCTTCCTCTTTGACTCTGAATACCCAATTTTTCTGTAATGCTCTTTTGCCTTTGATTAGCTTCACCAAATCCCATGTTTGGTTCTTGATGAGAGCCTGATACTCCTCATTCATGGCTTGCTCCCACTTATTCCTGGCATCTACATGTATTTCTTCATTAAATCTCTCTGGCTCTCCACTATCAGTGAGTAATAATTAATAAATAGAAGGAGAAAAATGTTCAGGTTCTCTTCTTACCCTAGAAGACCTCCTCAATATAGGAGTTTGGGATTCCTGTTGAGGAGGTTCCTAAAGTGATTCATGTGTCACTTTCCCATCTGGAAGATCCTCTACCTCTACATATTCTTTCTTGGATTCTTCCTTGTTTTCCTGCAACTGCTGCTTATACATGAATTTCTCATTAAAGACCACATCCCTAGATCGAATGATTTTCTTGTCCTTAATACTCCAATATTTATATCTAAATTCATCACCACCATAACCAATGAAAGTACATTTTTCTGATTTAGCCTCTAGCTTGGTCCTATCATCCTTGTCTATATGGACAAACACCTCACATCCAAAGACTCTAAGAAAGGAATAATCAAATTTCTTACCATACCAAGCCTCCTCAGGTATGCCTCCATCTAAGGAACTTGAAGGTCCTCTATTTATTAACTACACAATTGTTCTCACCGCTCCTGTCCAAAAAGAAAGAGGCAGTCCTGCATGTAACCTCATACTCCTAGCACATTCCGTTATTGTTCTATTCATCCTTTTTGACACCCTATTATGTTATGGAGTTCCTGGAACCATCTTTTGCTTACGGATTCCATTCTTAGAATAATAATCATGAAATTTATTGCTACAATACTCCCCTCCATTATCTGACCTGAGTCATTTTAGCTTAAGACCTGTTTCATTCTCTACCAAGGCTTTCCATTTAACAAAAGTGTCAAATACATCAAATTTGTTTCTAATACAATAAATCCAAACTTTCCATGTTGCATCATTAATAAAAGTAGCATAACAACTTGAATGCCCAAGAGATGATACATGAGCCGGCCCCCACACATTAGAATACACCAACTCTAACTTACTCTCTTTCTTTGTAGGTCCAACCTTAAGAAACCTTACTCACTTATGTTTCCCATATATGCAATTCTCACATAACTCCAAACATGTTTTTGTATATCTAGGAAAATCTCTCTTTATGATCTCCATGCCCTTATGACTCATATGACCGAGCCTATAGTGCCACAATGTTGTATCTACTTTTGAAGCCACAAGATTACAAAAATTAGTGCTATAAGTGGTTAAATACAAGGTTCCAACCTTCTTACCTCATGTCACCACAAGAGCACCCTTGGTAACTATACGTACCCAAAATTGTATGTACTGCACCACCGGAAAGATGTTACAAATGCCCCAATGATGATACAGGTCTCTTCGCAAGGTGTTCGGGATCTAGAGAAGCTTTACGGATATGCGTTAACATCCCACATGCCCCGCTTAGCCCCCGCGTGCTTTGTTTTCCCTTTTTTCCTCTTTTCTTGGCTTTTTGGTCTTCAGTGACGAAACCGCCGCCCTGAAGGGCGGCGGTCCTGTACGCGCTTTCCAGAATGTTCCGACGATCGCGTCAAGCGTGAAAATTCAATTTTCACTCGCATTTCTCAACCACTAAAGCTTGTATTTATGTTTTTTGCCGACTGAACAGTGATTTATCTTTGTTTAATGGTGGGAGAGTTCAATTTGAACTTGCCTTCTACTCATTGCAAATGCTATAAATATGTAGCTTGTTTACAAGTAAATGGTCTTGGTTCTTTGGTCTGGAGTCTTCATTCTTGAGCTTTAGTCTTCAATACTCAGTCCTAGATTTATTTTATGAATCATTTTATTTTAGCATGGATTAGAATTCTGAGTATTTAGTTATGCCTCACTGTACACCGACAACGATCCTGCTAGGAATCGTATAGGCCAAGCCAGTTCACTTGCGCCATCCCTCTCCTACTTGTGCTTTGTGCCATTTTACTTCAAAGTAATTGTCATCCCAGTTCCTTCTCTTGCTGATGTTGCCATACTCCTACTCTTTCTGGATTCACGTGAACATGCAAGAACGAAGAGATCACTCTAAGGGGACAAGCTACAACACAACTGGATTTGCCTCTGCACTGTAAACTCCAGGTTTAAATCGTCAAAGTTATTATCAAATAGAGTAGTGAATCATTTTATTTCAGTTAAAGCTCGCTTTCAATATTGCCGGGGAAGCTGTGGGGAATGATAGTTTCTGAGAAACTATGATTTGTTCCTCACTTCTGAGGTAGGATTGAAGGTTTTCAATTAAGTTAATTAGCTGTCTTTTATTTAGATTCACACATCTGCACAGGTGAATAACCACACCGGGTTATCTCACTTGTTTATTTTTAGTATAAAAGTAGTTTAATTGTTGCTTGTAATTATAATGTTTCAATCACATATTTTGTTTAGATTAGTTTCCCTTTTAGTAGTAGTATAAATTGTTATTTTCAGTTTAAGTTAATTTGGAGATTCCATAACTAGATTAAACGCTTAAATTCTAGTTAGGAGGGTAAATCACTAGGGAATTTATGCTACCCGCTCATAGCCTCTAAAATCTCCCCCTTTTTCAGTTTAGCTACCAGGAGATCAAACTACCAGATCTTAGTCACTGATCCTCCCATGGTTAGCCATAAGAAAGTTGCTTGCCGATTCTCATCCTCGCTTGTAGCATTTCTATCATAGAAAACTGACCATAATCCCGGCTGTGACTTCATCTAAGTCACCTGCATTTCAAACCACCGGCTATCTTGGCACGACCTCGGGAGGTCGGGTACGTGGAAGAGTCACTTGTCGATTATCATCCTCGCATGTCAATTTTCCAACGTACAAAATTGGTGAACCCGACGTGAAACTTACAATTGCTTCACCTTCTCTCTGAGAAGTTTCATCTTATCCAAATCACCTTCGCTCCTTCCCATTATTCTGCGGGTATTCATATACCCCCCGAATATGTCGGGATTTGATGCTTATGGCAGACCCCTCCTGGGTCTTGAGGCATACTACGCCCAACAGAATAGGGAATCATCACCCTCGCTCTCAGTATGGGGTGACAACTATTCAACTAATCAGTTGTCAACACAAACCCCAAGAATAAGATATAGTTCATCTTTTCAAACTGAGGAGTTAGATCAACTCACTCAAACACAAACAAAGCCTTCAGGCTCAAACAATATGACATTGACTGGAGAATCTGCTTCATCTCCTCAGGTGCTACTTAGACCACATATTAGCAGACAATCAGATCCATACTCAGTTCTAGATGATGAGTACTCAATACATTATCCTAGGAATGAACAACGCTCTCAAGGCATGTACCCCCCTGTAGGAATTTTGCAAATACAGCCCGAGTTCTCTCCTCAAGAAAATATCTCTATGCCATCACATATAGAAAATACTCTCAGAAATGCTTGGTAGGATAGTGATCAGTTCATAGCAGGATATCACATACCTCCGCAACACCAGGATATACAACAAACGCCACCAAGGCACGATATCGTGACTTCACCAAACGAAGTCATTTCAACTCTAATAGAAAAGGTTAGAGGATTAGAACTTTCCCAAGCACATCAAAATTTGAAATTCATACAAACAGGGAGTTCCAATCCTCCGCACCATCCTAGCCAAGTAGATCTCCTCACAGGAGTAGGCACGTTAGGTATGACTCCTCAGTATTTACAAGTACCAACTAGACCCACTATCACTATCACAGTTCCTCCTGGTCCGGTACAGAGCAATCCATTCCTGGATAGTATCCCTTCATACTTAAACATGTATTCCAAATCACCACAAGGGGATATGTACTCATCCCCCGACATGTTTACTCAAATGCATGGATTGCCTTATGCCCCTGCCAACGCGTACGTTACGCCATATCAACAACCCGTTCCGCCACCACCTCCTCAACAGGCACCATCAATGGTTGAGACGTATGCAATAGGGACTTATTCAGAATATTTAAAGGAGCCCTTAGATTTCGCCATAAGAAGCGTTATGCTTCCAAGGCCTCTTCCCGATTTGCCCAAATACAAAGGAGAAGGAGATCCGAATGCGCATATCAAAGCTTACGCTACAGCCATTCGAGAATTACTCCCATGGGATGGGGTCGTTGCTAAAATATTCCCCAAAACGCTGGAAGGCATTGCCCTCGATTGGTATTACAGAATACCCGAGACTTCCATACATTCATTCAAACAACTCGTGTCTGAGTTCATCAAAGCCTTCGACATGAACAAACTATTAAGGACGGGAATCAGGGAGTTCTTGCACATCAAGCAAGAACATAACGAGTCTGTCACCCATTTCATCCAAAGGTGGCGCACAGTCCTTTATTCCTCGGCAAGCGCTCCAAACATGGATCAGATGGAGCTATGCGATTTATTCCTTCATTCTCTTAGCAAAGAAGTGAAGGAAGAAGTCCAGAAGTTCCCACTCAGGACTTATGATGAAGTACTTGAGAGCGCTCTACGAATAGACCAGGCAGCAATAGATAGTGGCCGTAAGACGTATGGAGCAAATGGGAGGTTAATCACCTCCACTCAAAACACTACAACTTACCCTACTACAATGAATGTTGATCAAGGACCCAATATCCTTAATGAAAACCATGGGGTTACAATAGATGGAGTCACTGATCAAGTCAAAGGACCAAATGTTGTGAACACCCCGGCACCTGCTAACAATCAACGTAATAATAACTTCACTTCAGCGATCAATACTGTGGATTCTTATCATCCTCCACAGCAGAAAATCCAGTCACAAGGCCTTGCTCGAGGCCCAGATGGATATCAAAACCAAAGCCAAAGGCCACAACCTCGAAATTTCAACTATAACAACCAGCAGCCCAATCAGAACTTTGGGCCACAACAGGATTCAAACCGACGACCATGGAACTATAATCCCAATCTATATTGTGGTTTCCACAAAATTAGGGGTCATGATACTAAGACTTGCCATGACTACAATAAATTCATGCAACGCTTGCCAGAAGAACAAAAACAACTTTTCATAGATATGTTCTTGGCAAATCCTGTGTCACCAGCACCAAATACTTTTGCAGGGGCAGTTTCCCCTCAAAATGCACCTCTCAAGATCTTCAATGATCCTCTCCCAAATCATTATAACAATAACAGGTTAGATCCAAATGGGAAAAACAAAGGTATCATAATAAGAAATAACAATCAAGACGCCTCAACTCTTGACAACTCTCAGATTGCTCCTAACCTAGGTTCAAATGGTATTACACAAATCTTGGGATTAGTCGAGCTAGAGGTTGAGTGTGAAACTAATGCAACAACTCGGAAAAAGGAGTATGTTTCACAACCCCTACCCGATATTTTCTCCACACAAGATGAAGTTCCTACAAATTCTAAATCGGTAGGATCCTATGATTTAATATACGAGGTGGCAAAGACAAATAAAGATAAGTCAATTTCTGTGGAAACAGTCTCCACTAAAGCCACAGAAAGAATTGTGAAACTCTTGGAGAATGACGAACCGATCTTTCTCCCATTCGAACCTCAAGGAATGGGTAGTCTTCTCGGTATAGCATCTCTTCCCTCCGATGACCTAAATCTAGATATGATAGAATTAACAAATGAAGAAAGGCAATTTAAAACTGAAATGATGCCTATCAAAACCATCTCTAGGCACTGCCCTATTCTAAAGCCTAGTTTCGACCCATGCGTGTCTAAAGCTAAGTTTTCCCTATCCATGGGGCAAGACCTCATCATTAACACAATGCTCACTATGAGAGAGAAGGTTGAGCAGCATAGTCATGCTCACCCACATGTCATCTCTCAAAAACATGACAAAGAGGTACGCGAATGCCTCTTTCAGAAAAATGTTTTTAATAATGAGAAATATACACCTCTGGGCAAGGGTTGTAAGTTCAAACCCAGAATGGTAGGCCCTCGTCAAGAAAATGAAAAATTTGAGGATAATGGTTCTCCTCTGTGTACTTCTAGGGGTGAAGAATTCGATATTCGTCAACTTTCTTCACCTTAGACATCATGACATATGGTTCCACCTGCATTTTCATATGTGCATGGTTGCAGTTGCATTACATTAGTAATTTAGTTGGTTCATTTTTTTCATTCGTTTCATAAATATTGTAGTCCAGGAACTTACTCTTAAGTAATCTGTTACAAATTTCTAAAGATATTGGCAAAAATATTCAAATCACATCTCTTTAAACATCATCAAGTACTTTCAAATCTTCTCATCAAGTTTGACAGACAAACATTGACGGAAACCATACCAAGACCTGCATACTTGGCTTTGCTTGTTCTTTCTACTAGGTAAAGTTGTCCTTGCCTACGGTCTGTTCTAGAAGCTTCTTGGTGTCACATCTATCCCTCTTAAAATATCTTGGAACGAAAGGATATCCCAAAGTCATAGATCAAAAATGTCAAAATCAAATGCAATCAAAAGCACCAAGCAAACAAAATATTTTATTTTACACACTTCTTTGCCCCATCAACCTTCGGTGATAAGCCCACATCTCTTACTGGTGATGTGAGGTTGGGAAAGGAAAGAAGTGCCCTTACTTGCCTGCATCTTGCCTTTGGTGACAAACCCATGCTTCTTACTAGTGGCGTGAGGCAAGGTGTGGGGGGTCCAGTCACACAAACTAACAAATCTTGGTATGCTAAAAACACAAGTCAAATTCTGTTAAAAGAAGGCAAATATCCAAACATCTAAATTCCAAAGAGATCAAGTCCTCAAAACCAGATTTTGTCAACCAGGTTGCCATTTATGAATCTAAGTCTAGATAAACTAAAAAGTAAGTGGCCTTCTAAGCTTGGTAGTAGTTCTGAGTAGGGTGGGTGTGTAGGTCCAAATTTGGTTCTTGTTCTTGTTTTGTATGTCTCTCATCATTCCACTCAAATCAAACTCATACAACTTGTGCCCTTCCCAATTCTTGGTGTTGAGCCCTTGCATCTTACTAGTTGCATGGATTTGGGATTGGGGCAAGTTCATCTCTTTATCGCTACACATTCATCATGTTTTGCCAACATAAGAAGAAATCACAAACATTGTCTAAAGAGGCCAAAAGTTCAAAACTACAACATGTTCGTCATCACATATCAGCATTGCAAAAGCAAATAAAGTAAAAACATTTTGTTTAACATTTGTTATCACTTGTCATCCATTGCATACATTCTTAAAAGCATGTGAAAGTTGGCGGCATTTCGACACACGGGCATGTCAGGTATAGCCTCTAACTCCCCATTTTGGGGCCGCCATACTCGAACCCAACATTTTATGCCTCTTCATGGCTAAAACGCTTCTCCGAGGGGGCAATATGTACGTACCCAAAATTGTATGTACTGCACCACCGGAAAGATGTTACAAATGCCCCAATGATGATACAGGTCTCTTCGCAAGGTGTTCGGGATCCAGAGAAGCTTTACGGATATGCATTAACATCCCACATGCCCTGCTTAGCCCCCGCGTGCTTTGTTTCCCCTTTTTTCCTCTTTTCTTGGATTTTTGGTCTTCAGTGACGAAACCGCCGCCCTGAACAGGGCGGCGGTCTTGTAACCGCCACCCTGAGCAGGGCGGCAGTCCTGTACGCGCTTTCCAGAATGTTCCGACGATCGCGTCAAGCGTGAAAATTCAATTTTCACTCACATTTCTCAACCACTAAAGCTTGTATTTATGTTTTTGCCGACTGAACAGTGATTTATCTTTGTTTAATGGTGGGAGAGTTCAATTTGAACTTGCCTTCTACTCATTGCAAATGCTATAAATATGTAGCTTGTTTACAAGTAAATGGTCTTGGTTCTTTGGTCTGGAGTCTTCATTCTTGAGCTTTAGTCTTCAATACTCAGTCCTAGATTTATTTTATGAATCATTTTATTTTAGCATGGATTAGAATTCTGAGTATTTAGTTATGCCTCACTGTACACCGACAACGATCCTGCTAGGAATCGTATAGGCCAAGCTTTGTTCTCTTGTGCCATCCCTCTCCTACTTGTACTTCGTTGTATTTCTCTGAAGCTGCTATTATTCATTGTTTGAGTACCTGCTGTTTATCATTTTGTTTTATCATTGCTGCAACAACCCTGCTAGGAATCGCATAGGCCAAGCCAGTTCACTTGCGCCATCCCTCTCCTACTTGTGCTTTGTGCCATTTTACTTCAAAGTAATTGTCATCCCAATTCCTTCTCTTGCTGATGTTGCCATACAGCTACTCTTTCTGGATTCACGTGAACATGCAAGAACGAAGAGATCACTCTGAGGGGACAAGCTACAACACAACTGGATTTGCCTCTGCTCAGTAAACTCCAGGTTTAAATCGTCAAAGTTATTATCAAATAGAGTAGTGAATCATTTTATTTCAGTTAAAGCTCGCTTTCAATATTGCCGGGGAAGCTGTGGGGAATGATAGTTTCTGAGAAACTATGATTTGTTCCTCACTTCTGAGGTAGGATTGAAGGTTTTCAATTAAGTTAATTAGCTGTCTTTTATTTAGATTCACACATCTGCACAGGTGAATAACCACACCGGGTTATCTCACTTGTTTAGTTTTATTATAAAAGTAGTTTAATTGTTGCTTGTAATTATAATGTTTCAATCACATATTTTGTTTAGATTAGTTTCCCTTTCAGTAGTAGTATAAATTGTTATTTTCAGTTTAAGTTAATTTGGAGATTCCATAACTAGATTAAACGCTTAAATTCTAGTTAGGAGGGTAAATCACTAGGGAATTTATGCTACCCACTCATAGCCTCTAAATCTCCCCTTTTTCAGTTTAGCTACCAGGAGATCAAACTACCAGATCTTAGTCACTGATCCTCCCATGGTTAGCCATAAGAAAGTTGCTTGCCGATTCTCATCCTCACTTGTAGCATTTCTATCATAGAAAACTGACCATAATCCCGGCTGTGACTTCATCTAAGTCACCCGCATTTCAAACCACCGGCTGTCTCGACACGACCTCGGGAGGTCGGGTACGTGGAAGAGTCACTTGTCGATTATCATCCTCGCATGTCACTTTCCCATCGTACAGTAACCTTCCAAGGATCCACTGTAAATATCACAGTACAACCCTCACTTCCTAACTAGCCTGCCGATATCAAATTACGTCTTAATGTAGGCACATGTCTAACATCCTTCAATAGCCAAGTATTCCCATTCTTCATCTTAACCTGAATAGAACCTTTTCCAACTATGTTGCAAGGCTCATCATCACCAAGAAAAACATGCCCAAAATCTCCTTGAACATAATCAACAAAATAATGCATATGTGGAGTAGCATGGAAAGAAGCCCCTGAATCTAAAAACTAAGATTCAGTAATATTGTGCAAAGAAATAATAAAAGCATCCTGACATACATTACCTGTTGCCACATTTACCTCCTTGTTTTCTTCCTATTTTTTCTTCTTGTCCTGAAGCTCCCAAAAATCCTTCTTTGCATACCCAGACTTTCCATAGTGCCAGCATACTATCTTGCTTTTGGATTTTGACCTTTCCCGATCCTTTGATTTTCTATGGCTTTCTCTATTCTTCGGTCTCCCTCTAGTTTCCACTGTCAAATCATTCCTTGAAGTAGAATATTCCCTAGAGATTTTTATTTGCATTTCCTTGTTTAGAATCACCCCTATAACATCCTCAAACTTCAAATTTGAGTTAGTTGGAACCGAGTTGCTTACCGCCAGTACCAGGCTATTCCAACTCTCAGGTAAAGAGCACAAAACTAATAAATCCCTAACTTCTTCATCAAATTCTATTGTAACCAAATCTAACATATTTACAACCATATTAAAATAATTTAAATGATCTGATTCTGAACCATTCTCATACATTTTCATATTAAACAAATTTTTCATTAAAAAAATCTTATTATAGGCAAAGGATTTTTCATACAACTTCCCTAATGCATCCATAAGTTCTTTTGTACTCTTTTCCTTTGAAAAATTAAATAATACCGAAGATGCAAGACACAACCGGATTGTCCCAAATGCCTTCCCATCTAGAAAATCCCATTCCGCATCCATCATGCTCGAGGGTTTTTTCACCTTCTCAAACAATGGAATATAAATAGCCTTATGATAAAGGTAATCTTCTATCTGCATCTTCCAAAGATTGAAATTATGCCCATTGAATTTATCAACCCTTGATCTTCCATCATCTACCATAGCTCCCACTCAAGATAAAACTTTCCCTGTGATTCAACACTTCAGTAAACCAAACTAGGCTCTGATACCAATTGTTAGGAAATAAGGGATAAAATATGCGGAATAATCCCTCAAAGAGTCACAATAGTAGAAACTAATATGCATAAAATATTACAGATCTTAAATAAAAGTGTAGAATAAAATAACACAACACAAAGAGACAATATTTAATGTGGTTCACCCAATTTGGGCTATTTCCACCAATAATCACTTGCTCAAATTTTATTACAAGCCACTGCTCTCTTAATACAATACCCAGATCTGTTTGGAGCTATGCTAAAAAACTCTACAAAATTCAAACCTAAATTGAAAACACATATGAAATGTTACATTATGCCTACCATATGCATAAAACCATATAAGTAGACAACTGCTTAAGAAATTTTACAAAATTGTGGGTATTAAAACCATGGGCCAAAACCGTCCTATAAACCTATGGGTCAAAAATCCCGCCCATATGAGAAAAACATGTTTCTTGATATATTGGGCACGTTTTAAGGACAATTTTTTTTCAGGGGCTGTGCCCCTGAACCCTTGCTATCGGGGGTATTTTCCCCCAGACCCCCACTCAGGGCGCGGTCCAGCTCCGAACCTCAGTGATATAACTGTGGAAAGTGTACAGTACTCTTAGTGTACAGTCTTCAACACTTTCTCACAGGAAAATGGGCTCCACAACCTAACAAAAGGATTATGAATTGAAATACAATCATATGGAGAAATATGTCTTTTCCATCATGTGCATGCTAAAGAATTTCAAAATTATGCTCACCAAAAATCTTCTCAAGGTATTATTCTCGCACTCAGGTTTGAGATACTTCATCACATGAGCAAAAATAAATGAGAAAAGACCAAGATGGGTGACCAAAATCATGGAGTATGATGTGACTATCAAAGCCACTAAGTTTTTTAGAGGAAACACACTCTGTAAGTAACTTGCAGAGGATGTGCAATTTGAACATGAGACTTCATTGTTTTTAGATGAAGTTCTCATACACGTTGAAACTAGACAAAATGAAAATCCTAGCATGCGCACCTGGATGAAGGAAATGGTAACATTCCTTTCCTTTGGCACATACCCTCTTGTTTTGAAAAAAATAAAAGAGACAAAATATGAGGCAAAATTCTATTCCATATGTGTTGATTGATGATGTTCTCTTCAGAAGAAGAATTGATGGCTTGCTGTTGAAATGTATTGATGGTACGCATGTTGAAAAAGTGTTAGAAATTTTTTATGATGTATTCTCTGATGGAAACTTCTCTTCCAAAGAAACATTGATGAGTATCATCAAGGTAGGATATTTTTTTCCTACCATGTTCACAGACGCTCACAAGTGGCTCATAAAATGCAAAGAATGCAACTTCTTTGCAGGAAAGAAGAAATTGACCATGCTTCCCCTCTGACCAATCCAAGTGAATCAAACTTTCATGCAATGGGGTCTCGACTTCATAGGCATGATCAACCCACCCTCAAGTTCTAGTCATAAGTGGGTGTTGGCATCTACGGAATAATTCACTAGATGGACAGAAGCTTTCGCACTCAAGGAATTAACTGAGTAAGTCATCCTTGAATTTTTTGAGGGAATTGTAATAAGGTTTGGCATTCCTCAAACCATTATCTATGATAATGAAAAATCCTTCCTTAGTACTTAAATTTCTGATCTAGCACTCAGTATTGGTATCTATGTGAATAATTCTTTAAACTACTACCCTCAAGGTAATGGATTGGAAGAGTTAACTAACAAGAACCTTATCAGAATCATGAAACAGATAATGAACATCAACCAGAGGTAGTGTAACACAAAGGTATCACGGGCGCTCTGGCTAGATAGAATCACAATGAATAAGGTAATATTTACTTCACCTTACAAGTTTATTTATGGAGAGGAAGTTAAACTTCCTTTGTCTCTTGAGTTGCCTTCATTAGAGCTTACCCAAAACTAGAACTTGAGGGTGCAAATCAGAGAGAAAACAGAATGGAAGAGCTGGTTTAACTTTAAATATTGAGAAAATATGCCATGATCAAGTTATAATAACACCACTAATCGGCAAAGAAGTGGTTTGGAAAAAAAAATAGACCTCAAGCTTTCAAAGTTGGTGATCTAGTCTTAAAATGGTTGGGGATCTAGTCTTAAGATGTCGTAACAATAAGGTTAATAACTTAAACAATGGGAAAAAAATCCTAATGAATATGACTGGAATGGTTGTGAGGTGAAGAGAAGACATGTTTTGTAGGCTTATGTCTAGCCTAAGAAACGACTTGCTAGTACAATGCAAAATAACTATGGACATATTAGTACATGTAATTGAATCCATTGTCTATTAACCAAGTCTTCTTGCTACAATTTCACTATTTAGATGATGGTTACGGTAGTAGCTTTCCGAAGGACACTAAGAAGACAACACAAGTTATCTTTAAAAAATTTCCTAGATATTACCAAAAGAATATGAAGTTTATAATGGTAAAAAATTTAATAAATCCTCTACAATGTATTTAAATAATATTCTTATGGAGATAACCATATGTGATTTGAAAATTTTCAAACCCTGCCTTAATTATGAAAGTATAAATTTTCTTGAGAGAAAGTAAATGAGGTAGTGTAATAATAGTAAATAATGGGATATTATAATGATTATATTTATTTCTTGAAATAAATTTAGAGACTAAGAAACATAAAAGAGATGATAAAAATCAAAACAAAACAAAAAACCTTTTAAATCCATTGCAATATCACAACAAATCCTTCACTTTCTTCCTCTATCTAATAGAAGATCTTGCATGATTCACAAGTTTTAAATAGGTATTTTCATCATAAATTATGAATTTACTTGTAAACATAGCTTGATGGAATTTCAATAAGTTCAAAGGACTAATTCAAACTATATATAGTGAAAAAGTGTATTCTCCCATTGCACCATTTTATCTCATTTCCCTTTTTAAGAATCAAGGAAACCTTTCCCCTTTTAAGTAGAACAACTTATAACCAAGAAACTCTTTTTAAGCCTATTCAAGTTTGAGAGAAACATTTACATTTTAAAACAACTACTATTCAAAGTTAATAATGAGAATAGACATCCATGAAAGCTTGAGAGTTTGATGCTAGAACAATATCCATGGAGAATCCAAGATAGAATGAGAATCTCACTTCAAAAAACTTACAAACTTATCCATTTTCAACCCAAGATTTTTGAAAGGAATAACAATGAAATTTTAAAATATAGTACAAACCATTTTACATTTCTTCTTTTCTTTCAATTTACAAAAAAAAAATTATAACTCTAAAATACAAGTGGAAAAGCCTCCCTATAAATGGGGACCACATGTCAAATTTTAGAAAGAATCCTCCACATCTCCAAACAAGTAGCAACTATAGGAAAGGCTCCAAGAATCATGCTTCATATTCAAATACGATATCTTCATACATAAGAGAAGTGACTCAATTATCCACCCAACCAAATGGAATAATTACATGCCATCTCTAAATGTGAAGAACATGCTAGCCTCCCTCCAATCCCATAGGAGAGAGAGGATGCATGCCTCCAATATGCAAGGAAGGTGATGGAAAAAATAGAAATTTCATACACATGATCAACCAAAAACATATACCAAAAACACAAACAATAAGCTCCTTTCTTCTCAATAGGGGAAGAGGGGTAAGCATGCCCATTTAATCACATTTCATATTACCAAATGAATTCACAACTCTTCTAATAAATCCAAATACTCCCAAATCCTTATTTATTCCATAAACCATAACACTCCATGCCTCCTCCTTGCTAAGTTTTTTCAAACCCTCAAGGTTTCCTTGGCAAGGAAGGTAGATGAGTACCAAACCATATGGAAACTCATCTCCCACATCAACCAAATAAGGGGAGGATAATATAAATCCCATCATGTATTTCGCATCAAGCCATGTTGGATAAATATGGGTTCTTACCTCTTCCCCAACACTCCAAAATTGATCCCCAAGGGATATGGATGAAGGAAACAAAAACAAATTAAAAAACAACACAAGCACAACCTGATTTAATATACCCAAACACAAGAAAACCAACAACAAGATTCATTAACAATATTAAACATAACTAAGAGATGTGAGGCTTACCTCAAAATTTAATGAAGACCAATTCCAAATGAAATTTAGTCCTTATGAGCCCTTCACTCCTCCAATCTTTCTAAAATATCCTAATGAAAAATGATTCAAGAAGTTCAAACCCTCTCCAAAATGGAGGGTTATACAAGAATAAGATAACAAACATCAACCTATGGGATGGTGACATGTGTCACCCATCCACTTCTCAAATCCATGTCACCCCAAGTCCCTTTCATGAATAAGAAAAAAATATTCATGGAGGATAATCTCAACAAAATAAAAAAAAAATCCCCTCCCAATTTCTAAGTGCTCATAAAAACAAACTCATAAATGAAGATGGGGACAAGAGAAGGTCAAAATGAGGGAAATCCCTTTTTAACCTTGGAAAGATTCCCCCTACCTATAGGTAGGGTGTAAGGGGTCTATTTTGGTGTAAGAGTGACCCCCAACAAACAAATCACCCTTCCAAAATACCACTTTTAGTCCAATATCAGAATTTGGAAAAAAGTGGCACATTTAAACATGTGGTGGGGCCCACCTAGTCCATGATTAGGTGGCCCAAACCTCCTTAAACAAATATAAACTTATTTATCTCATACCTAATTCAAGTAGGGACAAACTAACCTATACAAAACACTTAATCAAGTGATAAGGGTAATTAATAATAAATTAATTCATATGTGGACCAATAAACTAAAGTGAACATCCAAAATATTAATGCATAGGTAGAGATGATGGATTCATTAGTTTCATCCTTGACCAATGAAAAACCAAAGTAAGTTCAAACACATAAGGGAAAAGTATTTATCCCAAAAGGGAGATTGTGCAACTTGGAGGTGTGATGTAAAGCTCCATGACATCTCCATGTATTCATCAATTCAAAACAGTCAACTTCCTTCAAATCTCATTAGTACCCTATTTTAGTAGTTTTCTTTCACTAGTTAGAACATCTCAGTTTGTCAAAACTTAGTCATTTTGGCCACAACTTACTCTCTCAACAACATACCCTGCCTCCTCACCCCATTTATGTGCCAATTCATCTTATAAAGTAGTCAAGCTCATTTAATACTACATTCACTCTACCTTACCTCTCTATACCTTACCTTACCTTTTTGTGCTCTAGTCTCCCAGCTAGGTACAAATTGGACTTTTGCATTCAAATGAATTCTCCACCCTATCCCCATGTTCATGCCAACTTAACACCATTCTTAAAACATGTTAGAATTAAGAAGTTTAGCATATCTCACTATTTTACTTCAAAACTTTTATTTCTAAACCCTCAATACTATGCTTTTCCTTGGACCAAGGTTGGAAGGTTTGGTTCATATTCTCAACAAACTAATTACCCTTTTTAGTACCATTTAAGGTCAACAAGGTGTGGGCCAAAATTTATAATACAACTCTTTGTACTTCTCTTTCAAACTTAGTTTTTCTTTATTGGCATATAAACTCCCATTAGCCCTGCTTCTTTGCATTTACATGCATATTTTCCTTCTCCTGTGGTTTTAATAACCAACACTATTCTTTTTAGGAACCCATTTTCAATGTCTAACTGTGTGTGGAATCTCAATACTGACTACTAAACCTAGCACCTACTTCCTTTGTAATCTGGGCTCCCAAATTAGACTTCAAATTGTGTTCATAACAACACATTGTCAAATATAAATAAAATTTCCACCAATAGAATACCAAAATTCTTGACAAAGATCTTAATATAAATCTTGAACATCATTTCTACCAAGTTACAAACCTTAACTCTTTCATATGATCCTACAAAATGCAAACCCTAACTCTATAACAGTACTTACTCTAGAGTATAAATTAGATCACTAAATCCATTGAATTCATTTTTGAGAGTTTCAATATCCTGGTGTAGATCTACATTGAATCCTTTCGCGTGTACAATTTGAGAATAAGCTTAAAGGAAAACTAGCATACAAGGTTTGATCTTGTTCTTACACTTACTTTATCAACACACTGGGATGTTTTGCAACAGTTAGGGTTTTCACTAACAAGTTTCCTTCTCTAATTTATTAATCTTTCTTCATGCATTGCATTCCTTCTAACACAAGTCCATTTCTCCCTTTAATAATTGAGATTCTTTTACTCCATAACAAACACATTAGTAAATTTCCTAACTCAAAAAACATAGTCCCAACAAAGTTTTTTTAATGTTACCTCAAACATGCAATGGAGTATATCATAGGTTAATGACTTTGATCCTTGAAATAGCATATAAATAGCCTTTTCAACTTGAAGTTTCCAGAATAATGATACCCTTACAAGTTTCCGAATTCCATTCATTCACATATCCTAGCACATAATCATAGTTAGATGCATTTAAAGAAACTCTTACTAAACAGAGCAACAAACCTGATCCAAAGTCCTTTCCTTCACAAAGTGATAAAATTAAATCTCTCTCAAATGATCCTCCACCAAGATTTCACATTATAATGAACTTACCATAGTATTAATAATATCAAAACTTACCTCATTCAAACACATTCACAATTCTTCATAAATGTAAAACATATCTTTTCTAAATTATACAAAATCTACTAGTTTTTTCAAACTTCTTCTCTTCCCTTCCTCGAGGGATAACATAAAACTACATATCTATTTCCCTATATTCAAATTTTTCTCCATGCATGCACCTACCTCATGATTCCAAACTGCCATTTTTGTGACCTTGGGCTTCCATATGCTTCCTAGATTCATAATTTCCCTTTGCTCACTCTTTTGAGCACTTCAATGACTCACATATACTTCCTAGGACCTATTTTCATACCCTATGACTTAACAATACTCCTAATTATTCAACATCTAGAACTTTTGACATGCCTTTCTAATTTCAAATTCCCTTTTTGGAGGGAAAACTTACATTTTGAAAATTTGAATGACTTAACCCTTGAGAATGAACTCAAGATATAACATGATTGGAAATTTCACATTTTTGACATTCTTATGATGATGCACCTGCATCATACTCCCAAAGAGGAGAAAAAGAACCCATGTTATTTTTTTCATTTCTATGTCTTGGATTGATTCTTCTTCTCCTTTGCATGGTTTTAATCTTCTTCTCATTCTCTCAATGTCCTTGTTGACCATAAGACCACCTGGATCCAATACTTAGCGTTTTAGCTTTGCATTTTCTGTGAAACAGATACTTTCCATCTTGAGCTTCTTCTTCGTCTCTTCTATTTTCATTCCTTTATCAATTATACCTACAAAATCAAACACCAAAATAACAAATATACATTGTTTACATGATTTAGAATATTATTCCTCTCTTCATAGTCTCTGCTCAGCACAATTCCATGTTTTGCTTGGATCTAATGGACTATAAGCTACCCATATGCTTCATTTTTCCTCCTTTCATCATGCTCACTAACTTCACTAACGAACTCTTCCTCTTTTAGACCCTTTTCTAGGTCCACAAGCTCTTCATCATGAGCTTCTTCATTTGCACTTTCACCCCTCTTCTCTCTCTTCACTATCTTCACTTTTCTTGACCTCTTTTAGCCATGAGTCCCTTATACTCTCTTCACTTATCTACTTCTCAACCTTATGTGTTGTTTCCACTTTCTCTTTTCCTCTTAAATTTTTCTCTGCACTTTCATCTTCAAGTTCTTTTTATGCATTATACCTCTCTTATTATCATCAAGTTGAAAAAACATGTCTAATGCCTTTTCTATGACCTTATCTTCTTCTTCTTCACATGTTTCACACTTTTGATTTTTCACTTTCTCTTTCCTTTGCTCATTCTCTTTCACGTGTGTACCTACTCACTTGACTCTTAACAAGAACATCTTAATAGCCATCATCATTATCACACCTCCTAAAATGATTTCTTTCCTTTCAATATGTATCTCACACAATTCTTCATCATTCACAAGACTGTCAAACTTATATTTTGAATCTTTTTAAGTATTTACAAATAATTAAATTTAATTTTGCATTTGAAATTGATTGCATACCTCATCACCAACCTATTTTTTTGTTGCGGCCTCTTATTTGTCCTCATCTAACCTCTGAATGTTTTCATACACAACTTTTATTATCTATTTATCTATTTTGCGTTCATGCTTCTTTATTTGATTTAGCTTCTTCTCTAATGATCTCCTTCAACTACAGCCTCTGGTTTTGTACGTACCTAAAATTGTAGGTATTGTACTATCGGAAAGAGGTCATAGAAACCCCAATGATGATTCATATCTCTTCATAAGGTGTTAAGAATCAAGAAAATCTTGCTGAGTATACATTTACATCCCAAAATGCCATATCCAACCTCCGCATGCTTTGCTCTGACCCTATTCTGCTCTTTTCTTGCATTTTGGTCTTTAGTTTCAGAACTGCTGCCCTGCTTGGGCTATGGTCCCGTGACCGCCACCCAAGATAGGGTGGCGGTCTTGTAACCACCGCCCTGTGCAGGGTGGCAGTCATGTGCGTGTTTTCAGGAACTTTCCAACACTTTTGTTAACATGAAAAATTCAAGTGGCACTCGCATTCTTCAACCACTCTTGTTTGCATTTATGTTTTAGTCGCCTGGCAAATAGTGATTTATCTTTGTTTATGATAAAAGAGTTCAATTCAAACTTACCCTCTGGTAAATCCAAATGCTATAAATACCAAGCTTGTTTACAAGTAAATGGCCCCTCTCCCTCTATGAATTATTATTCAGTGTGTTTTGAAGTTCTTCCATAAGTTTCAATAGGTTTAGATTTTGTATGAATTCTCAGCCTCTCAGTTCAAGGCTCCTTTCTTCCTTTCTGATTTAGAAATCATCAATCTTCACACTTTCATTTTTCTCCATTATTATCCTACACAGTCAGCTTAGCATAAGATAGTTTCAGTTCTAGATTAGAGTTCATTTGATAGTCTTAGAGTTGTAGGTTGTTGTTTTGTCACAAGAAATAGATTCTAGAATTCTCGGTATATTTGCGTTGTATCCCAATGATCCTGCTAGTCAAGCTTTGTTCACTTGCACTATCCCTCTCTTACTTGCATTCTATTAGTTTACATCTCAAGCTGCCACTGTTCATAACGTATCTCGCATTAAACATAGAAGCCAATCAAGCTAATATTTTTTGGGGCTAGACACAGAAAACCACCCAGAGTTTCTTATAAATCCACTACACCTCTCATACCATTTTCCATGACCTTGTCTAAAAATATACACAAAGCACCTACAAGTCACTTTCCAATATCCAACAGCCAATAGATAGGATCCTAGCAGAGCTTGACTTTGATTGGAGCCTGGGAATGAAGATAGCTATTATATCTAAATGATCCATTACACCAATTCAAGTTAGGAGAGTTTTCTTTGCCTTAGATTCACAGATCCTATTATTGTGTATTGAGGATATAAGATTTCCCAACTAGTTTTTCTATATCCACATATATTCCATTTCCACCAGTTGTCTCGGCACGACCTCGGGAGGTCGGGTATGAAGAAGGGCTACTTGTAGATTCTCATGCTCGCATGTCACTTTTCTATCGTACAAAATTGGTGAACCCAACGTGAAACAAACAACTGTTCCCCTTTTATTTTCATTTCTTTCATCCATCTTCGCTCTTTCCCATTATTCTACGGGTATTTATATACCCCCCGAATATGTCGGGATACGACACATATGACAGACCTCTCTCAGGTCTCGAAGCACATTACGTTCAAACAAATAGACAACCGTCACCCTCACTTTCTGCATGGGCTGACAACTATTCAAGCAACTACTTGTCATCAAAAAATCCTCCTCAAAGAACTAGCTCTAGTTCTTCATTCTGAATTGAGGAGCTGGATCAGCTCACACAAACACAACAACCATAGCCCTCAGGCTCTAATAATATGATGTTTACTGGAGAATCCATTTCATCTCCTTGGGTTTTTTTCAGACCACAAATCAGTAGATAGTCAGATCCACTCCCATTTTTATATGAGGAGTACTTAGCACGTTACGCTAGAAGTGAACAATGCTTCCAAAACATGTACCCACCTATAGGAAGTTTGCAAACACAACCCGATACCCTGCTCCAAGAAAACACCCCCATTCCTCCACCTATGGAAAATACTCTCGGTGAAGCTTGGCAGAGTAATGATCAGTTCATAGCAGGGTACCATACACCTCTACAACCTCAAGGTATACAACAACCTCCATTAAGGAAAAACATTATGTCTTCACCAATCGAGGTCATCTCAGCCTTAGTTGAGAAGGTTAGAGGACTAGAACTTGCTCAAGCAAATCAAAATTCACATTTTGGGCAAGCAGGAACTACCAACCCTCCGCATCATCCCAACCAAGTTGACCTCCTTATAGGAATGGGCATGTTAGGCATGCCTCCTCAACATTCGTATAACTATCTACAACAAACACCAACTAGAAACATGTTTTCAAACGCTGCTCCAGTTGAAGGTATGATACCTCCCGGCTTAGCACCAAACAACCCATATCAGAGCAATGCTCCTCCCTACTTAAACATTTATTCAAAATCACCATAGGGAGACATGTTCTCCTCTCCTAGGATGTTCACTCAACCACAGGGATTTCCTTATGTCCCTGCAAATACATATGTTATGCCATATCAACAACCCATTCCACCTCCACCCCCTCAGCAGGCACCATCGATGGTCGAAACCTATGTGGTAGGGACTTACTCAGAATATTTAAAAGAGCCTCTAGATTTCACCATATGAAGTGTCATGCTACCAAGACCTCTTCCCAATTTTCCTAAATAAAAAGGGGAGGGAAATTGAAATGCTCATATCAAGGCCTATGCCATGGCCATTCGAGAATTTCTCCCTTGGGATGCAGTTGTTGCTAAGATATTCCCTAAAACCTTAGAGGGTATTGCCCTTGATTGGCATTACAGAATACCTGAATCCTCGATACACTCGTTCAAACAACTTGTGTCAGAATTTATCAAGGCTTTTGATATGAAAAAATTGTTAAGAACAGGAATCAGGGAATTCTTACATATTAAACAAGAGCACAATGAATCCGCTGCTCATTTTATTCAAAGATGGTGTACAATCCTCTACTCATCAGCAAGTGCTCCAAACATGGATCAGATGGAACTATGTGACTTATTCCTTCATTCTCTCAATAGAGAGATAAAGGAAGAAGTCCAGAAGTTCCCACTAAGGACTTATGATGAAGTACTCGAGAGTGCTCTCCGAATTGATCAAGTGGCAATAGATAGTGGTCGTAAGACATATGGAACAAACGGGAAGTTAATCACTCCCAATCAAAACACTACGACCTATCCTAATGCCAGGAATACCAATCAAGGACCCAAGATCCTTAACAAAAACCATGGGGTTACAACAGATGGAGTAACAGACTAGGTTAAAAGGGAAAACATCGTAAACATTTCACCACCCATTAACAATCAATGAAATAACAACTTTACTCCAACAATCAATGCGGTGGATTTTAATCATCCATCATGACAACAACAACAACAACAACAACGGAAAATCTAGACACAAGGATCAAATCAAAACCCAAATGGATATCAAAATCAAAACCAGAGGCAACAACCTCAAAATTTTAACTCTAACAACCAGCAACCTAATCAGAGTTTTGGACCACAACAGGTTTCAAACCAACAACCTCGAAACTATAATCCCAACTTGTATTGTGGTTTCCACAAGATTCAAGGCCATGATACTAGGACTTGCCGCAACTACAATAAATTCATGCAACATTTTTCAGAGGACCAAAGACAACTCTTTATAGATATGTTCTTAGCAAATTCTGCATTACCCATGCCAAACACTTACACAGGGGCAGTTTCCCCTCAAAATGCACCCCTCAAGATTTTTAACGATCCACTCCCAAACCACTCTAACAATAACAGGTTAGATCCAAATGGGATGAACAAGGGTGTTATGACAGGAAATAATGATCATGAAGCCTCAACTTCATTAAATCCACCGGTCGCACCCCAATTAGGAACTCGACCACAAACCAAGATAGTTGGTCTGGTAGAGTTAGATAACGAGTTACACGTAGAAACCATAACAAAAACATGAGATTATTCTTCTCAACCTGTTCCAAACTATCCATTAGAACCAGACAACATTCAACAAACATTGGTAAAACCCATAGGTGCTTACAATCTAATTAATGACCTAACAAAGACCTTCTCTCACATTTCCTTCTTGGATTTATTGAAGAACTCTCCCACCCATAGGGCTGCTCTCTTAGAAGCATTAGGTCTTGGTCATCTAATTAACATCACTCCTCCACCTGAAATGCAAGTAAACCATGTAGACTTTGATGTCTACCCTCCAGGGCAGCCAGATAGGGATACTGAGTTTATATTTGATATAAGCAAAATGCCAACAGACGCTGAAATTGTGTGTAGAGGTGACCCAACCTTGCATTTACAGGTATGGATTTATAATAATTATGTTAAACATGCAATGATTGATGATGGGGCAGCAGTTAACATAGTCCCCTTCACTTTTCTTCAAAAGCTAGGATATGGAGAAACAAATTGTTCCACAACACGAAATACGCTAAGAGGTTATGATAGCCTCAAGGCCACTTCAATTGGGACTATAGTTTTACCAGTCACCTTAGGACCCAAGACAGTCCTCACCGAATTTTATATTATAGATCGAGAAACCAACTATAATATGATTCTCGGTCGACCATGGATACATCGCATGAAGGCAATCCCTTCCACGTTATTCCAAGAAATAAGATTTTTACACCTAGGGAAAATATTTGTGGTGCAAGGTGACCCAAAACCATTCGATATACACCTAGCAGATTTGAAGAAGAGACCAGGCATTCACTCTGAGTTTGAACTCCCAATGAATCAACTTAACAAACCAATCAATTCAAAACAGAAGAAAAATTGATACCTACAACAAAATTAGAAATTACGAATCTAATCGAAGGCATTCCAACACTCAAAAATGAGACTAACGTCATAGATATGGTATCATTAGGGACCACCGCAAAAATTTTCGAGTTGCTAGAAAAGGATTTACCTATTCTCCTACCATTTGATTCTATGGGTATAGGATGTACCCTAGGAATTGGCTCCCTTCCAGCAGATGAAGTTTGTATGGTAGAAGTAACCGAGGCAGAAGAAACAGACACGAAGAATGTCCCAACATCCATTTTTCCAAGAAAATATTGGACTCTCCACTTCGATGGAGCTAGATGTCATTTTGGAGCTGGGGCAGGTGTGATCTTTACTTCTCTCGAGGGAAAGATCCTACCTTTTTCCTTTAAGTTAAACTTTGAATGTACAAACAATGGGGCTGAGTATGAAGCCCTCCTCCTTGGCCTCATCATAGCCAAAAGGATGGGTGTTGATAACATTAGAGTGCTAGGAGACTCGCAGTTAGTTGCAAACCAAGTCTCTGAGGTATATGAGACTAGAGCTGAACACTTACAACTCTATAAAATGGCGGTATTAGATCTAACCAAAGGATTCAACTTCATATCAATCGAAGCAATCCCACGAGAATAGAACCTCCTCGTGGATTCAATAGCAACCTCAGCTTCCCATTTCACTCCAAGCAGTGAGTTGGAAAATACAAGTTTCATGGTATCACTTCGTACTGAACCATTGGTACATAAAATACCAACAAACCCGATCATGACACGTATAGAAGCTGAGAATGAGTTTTCTATCCTGGATCACTTTGATAGTGATAGAGTCACTCTTGGATATCTAAATGCCTATGTGGAACTACATCTCGCTCATCACATAGTAGATTTTTCCCTAATCCCACATTCCTCTTCCTATTTTGGAAATCCCATGATAGAATCTCCCCCGCAAAAGAATCTCGATATCTACGAGGTAGAGAATGGAGAAAGTTTGGAACTACCTCCGGCCCCACCTGAATTTGAAGAAGGCAATGCTTCCTTAATCGAAGAAACAATTGACATAAATATTGGAATGGAGGAAGAACCAAAGATTTTGAAGTTAGGATCCTCGTTAACTCTAGAGGAGATAGAAATACATACCCAGATCCTCAAGGAACATCAAAAGGCTTTCACATTTAATTATAAAGAAATGATGGGAATTACACCACATATCGTGGTACATAATCTGGTCACCAAACCAGATGCAAATCCAATTAAACAAAATTCGAGACCAATGAAACCAAAAGTGGCTCTCATGGTGAAAGAAGAAGTAATGAAACTTCTCCAGGTGGGATTCATCAAACCAGTCGACTATTCACAATGGGTATCTAATATCATCCCTGTTCTAAAAAAGAATGGGAAGATATGCATTTGCATAGACTTTTGGGACATTAACAAAGCTTGTCCCAAAGATGACTTCCCATTACCATCCATCGACGTTATTGTTGATGCAACAACTGGATTTGAGTTTTTGTCCCTCATGGATGGATTCTCAGGGTATAATCAGATTAAAATATCTGAGGAAGATCAAGCCAAGACCACGTTTATAACTCCTTGGGGAACTTATTGTTACGTTGTCATGCCATTTGGTCTTAAGAATGCTGGCGCTACATACCAATGGGCAATGACATACATATTTCATGACCTTATTCATAAGATTGTGGAGTCCTACGTAGATGACTTGTTGGCCAAAGCCAAGAAGTGTTGTGATCACCCAGAAGTACTCTGTATCATTCTCTCATGATTGATCGAATATGGCGTCACATTGAACCCAGAGAAATGTGTATTTGGCATGACAGGAGGCAAGCTTCTGGGTTACATTATATCCTCACGAGGGATTGATGTTGATCCAGCCAAAATTTGGGTTGTTCTTGAAATGATTCCACCATCAGATGAGTCTGGTATCAGATCATTTCTTGGGAAACTCGGTGCAATTCGAAGGTTCATTCCAGACTTAAGTTTTTTTGTTCATCCAATCAACAATTTATTAAAGAAAGATTATAGCATTGATTGGACAGAAGAATGCAACGAGGCCTTCGAAGCAGTTAAATGCTTCTTGTTGTCTCCTCCCATGCTAATGCCTCCTAGACCAGATCATCCTTTGATCCTGTATTCATGGGCTACTGATGTCTCGCTAGCCTACATGTTGGCTCAGGAAGATAATGATAAATGAGAATGTGCAGTCTATTTCATTAGCTAGACGTTGCTTGATTATGAAACATGTTACACACAAGTAGAAAGAGAATGCCTTGCCATAGTCTTCGCAATGAAATGTTTAAGACATTACATGTTAAATCAAGAAACAAGGGTCATTGTAAAGACAGATCATTTACGGAACATTCCTCATGCAAGGGTCTTTATCTAAAAAGGCTGGATGATTCATAACCTTAATGGGTGAATTTGAATTAACATTTGTAAACTAGAAATCTGTTAAGGGAAAAATCATTACAGACTAGTTAGCTGACAATCCATTAGATGGAGGTGATCTGGTAGATCTAGACTTTCCCGATGAATGCATATATTTTTTCGAAACCAGACCCCCCATCTCTATATGTCCTTGGTACACTGACATCGTCAATTTTATCATGGACCATACATACCCAGAAGGTGCCACATCACAACAAAGAAGGTGGTTATGCATTATCGCTGCTAAATATGTTATTTTAGAACAAGTGCTCTATCGTAAAGCCTTCGATGGAATGCTTTTAAGATGTGTTGACACTGAAGAATCCAAAAATATTCTTTACGAATCCCACAGTGGGATATGTGGAGGCCACTTCGGTGGCCACGCCACTGCTCGCAAAATACATCGAATGGGCTATTTCTGGCCTACTTTGGAACATGACGCAGTAGAATTTGTGCGCAAGTGTCATAAATGCCAAGAATTCTCTCACGAGATTCACATGCCAGCACAAGCTCTGCAACCAATCGCAACCCCATGGCCCTTTTCCACGTGGGGCCTAGATTTGATAGGGAAATTCTCTCCCTTGTCAACAGATGGCCATAACTTTATAATCACGGCCACAAAATATTTTACCAAATGGGTAGAGGCCATGCCTCTCACCACCATACCAGGTTCTGTAATCGCTAAGTTTATTTTGAATCAAATCATTTGTAGGTACGGTGTCCCACAAGTCATTATCTCAGATAATGGCACATCCTTTAAGAATGATGAGGTCCATGAGTTATGCAGTAAATTCAAGATAAACCATCATATGGCCTCTCTTTATTACCCTCAAGCCAATGGACAAGCTGAAGCCACAAACAAAACATTAAAATCCATTCTCCTCAAAACAGTCAAGGAGAACAAACGGGATTGGCATTTAAAATTATACCCGGCCTTGTGGGCCCATCGAACCTCAATAAGAACACCAACAGGGGCAACCCCTTTCTCATTAGTATTCGGGGCAGAAGCAGTTCTCCCGCTTGAGGTCAAAATACCTAGTCTCCGCATCTCATTACAAGGGATTTTGGGAGAAGAAGCCTATAGAGAGGCACACCTCTCTCAACTAGAAAGCCTTGATGAGGCCAGGCTAAATGCCGAACAATGGCACAGAGCCTATGCTGACTGGATGTGCCGGAAATATAACAAAAAGGTCTACGAATGAGAAATATACGAGGGAGATCTAGTTCTAAGACTAGACAACCAGATTGATAAGAAAACCGGCGAAGGAAGGAAATTCCGGCCCAAGTGGTTGGGCCCATACCGAGTCATGAAAGACTATGGAAATGGTGCGTATCTCTTATGTACACTAGAAGGTGAGGAATTCAATGAAACTGTCAATTCCTTGCATCTTAAATGGTTTTACGCATAGGTCATCAATGTCACCACTTGTATATTATATCTACCTACATTGCATTAGTCACTTAGTTGTTTCATTTTGTTCACTCATTTCGTAAATTTTGTGGTCAAGGAACTTATTCTTAAGAAATTTATTATAGGCTTCTGAAAACATTGGAAAAAGCATTCAAATCATATCTCTTCAATCTTCATAATATCATCAAATGGTTCCAAAATCATTTCATCAATTCGACAGACAAAGTCTTGACAAAAACCATACCAAGGCCTGCATACTTGGTCATACTCATTCTTTTCTACTAGGTTAAGTTGTTCTTACCTACGGTCTGTTCTAGAAGCTTCTTGGTGTCACATCTATCCTTCTTACATCTCTTTGAAACAAGGATACTCCAAAATCACAAATCAGAAATGTCAAATTAAAACAAAATACTAAACAAAATAGAATATTTTATTTTTACACACTTCTTTGCCCCACCAACCTTCGGTGATGAGCCCACATCTCTTACTAGTGATGCGAGGTTGAGAAAGGAAAGAAGTGCCCTTACTCGCCTATGTCCTACCTTTGGTGATGAGCCCATGCTTCCTACTAGTAGCATGAGTAGGGCGTAGGGGGTCCATTCACGCAAATTAATGAATCTTAGCATTTTAAAAAGCAAAGAAAATGTATTAAGTGAAATTAAGTATCCAAATTCCAAAGAGATCAAATCCTTAAAACCAGATTTTGTCAACCAAGTTGCCATCCATGGATCTAAGTCTAGATAAACTGGAAAATAAGTTACATTCTAAACTATGTAGTAGTTTCGAGTAAGAGTAAGTACGGAGGTCTAAATTTGATTTCTGTCAAAACCTTGTCTTTCTCTTATCATTTTCATTCATTCAAACTCATACAATTTGTGCCCTTCCCAACTCTTGGTGTTGAGCCCTCGCATCTTACTAGTTGCGTGGAGTTAGGAGTGGGGCAAGTTCATCTCATTATCACTACATGTTCATCACGTTTTTCCAAAATAAGAAGAAGCAACAAACATTTCCCAAAGAAGCCAAAAGTTCAGTACTACAGTATGTTTGCATCATCACATATCAGCATTACAAAAACAAATAAAAGAGAAACATTCTGTTCAACATTTGTTATCATTTGTCATCCATTGCATACATTCTGAAAAGCATATAAAAACAAAGATTCTAAAAAAACATCTAGTGTACACATGGGAAACGAATCACAAAAACTCTAGATACAAAGAAGATCTAGATCCAAAAAGATATATATATATATATATATATATATATATAGGAATCATGTTCTACATACAATGCCATCATGCACTAGGCATGGTCAAAATGCTCAATGAGCCCAAAAAATACAAAAACAACCCATATAAACATCTAGCAGAATCACTACAAAAAGACCAAATGGCCTCTCAATCCCTATGGGATCCCTCAGAGGGTGCACGATCACGCCTAGGACTCCTGCTACGATGATGCTCTGAATGAACTGAGTGCTCATGATCATAGCCACTAGCTGTGGTCTCACTATGAGAATGACTCTGCCTCATCAGATGCTCAACAGTCCTATATCCAGCTACCTCAGCATGAAGGGAGGTCACTAACTTTTCCACCTTCCAGACAGGGGCAAACACATCAGTATGTCAGCCAGCTGCTGAGGGCTCTCCAACGTCCTCAGTAAGCTTGGCCCGAGTACTCTCCAAGGGGAGCAACAGGGTGTCTGCACACACTCAGTGAATCAAGTCTCGCCATCCCTCAGTAGTCGCTGTAAATAAAAAAAGAGAAATAACAAGTTAGAAAATTGCTAAGAACAAGGTCAAAAACAAACGAAACAACAAAAATGAAAATATCAACTAATATTTCTAACTAACAAGGTCGAGAAAAGAGTAGTAACTCACTCAGATCTCCAGGCATCTAGGTAGGGTCCCTAGGATCTGTGCCTGCTACAGACTGCTGCGGACTGTCGAACCTCCCCCAAATTTGGAAAGAAATGATGTCCTGCCACGGACTCATCATCTCCCCCTAAGTCCTGAGAAGGTAACTCCTCTGAGATCAGAGTCACCTTCTCTGCACTCACCTCCTCCCTCTCATCCCTCAAGATATCCTGAGTGTCATGCCACTTAGAATCACTCTCATCCTCCTCGGTCGTCCCACCGGTCTCACCTCCCATCGTCTCCTCCTCTGTCTCCCCTCCTGTGAACTCCTCAGAGTCTGAGTCCACATCAATGGGCTCATCCTCCCCCCACTGAAAGCAGGAGTGGCTCCAATCTGAAGTAAAGGTGCTCGAGGAGCACTGGCTGCCCCTCGGGCCCGAACCACCCACCTAACCATGATAGGAACTCCAAGAGTAACCGTGGTCCAACCCCGATCTCCTCTAGGACCTCCCTAAGCCTCATGAATAGTCCTATATACTTCCCCCGCTGGAGGAAGCATGTCAACATAGGGAAGACCAAACTGCTGAGGGACTCAGTCAAATGGGTGGACCTCCACCCTCTCTACCCTGTCTACTAACTGACCTGTAGTAGAGCAGGTGATCAATGTAAGTGTCTCCTCTCCCCATACTCCCTACCATGGCCTGATAAGGAGTGGCCTCCATATCTGTGGTAGTCAATGAAGCCACTGGCTGATGTGGCATCCTGAGCACTGTCATCCCTATCCACCTTGCTACTCTAACAGCCCCTGGATCCTCTACTAGTACACCCCTTCCATAGGGGATGATGCGCTCATACACCCAACTCATAACTAGAGTGGGGTGACTCAAGGACTGCCCCTGTAACCTGACCACCCTGTATAAGTCATGGTATGTGGTCCCAAGAATATCTTCTCCCCAAGTGTAAGTATGGCCATGGGCCTCAATCTGTGTAATAATGGGAGCCCAACAGTATAAGAGAGTATCCCCTCCCTTATCCCCAATCAACCGCGAGGCCAAGATACCCATAATAGCCTTGCGGATCACAGGGATAGGAGAAGCAGCAATGGATCAGACCTTCACCCCCTTCTTCGAGCCAAGGGAGACAACAACATCTCCCATATAGGTGGCCCACTGAACCATCTGAGATCTGGATCCTGTTGTCTTAAGAGACAGTCACCTCCCAAGAATTGGAACCCCCAGTATGCAATAGACATCCTCCACAGTGATAGTCCACTCACCCCTAACACCTAGAAATAAGAAAGTGTTCTGATCCACATCCCAATACGAAACAAGTCACACAATATGTGACTAGCAGGAGTAACATGAGGGACTGAAGAGATCCTCAAAATACCGGCCCTCTGCAAAGTGTCTCTCTCTGCCTGGGTCAACGTATCCAACACTACCGGGAGCCAATCACACTCCCTCTCTCTGCTCCATCTAATATACTCCTCCTTCTTCTGCATCCACCCAAAACATAGAAAAAGAGCAAGTTAGCAACATAATCCAATAGATAAACTCATCAAAAACATAGGAAAATATCAAAAATGCAAAAACATTTGACTAAGGCATCTATTTTCACCTTCTGTCTTGAACCGCCACCCTGTGCAGAGTGGTGGTTCTGTGACCACCGCCATCTAAGGGTGGTGGTCCTGTAACCACCACCCTGCTTGGGCGGCGGTCCCGTGACCGCCGCTCTGTGCAGGGTGGCGGTCCTGTGCCGATTCGGCGTGTGCCCATTAACCCTAAAAATTCCTAAAAACAAGAAAAATACACCATTTTAACTGAAATAAAAACCTACCCTATGGGTGGCCCCCCTAGAGACTCATTTAACACTAAGATTTTTGAAAATACCCCCCCAAGACAAAGATTTCAACATTTCTATATTTTAGGTTTAAAAGCAATGAATTGAGAAAAACTAACCTGAGACTTCGCAGGTCGATGTCCTACTCTCGGAGGCATGATCACGATCTCGCAACGAATGTTTTGACTGTACTCTCATCAAAAATGGTTACCGTGGGTCCCAGAGCTCAAAAATTGCCAAATCAACACGCGCAAATGAATAGGAAAATGAGCTCATTATATATATATATATATATATAATATTCTAACTTGTTTTGAATGTTCTTTCACAGAGTTGGAGTGCCGACAAAGGTAAGTTCTCATCCCCGTGCAAATGGTAAGTCCTCATTTCATTTTAATTTAGTGTTTATTTTTCGATTTCTTTATCTACCTGCACTTGAGTCCTCTTTTCATTTTACAGATAGCGGGAATCTGGATGGTGACATTGCGACACACGGGTATGTCAGGTATAGCTTCTAACTCCCCATTTTGGGACCGCCATACTTGGACCCACCGTTTTATGCCCCTTCATGGCTAAAATGCTTCTCCGAGGGGGCAATATGTACGTACCCAAAATTGTAGGTACTGTACTGCCGGAAAGAGGTCACAGAAAATCCAATGATGATTCAAATCTCTTTGCAAGGTGTTTAGAATCCAAAAAGCTTTCCTGAGTATACATTTGCATCCCAAAATGCCTTATCCAGCCTCCGCATGCTTTGTTCTGACCCCGTTCCACTCTTTTCTTGCATTTTGGTCTTTAGTTTCAGGACCACCACCCTGCTTGGGCGGAAGTCCCATGACCACCACCCAGGATAGGGTGGTGGTCCTGTAACCACCGCCCTGCGTAGGGTGGTGGTCCTGTGTGCATTTTCCAGAACTTTTCGATGCTTTTGTCAACGTGAAAAATTCAAGTGGCACTCGCATTCTTCAACCACTCTTGCTTGCATTTATGTTTTAGCGCCTGGTAAATAGTGATTTCTCTTTGTTTATGATAAAAGAGTTCAATTCAAACTTACCCTCTAGTAAATCCAAATGCTATAAATACCAAGCTTGTTTACAAGCAAATGGCCCCTCTCCCTCTATGAATTATTATTCAGTGTGTTTTGAAGTTCTTCCATAAGTTTCAATAGGTTTAGATTTTGTATGAATTCTCAGCCTCTCAGTTCAAGGCTCCTTTCTTCCTTTCTGATTTAGAAATCATCGATCTTCACACTTTCATTTTGCTCCATTGTTATCCTACACAGTCAGCTTAGCATAAGATAGTTTCAGTTCTAGATTAGAGTTCATTTGATAATCTTAGAGTTGTAGGTTGTTGTTTTGTCACAAGAAATAGATTCTAGAATTCTCGGTATATTTGTGTTGTATCCCTGCAATAAATCCTACTAGGAATCACATAGTCAAGCTCTGTTCACTTGCACTATCCCTCTCTTACTTGCATTCTATTCAGTTTACATCCAAGCTGCCACTGTTCGAGTATCTCCTTCTACTGCCGCTATCACATTCCCACTTTTCTGGATTCACGAGAACACGAAGGAACAAAGAGATCACACTGAGGGGACAAGTCACGACACAACTAGATTTACCACTATTCTGTAAAACTCCAGGTTTGAACTATCAAAGTTGTAGTTACAATATATCAAATAGAGTAGCAAATCATTTTATTTCAGTTAAGCTTGCTTTCAGTGTTACCAGGGAAGCTGTGGGGAATGATAGCTTCTGAGAAGCTGTGATTTATTCCTCACTTCTGAGGTAAGATTGAAGGTCTTTTGATTAAATTAGTTAGTTATTTAAATATTTAGGATAAATTCACAAGTGCACAGGCAAATAGCTACATCAGGCTAACTTGCTTGTTTTAATTCTGTTATTAGATTAATTGTTCATTATCTGAATATATTAGAATAGCTGCTCTTTAAATTTTGCTCAAATATACATCATTGAAAATAAAAAAATAAAAGGAATATAAGCATAGTGTAGATATATCTTTCATAGTTAGTTTACTTGTTTCAGTTAAAGTTTGATTATCTCTTGCATGACAATTACGGGACCCAGAGAGCCCAGGGATTACGTATTCGAACCGGTAGTACCTCAGCCAAATCTCTTCACAACATTAACGGATATAGATCAAGGGCTTAGGATTCAGGTCTTTCAAATGACAATAAACCCACAAGCAGTTAGTGAACAATTGAGACAATTGAATATTGAAGATGACAAAGCATACACATTCTGGTCAAGTCAACCCAACTATAGATTGCCTTGATAGGATATCCGCATGACCATACAAGAACCTGAAAGAGAACAAATATTTGGTTGTGATCCATTAGTTCCGCAGCCAAACGCAGGAGACCTTCTCATCGACATAGACACAGGCTTACGTATACAAGTTGCCAGAACACCCGTAAGGTATTCTGAGAAGATCGCACAACTCCTGATATTAAACATAGAAGCTGAAAAGGCTTATGACTATTGGATAGTCAGAAGAAGAGATTGATTCTTCACATGACCATAACAGGTCCACAACAACCATGAACTCATGGTTGTGATCCCCAGGTCCCACAACCCAACGGGCCTGCTAGTCAGTTAAGTATTGACACCAGTTTACGCACGCTGGTATTTAGATCCTCACCACTCCCCAGATATCATAACACAATTTTCCACATTAAACATAGAAGCCAATCAAGCTAATATTTTCTGGGCTAGACCAGAAAACCACCCATAGTTTCTTATAAATCCACTACACCTCTCACTACCATTTTCCATGACCTTGTCTAGAAATATACACGAAGCACCTACAGGTCACTTTCCACGTATCCAACAGCCAATAGATAGGATCTCGGTAGAGCTCGACATTGATTGGAGCCTCTGAGAAGCTATTATATCTGAATGATCCATTACACCAATTCAGGTTAGGAGAGCTTTCTTTGCCTTAGACTCACAGATCCCATTATTGCGTGTTGAGGATATAAGATTGCCCAACTAGTTTGTCTATATCCACATATATTTCATTTCCACTGATTGTCTCGGCATGACCTCAGGAGGTTGGGTATGAAGAAGGGCTACTTGTAGATTCTCATGCTCGCATGTCACTTTTCTATCGTACTTCCTTCAAATCTCATTAGTACCCTATTTTATTAGTTTTCTTGCACTAGTTAGAACATCTCATTTTGTCAAAACTTAGTCATTCTAGCCACAAATTACTCTATCAACAACATACCTTACCTCCTCACCTCATTTATGTACCAATTCATCTTATAAATTAGTCAAGTTCTTTGAATACTTCTTTCAATCTACCTTACCTCTCTATACCATGCCTTACCTTCTTATGCTCTAGTCTCCCAAATAGGTACAAATTAGAATTTTCCATTCAAATTACTTCTCCACCTTGTATCCATGTTCATATCAACTTAGCACCATTCCTAAAATAGGTTAGAATCAATAAGTTCAGCATCTCTCTCTATTTTACTCCAAAATTGTCATTTCTAAGCCCTTAAGACTAATTTTTTCCTTGGACCAAGGTTGGAAGTTCCAGTCCATGTTCTCAACAAAATAAATACCTTTCCTAGTACCCTTTAGGGTCAACAAGGTGTGGGCCAAAAATGATCATCCAACTCTTTGTACTTCTCTTTCAAACTCACTTTTACTTTCTTGGCCTATGAACTCCCACCAACCCTGTTTATTTGCATTTACATGTATATTTTCCTTCTCCTAGGGTTTCAAGCCCCAACACTAATATTTTCAAGCACCCATTTTCAATTTCTAACTATGTGTGGAATTTCATTACTAAATACTAAACCTATCACCTACTGTTTTTGTAATCTGGGCTCCCAAATTAGGCTTCAAACTGTGTTACTCCCTGTGACAAAACTCTATCAAATATAACTCAAATTTCCGCCGATATAATACCAAAATTCTTAATGTAAATCATAAGCATTATTTCTAGCAAGTTATAAACCTTAACTCCTTCATTCGAGCCTACAAAATGCAAAACCTATCTTTGTGACAGTACTTACCCGAGAGTATAAGTTAGATCACTAAATCCATTGAATTCATTTTTGAGAGATTAAAAATCCTAATGTAGATCAAGATTGACTCCTTTCACATGTCCAATTTAGCAGTAAGCCTAAAGAATAACTAGCATACAAGTTTTGATCGTGTTCTTACACTTACTTTATTAACACATTGGGATGTTTTGCAATAGTCAGGGTTTCCACTAACAAGTTTCCTTCTCCAATTTATTAATCTTTCTTCATGCATTGCATTCCTTCTAACACAAGTCCATTTCTCCCTTTAGTAATATTTAGATGCTTTTACCCCATGACAAACATGTTAGAAAATTTCCTAACTCAAAAGACACAGTCTCAACACAGTTTTCTTTAGGTTGCCTCAGACGTGCAAGGGAGTATATCATAGGTTCATGACTTTGATCCTTGAAATAGCATATAAATAGCCTTTACAACTTGAAGTTTTCAAAAGAATGAGACCCTAGGGAGTTTCCAAATTCCATTTATTCACATATCCTGGCACATAATCACATTTATATCCATTTAAAGCAACTCTTACTAAACAAAGCAAAAAACCTGATCCGACGTCCTTTCCTTCACAAAGTGATAAATGAAACTCTCTCTCAGATGCTCCTACATCGGGATTTCACATTATAATGAACTCACCATAGTATTAATAATATCAAAACTTTCCTCATTCAAACACATTTACAGTTTTTCACACATGCAAAACATAGCTTTTCTAAATTATACAAAATCTACTAGTTTTATCAACCTTCCTCTCTTCCCTTCCTTAAGGGATGACATCTAGCTACCTCTCTATTTTGTTGTATTTGAATTTTTCTACATGCATGTACCTACTTCATGATTCCTAACTACCATTTTTGTGACCTTTAGGCTTCCATATTCTTCTTAGATTCATAACCACCCTTTGCACACTATTTTGAGCACTTCAATGACTCACCCATACTTCCTAGGACCTATTTTCATACACTATGACTCAAGAAGACTCCTACCAACCCTTATTCAACACCTAGAACTCTTAACATGCCTTTCTAATTTCAAATTCCCTTTTTGGAGGGAAACCTTACATTTTGAAAATTTGAATGACTTAACCCTTGAGAATGAACTCAAGATATAACATGATTGGAAATTTCACATTTTTGACGTTCTTATGATGATGCCCCTACATCAAGGTAACCCCTGAGTCCCACATTCTCATGTGGAGTGAACCTAATGCTTGCACACTTAATTAAAAACATCATACATGTTTGATAAAATATGTTAAATGAAGCAATCACACACATCTCAAACAAAAACACCATGCATACTAACTAACTAAATAGTTACAAATTCCTCTGTTCATTATTCAAGATGTTAGAAATCCGTAAAATTCAACCATGGCATGTGATGGATCAATTTATTATTGTTTAAAAGTTTATCAAAGTTTCTACCATGAAAATCCATACTACCACGTCCCAAAAAATGCCACAATCACTTATTAGTTCCCACCTCTGACAAGAATATTATATGTTTCAACTCAACATATTAATTTTATGAAACTCACCTATAAGATTATTTTATTTTTTGTAACTTTGACATGTTTGAAAGTTCTGAGTAATTTTAAACTATTTTAAAATTAACATATTTATTTTTCTAAACAATTGATTGGTGTTCAAGAGTTGACATGACCAATTTAGGGTCTTATTCCCAAACCAATTTTCCAATATTTCAAAATAATAAAACTTTGAACTGACAATTGTCATATCATTTATATAAGATTTTGACAACATTTATGAGAATCGATAATTTGATATAGTACAAGTCTAAATTCAGTGTTAACATGAAAATAATGAACATTATTTTATTTTTATTGTACTTAGTATTGCTGACTCCACCGCCATAGTGAGACTCCTAGATTTTTCTATTACATTACATGGTTGTTAATACTTAGGCTTCTTGAATCTTCATCGTGTTCCATGATTTTTGACTTGTTTTCCTTAAGTGGATGCAGAACTCTGTGAAACACAAGAATCTCTGCAATTGTAAAGGGTCCTCTTGCATGGGCATATTACCCTGTAATTGCTCCAAAAGGGTAGATCGTGCAAATAAAAATCGTTGCTAAATAGGAAGATTCGTCAAAGTTAGCACTGGATTTTGTCGTTCAATGCTACATGTCACAATAAAAGTATTTGACATTCAAAATTTAATATGCACATCAATTTTTTTATAACTATTACAAAATATACATAAATTGAGTTAAATTTTATTTGGTTTTTGTCGTTCTTTATAATATTCTCACATAGTTATGTGACTTTTATTTCATTTTGAATAATAGATTGGACTAATGAATCTTATAGTTGATCACAAATTCATTTTTCCCCGTAAAAATCAATGTTGCACTAATTAATTTGAAGATCAATAAACATCATTAAATTTGATAAGAATATTAAAATAGAATTTGAAATAATAATTCAAAAAATAAATTAAAGAAAATGATAGAAATGACTCGTTGTGACTTTTATTTCATTTTGGATAATCAATTGGACTAATGAATCTTATAGTTTAGCACAAATTCATTTTTCCATAAAAATTAGTGTTGCGCTAATTAATTTGAAGATCAATAAACATCATTAAATTTTATAAGAATATTAAAATAGAATTTGAAATCATAATTTTAAAAAATATATTAAAGAAAATGATAGAAATGACTCGTTCAGAATCACTAGTGAAAACTTGCAATTCTGTAGAAAAGGAGTTCCAACGTCCAACTTCTAGGTTCTAACTTTGGGCTTGCAAGTTCAATCTTCAAATTTCGTCTTTCTTACAAAATCTCAAATCCAATACATTTAGTCCACTATCCAATTAAACAAATAAACATTAAAAAAAACTAATTACAAATCACAGTCAATTAAATAAAACTAAAAAAGAAATCAAATAAAGCTAAAAAAGAAATCAAATAAAACTAATTAAAAACTAAAATTAATAAATGTTTCTATTTCATCAATAAGATATGAAAATGTTTATATTTCATTAATAATATATTAAGATAATTCTATTATTGTTTTTTATTTTATGTAAATTCTAAAGTTTTATTTTCATTTATATTATATTTTTCATAATTCTCACAAATATACAATATTAGTGTCTTTGAAATATTTAAGTTATTAACTTTCATAATTATGTGTGTGGGGGTCAGTCAAATTGTAAATATACATGTTATTTTGACGTTTAAATTATATAATTACCTACCAACCATAACGGTTATATTTCAAAATGACCATATTTTAACATCTAAAATGACTTAAAAACGCCTAAATGCTTTACAAAATCCAACACTGGTCAGAATTATATACATATCTCAACGTAATCCTTGACAACGAGAAAATTGTATATATATATATATATATATATATATATATATATATATATATATATGCCTCTACTCTTTCTTTCTCTTAGTCAGACCCCATTCATCACTTGCTCCGCATTTTTGCTGCTTGTTCGGATTGATTTTATATTTAGTCGAGCTATGATTTTATTTCTTCTACGTTTCTGTAATTTTTTTGTTTTTCTGTTATTTTTCTTCGAAACCCCTGTGTAGGTGTTATTCTCTTCTTTTTTTCCCCCTTAAAATCCCTTGTGCATGTGTTTTTGTCTATTTTTTAAAAACAGAGAAACTTGGTTACAGATCCATTCAAGGAAACAGAATCTGAAGATTTCAGTGGGGTGGAGTATGTTCATGTAAGTTCCAAAGCTGCCATTTTCATTTGCATAAGGCGCCGCTTTATGAATGTTTTTACTTAAAGCATTCCAAGCAATCCATTTCTTTAAATTTTGTTATTCAGTTCACAAACCCCTATTGGCCTCCATTTTTTGCAGTTATGTTGCCTGGGCACATACAATTACAGCAGACCCCAAAATCCCCTTTGTCATTGTGCTATGATGTTGTTCATATTCTGCTCCAAACTCTTATTTTGCATACAAAAATCTTCTTTTCCTTCATGTTATGATGGTTGTTCATGAAGCTCTTATTTTTTCATCATAAACACCCCTTTTCATTTATGCTATGATAGTTCTTCATACCATTTTCCTTTGCTGGCTATTCATACCATGACGTAAAATATTATTCTCGCACAAGCTAAAAATGCAGTGGCAAACTGATGGGATTAAACATCTTCAAGTTGTTTGCTTTACTAATTTAAGATAGACATGGCTCCAAAGGTTGGAAGTTATGCTAAAAGTAAGTGCATCCCTTCATGGGCATGTTATCATTAAAGGAACAAAGGTTGTTACTAACTTTTCTACGCTATGGGTTTGTTTATAATTGTGACACATCACTCTTAGTGGAAAATGTGCTATATAAATGTACATATAAGTTGCTTTGAAGTATTATTGCAAATACAATTGTAATCCATGACTAGTACTAGCTTATTATTAAATGGCATATTTTAGAGTAATATCATTTTTAACAATCAAGTTACAATATTTAAACTCTGATGAGAAAACCATTCTAACATATAACACAAATGGTATGAATTGGCCACTTCGCGGCTCTTGTTGAAATAACAAATAACTAGTTTTGAACTCAACAAGGTACATTGCAAGTTTACTAAGATTAAAAACTTTACCATTTTAGCCAAAAGAAAACATGAATGAGCTAGGTAGAAAATGTATCCAAGGAGGTCAAACTTATCAAGTTCGTAGGAAAATCACCAAATTATTTCTTGGATGAGCTCAAAACAACTTGCCCTTTCACATTTTCCCCAAGAGGTTACGAGGAAAACAAGAAGTTACATTTTCTCCAAATGGAAAGGTGAATTCCAGTGCTTTCTTAATATCATTAACATATGTTACTTAAACTTGTCAATTAACCTAGGTCACCAATGACCCATGAAGTCCAAAGGGAGGGTATTTTCCTTGAACTAGATGTGTAATTCCATTTTCTATCAAGGAACTCAATTTTACCACCCTGTTGAGTAATAAAAATAATGGGGTTGTGTTGTTCAATAGGACCCCAAAAACAAACACAACTCACAATCAAACTCCAAATTCACATTGTTTGGCTAGAGGCTACATCAATTTGAAGGATGTCATTACCCACGGTAGGTGGAAGGATTAGATAATCGCCACTTTCAGATTCTTGTAATGTCAAGTCGAACAATTTATTTAATAACAAGTTAACTGGATTTTCCAAGCTGATAAAAACCCAATACAAGGGCCTCCCAAGAATCAAGTAACCAATGGAATATCCCGAGTGTAATATGATACAACCTCCTATTATCTTTTACTTGTTGTAACAAGATAAGATAATACAGATGCATCAGCCAACTTCACATGACCAAAACTTACTGTGTAACTGAGATTAGAAGTACATAACACAATCAAGAATAATGAAAAACACATATTCCAATTGGTTTGACACATTTAAATCACGTCTTTTCTGGATTTTTAGGGGTAAAAAAAAAAACGTTTCCCTGCCCCTAAGGTCATTTAATCACACATTCTACATGTCCTCAAAGACATATAATTATCCAAATTTATTCTCAGTTATGAGACACAAATTATAAGTATACTTATAAATATAATTCTTATAGTCTTCAATTATTGCAGTTTTCGTTCATATCCTCCTGTAAACTTGTGACATCATGAACCAACATCAATATTGGCATGAAATCTCACCTCACCAAGTGAGGAACTAAATTAGTTTATTTGAATTCCATAGAGAAGCGAGAGGGAGGGTGAAAGAATACACTATTATTTTTACAAAATTGTTGGTTTTTCTTCTAAGAGCTAAGGTTAGAGTAAGGAAACAGTTTCATAATGTTCGCTCTAAGCATTAAGCACCATGGATAAACATGACTACTTAATATTATTATTACCAATACAGGCTTATTAATTGCACAAACCTAACTTCTAATGAGTAACAAGGTCCACCCAAGTTACATTGCAACATGTTGGCTGGATTTTCTGCACAGCTGAAAACCTAGGCAGTCACGAGATAAATCTCCCTCATTTACTGATGAGGCTCCTGTGTAAGATTTTGTCAGTTATATTTCCTAATATATATTTGTTGGTATTACTTTAACTATGTAGCTCAAGTACCATAGCTAGGCAATTTTGCAGCAAATAAGCATCTGTAAGCAATATGTGTAGGAAAGGGGAAATAATTAAATACAGGAAGAAAGGAAAGGAGATGTGCAGCCAAACCAATAGTTGACAGAGTTGGTCACATGCACATAGATGAAACAAATAGATCTTGAAATGCAGAATTCAAAGCAAAGGAAAGTTTCAGATCCATATCTAAGATAACACAAAGTTTATGCAAATATCTAAAAAGAAATAAGAAACAAATGCATCGTTGACACAAATTTCTCCAAAAATCTGCCTCCTCTCTACTCCTTATCTTTTAGAAAGACATCAAGGGTTTCAGTTCAAAGTCTAGAACACAAGAATGCTGATTACAAATTTTGATCCTTTAACCTGTAGGTTCTTCCTCTATTTATAGTGTATAGAGGGCAATTACAAATAGGAAGTTTAAATGAATTTCCACATGTGGAAGCTATGAAAAGGGAAGCAGCTAGCAATCTTCCTCCTGGAAATCCTCTTTACATGACATGCATGATTTATAACCGAAAATAAAACCTTCTATTTTGCTTGTCTGCCACATATTTCCAAGTAATTGACTTCTTCAAGTAACAGTTTTTAAACCAATCACTTAAGTTTTATAATTTAATCAATTGCTCAATTACTTTGTTGGAGAAAATAAGAGAAAGAGGAAGAAAGAGGAAAAGAAATTAGAAGAAAGTTTCAACACTTCCGGTCTTGTTCTTTTTCCATATTCTGCATGCGGTTGACTCTTTTGCCTTTAATTCTCACCAAAATGGATCTGGAAGCAGTTGATTGTGATTTGCTTGCGGGTATTGCCTTTGACTTGTCTTTCCTCTTATCCTTGAATTTTTTGCTCTCCAATACATGCACCAGTACAATATTTGTTGTAAACAATTTAGACAAAACTCATCATTTTTATTTTTAATTGCATATGATCAATTAAAAATTCTGGAAAACATTCAAGGTGAAGGAAATTATAAGTAAATTCAATGAAGGCTTCAAATGGAAGCTTGGGAGCACATACACAAGTTCCTGAAAGGAATTTTACATGCACTGACTTCCACACGGGTTGCGATAGAAACAAGAGGATTAACTTTTGCCAGAAGCCTTTACAATTATGAGATCTGGATATGTCAATTAAATCGGAAATACATTTAGGGCCTCTGTTTATATCATTGACTTTAGCAAATCTAGAAGCTATGCATGATTCTGCGGATCCCTTTCTTTCATCATGCTTCATCATGGCTAGAACAATCTTTGTCTGAGCTCTTTTTCTTTTAATTTTGCTGGAATCCCTTGCAATTGGATCAATTTGTAAAGATCTGAAAATTTCTTCTGATTTGGAAGATATATTCAATGTATCTGATATTAATTTGAACTTCATTTCACTAATATGAGCACCTGTGATGAATACTTGCAATTAATTCAGACAAAGATCGAGTCTAGGGCATGAATACTTTATTTTTATCACCAAAATCTGCATATAAATCCTGCTGCCCTAAAATTTGAGGTTTTGCTTGCATGTAAAGTAAGAAAAAATATTATTTAATTCTCCTGGGCACATATACCAACATACAAATACTTAGAATAACAAAAATCAAGTTATTCCAACCCTAGACGCCAAAACTGGAAGCTTCCTGGCAGTGGAAAATATTCTTTAACGCAAAATCCTCCTTCCCTTGGCACCAAAACTTGTCTGGGCCACAATCTTCGTCAAAAAGAAATAAGTGCTTCTCCTTTATGGCATCCCATGCTTATATAGCTTCGTGCTTGCTTTTGTTACTAATTGTCTCTTCCTATTTCTTGCAATTTAATTAATTAATAGCCATATTTATTCATCCAATTTGGGTGCCCAAGTCTGCATGTTGCTGGTTGTTTTTTAAATAATTTATTTTATTTATTTTTAGCATGCATCCTTGACTTCTCTTTAGCTCATCCTTTTGCATTGACTTTCCTTCTATTTATGGCGCCAAAATTTGGTGAATAAACCATTAATAAATATTATTAAATGCATTGTTATTCATCCAAGGTGGGTTGCACTTTTTGGCAAGGGTAGTTGTTAAAAATAAGAAGTCAACTTGAAGGAAATTTCCACTCTGCACTGCAGCTCCAAAAATCCCCTCTTCCACTTAAACTATTTGACTTTCATCATGGGAATTTTTACCTTCCAAGGTAGGTAAGAAATTCTCGCAGGTGCTTTAAGTGATTTTTCTTTTATAATGGGAATTTTTACCCAAGACAAGGTAGGTAAGAAATTATCGTCTACCTGCCACCTATAATATTCCCATTGCAGCTTAAGTGACTTTGACTTCATGGGAAAAAGTACCCTGCAAGGCAGGTAAGAAATTATTGCTTGTCTGCCACTACCAAAATTCCCATTACAGCTTAAATCTATTTATTCCAAAATGTGTGACTTGCCTAGGAGAGGGTTTTTGCGCTTGACTTCATCTTTTTTGGTCAGAAGTGTGCTTTCTGAGGTTGATTCCTTCTGATACAGCGACCGTAAACGATCTCTAGATGGTCCATGCAATTAACCAGATTCTACAGGACAAAGAACGGACCTAGGGAAATTAAACAGAAAGACCACAGGGAAAACCGGAGAAAAATGCAAAAGAAATAAATAAAAATGAAAAACATTGCTAGAAGTCACAAACAAAGTTCTGAATTCATTCCTAGTGAAAATCCTATTGAAATGTGTGGATACTGGCATGCAAAACTTCAACAGGATTCAACCGGAGCACAATTTACTTCAAATGGGGCTTTATTTATTTAATAATAAATTAAATAAAATTTTCCACAGACAAAACTTGGCGAAGGAATAAAATGAGTTTCAACGTCTGGGTATTTGTCAAAATTGGCTCATATGATTCACTGGGAATATCTTAACGTAATAGAGACATCTTTTGGCAATAAAAACACAAAAAGACCTGTTATTTTAAAAGAATGATTTTTTTAAAAAACGGTAGTCCCAGATTTCAGGATGAAATCTAGGGACACCACAGCATCTTAAGCAACAAAATCCAACAAGTGACCACTATACGTATTTGAACAAGTCAAGCTTAAGAAGGGTTCTAAAGGACTAGACGTGTTACTAATATACCCAAATAAATCTCTATAAGTCATATCAAGGGTCTTGACGAAATTTTAATTCTTGAGCCAAAGGTTCTCTTCTAATAGTTCAAGGGATTCTCACTTTCCAAGAACTATAAAATAGCTATGGAATAACCCCTCTTAAAATTCACCACTTAAGTAGATACCAAAACCATTTCTTCCCTATCATTTCTTGATTGGTAAAATTTTAAGAGGGTTGATAGAAATATTCTTCACTATGGTATACTCATTTTAGCCATATTATTCCGCTAAAATTTGCAAGGTTTAAAAACTCACATTTACCATTTTTCTTGCAACATGGGTTAGAAATCGGCCTCAAATTAATAAATTATCAAGGAATAATTTTTTTACTAACTCATATGCTGATAATTTAAATCCATAGAAAATTATTCAAGAGAACGAATTACACTAAAATAAACAAAAAGGTTTGTTTCACGTCCATTCCAAATGGTTCTCGCAAGGTCCAAAGGAGGTTTTTTAACACTGTATAAGTCGTGTTTCGTATATAATGAGTTAAATAGGATAAGAATATTGAACTATTTGAACACAAATCATGCCCATAGGCTCTATGGGAAAACAAATTTAGAGTGTCTTGTTATATTACCAAAATCAACGTTCCTTATGGTGTCCAAAAGGACAAAACCGAACCATCAAACTCCAAATTCACATTGTTTGGCTAGAGGATACATCGATTTGAAGGATGTCTTTACCCAGGGTAGGTGGAAGGATTATATAATCGCTAATTTCATCTTTTTGTAATGTCGGATCAAACAATTTATTTAATAACAAGTTAACATGATTTTCCAAGGTGATAAAAACTAATACAATGGCCTCCCAAGAATCAAGTAACCAATGGAATATCCCAAGTGTAATATGATGCAACCTCCTATTATTCGCCTTGATTTTACTTGTTGTAACAAGAGAAGATAATACAAATGCATCAACCAACTTCACATGACCAAAACTTAGTAACTAAGATTAGAATTACATAACACAATCAAGAACAATGAAAAACACATATTCAAATTGGTCTAACACATTTAGATCACATCTTTTCTATATTTTTAGGGGTAAAAATAAAAATATTTCCCTACCCCCAAGGTTGTTTATTCATACATTATACATGTACTCAAAGACATATAATTACCCAAATTTATTCTCATTTATGAGACATAAATTATAAGTATACTTATAAATATAATTATTGTAGTTTTTAGTTATTGCAGTTTTCATTCGCATCCTCTCGTAAACTGGTGACATCATGGAACAACATCAATGTTCACATGAAATATTGCCTTATCAAGTGAGGAAATAAATTAAATTATTTGAATTCCATAGAGAAGCGAGAGGGAGGGCGAGAGAATATTCTATTATTTTCACAAAAATATTGTTTTTCTTCTAAGAGCTAAGGTTAGAGTAAGGAAACAATTTCATAATGTTCACATTAAGCTTTAAGCACCATGAAACATGACTACTTAATATTATTCTTACCAATACAACCTTATTAATTTCAAAAACATAACTTCTAATGAGTAATAATGTGCACCCAAGTTACATTGTAGCATCTCAAGCAATAAAATCTAACAAGTGACCACTTTATGTATTTGAACATGCCAAGCTTAAGAAGGGTTGTAAAGGACTAGAAGTGTTACTAATGTACCCAAAGCAATCTCTATAAGTCATATCAAGGGTCTTGATGAAATTTTAATTGTGGAGCCAAAGGTTTTCTTTTAATAGTTCAAGGGATTCTCAGTTTCCAAGAACTATAAAATAGCTATGGAATAACCCCTGTAAAAATTCACCATATAAGTAGATACCAAATACATTTCTTCCCTATCATTTCTTGATTGGTAAAAAGTTAGGAGGGTTAATAGAAAGATTCTTCACTATGGTATACTCATTTTAAGCCATATTATTCTCTACGGAATTTGTAAGGTTTTAAAAGTCACGTTTACGATTTTTCTTACAACATGGGTTAGAAATTAGGTTCAAATAAATAAATTATCAAGGAATAACATTTTTTCTAACTCCTATGTTGATAATTTAAAGCCATAGGAAATTATTCAAGAGAACTAGTTATACCAAAACAAACATAATATTTGTTTCACTTCCATTCTAAATGGTTCTCACAAGGTCCAAAGGAGGTGTTTTAACATTGTACATCTCATGTTTCACAAACAATGAGTCAAATAAGAGAAGAATACGAAAATATTTGAACACAAATCATGCCCCTAGGCTCTATGAGAAAACAAATTTACAATCTCTCGTCAAATTACCAATTGTTTTCAATACCAAAACCAACGCTCTTTACACTGTCCAAAAGGACAAAACCAAACCAAAACAATTACTAACCAAAAATGCTTCCTAGCACTAAACTCATATGGGTCACAAATTTCAACTAAGAACATGTAGAACACATCATGTTCACATAATTAAATTTGTTTTCACCCACCAAGGGTGTCTTGAAAGATTAAATGGGTCAATAGGGCCTAGTTTCCCCATTTCATGATCTAGCCTACATAACAAAACTAACACATATAACCTATTTTTATTAGATATAGAATCTAATAAAACTTCTCGAGCCTGTACTAGTGAATAGATCTCAACCTTGAAGCACTTTTCTAGATCCAGTTGTTAAAATTCAGTTGTTGTACTTTAGCGGTTTAGCCAAGGTGGCTACGAAATGGAGTTTGAAAATGCACATCCAAAACTCAAAAATGCATTCAGTCAATTCATATCTACTCTCCTATGTATAGAGAATCTATTGTAATTAATGGATCAAACTTCTGATATCCTAGTTTCAAATTGTGACCTCCTTTACGGAGCTTATTACTGTGATTAAGCTAGTTCATTCTTGTTGTAAAACAACTCATGGCCTACAAAAACCCACTCGAAAAACTAGCTCCAAATGTAATTTTCTCAAAATAAATGGTTGGTAGCAATTTTCATGATGACATTCTATATATTTGCGATGGTAAATTTTAGTTAATCACCATGGGTCACTAAACCACGAGTCCAGACCCAAACAAATTTTTAACTTTGCATAGTTGTCTAGTACTGCAAAATGGCCAACTAAGCTCGAAAACATATGTCAAAATATGATCAAATGATCATTTAATTTTATTTTAATATTTTATGTGACATCCCATGTTAACATAGAACTCAATCAAACCCATACATCTCCGCTACGGGAGTCGAGGAAGCATTTTGCACGTTACGTTTAAATGACTTTTTATAGCTTTTGTAAAGTGTTTTAAAATAGAGAGTTGGAATAAAAATTTGTGTTACACTCGCCATCGGTGGTTCCATTTCTCAAATTTAGTCATCTAAGATTATAATGAATCACAAATCACATCCTGTGAGTAGGATCAATGCTCCAAATAGGTTCTAGTTGTGTGACATCTAGCGCCTTGTTACAACTCGGCCCGACGAAGAAAGTAATTAAGTTTAGAGGAAATGTTTTTATTGAATGGGAAAGTGAACCAATCCAAACCTGTTAATTAGTGCTCGTTAAATCCCATTGTGCCTACTTTTGAACCTAGACTCTAATACCAGATGTCGTGCTCATGATTTCACAACCCAAATTAACCATCCACATACCCCCAAAAAACTAGGATTTTTAAAAAACATTAATTAAAAACCAAAAACGATTTAACCATTGCTAATCCAAAACAATTAGTTTCACTAAGTATGCACTTAACAGAATAAAGTAGTACTAATACCACTATCCCATTTTTTGTGTGATTGTGGTTAATTAATTTCATTACGATATGCGCCTCTAATGGGGTAAACAAATCATTGTCAGGTTATATTGTGCAATCAATAGTTACCCCATCTCATTAATCCTTATAATTCCAACTCCATACACTTCATTAGGGTGTATTAAGTGCGGACATGAAACACCATAGTCCTATTTTCATAATTTACGATTATTATAAAGATTCTTCTTATTATATTTGCATTGTATGGTTTTCCAAAATTTAACTAGGTACAATAAAATTGGTATTAAATGGCTCCAAAACAATGGTAAAGTCAGGTTATAGATCACAATTTATTAATGTAGTCATGGGGTATAGTTACAAATCATGTAAGTGATAACGTCATCGAAGTTCAAACCAAATATCATTCGTACTAATCTAGGTGGTTATTTATATTACTAGCATAATATTATGCCTAGGGTTCTATTATGTTTAATAATGTGTTTAATCTTTTTTATCTCTCCAAGTACAACTTAATCATGGAATAAGGGAAATAATCCATAAATTATATGCACTAAATGAGGTTAACTTATTAAACCTCCATCACCTAGTTGTGAGCTTGTTATTAATCTTATACAATAAAATTACTCAATATGTATAAATATATCCATAGTTTTATAAGCACCAATCCACGTTTAATTAAATTTCTTGTGTCTTCCCCACCAAGGGGTTAGTTTTAGCAAAATAATAAGTTTTATTTGACTAAGTGTTGGGTTTGTAAAATTGGGTATGGGTTCCAACCAAATAAACTCATGCCGAACTAAAGTTAATTTAAAACTAAACTTATTCATCCAAATTTGAGGGAGGGAAGTGTGCCCCTCCAAGTGGAAAAACCTAGGTCTTATCTATGCCCTTGGATCAAGGAAATATACACCATTAACCTTAGGGATTTCTAAAAGCCTTAATTTCACTTCAACTCTTTATTTCGTTTCCTCTATTTTTCCTCTCATTTCTTTTTTACATGTTTTATTACAGGTTGAGGAGCTTCAATAGGGACAAGGATTTTCTCATTTATTTATCTACTATTTGTTTTAATTTTGAATTCAAAACCCCCATTTTGGTCAGAGGAGTGGGTTTGTGTAAACATACCTTATAGCCTCTCTCTCTCTCTCTCTCTCTCTCTCTCTCTCTCTCTCTCTCTCTCTCTCTCTCCTCTCTCTCGTCTCTCTCTCTCTCACTCTCTCTCCTCTCTCCTCTTCTCCCTCTATCCTCTCTCTCTCTCTCTCTCTCACACACACACACACACACACACACACACACACACACACACACACACACCATGAAATGTGTTTATCACAGCATACGGTTGTGTTTAGAATAGGTCGATACGCCTATGCAATTGGCATAGAGGTTGGTAGCATAGGGAGAGGGTCGTGCCCTGTGGAAGTTCTTTTGGGCCGAGCCCAAGACAAGAGAAGGAGGGAGGGGAGTCAGGTCAGTCTGCTACGCCCTTAACCTATTGCTTGTATTACGATATGAGTAGCCGACTTGTGGCTTACCATATCATTTTATTATATCATTTATGCTTTATCATGCTTAATAGGTCAGCCTTGGTGATGGCCATAGCACATGAATAGTATATATAGGGGATTATAGGTAGTATTTCATCATCATTTGAGCATTTGAGTCTTATTATATGGTTTGGAGGTTGCCCCCTCGAAGTGGCGAAGTTATTCTAATTGCATATTGAGATCATTATTCTAAAATATTATGTTATTTGGTGTTCTATTGTTGCTCATAATCTGAATTATACAAGTAATTTCATTACAAGTGGTATCAAAGCTGTGATCTGGGCCAAAATTAGGGTAAAAACCCTAATTTTTGTTTTCACCATATATTGCAAACCAGAGTGAATTGGTCCAAGATATTTTTACGAGAGTTGTAGAACAATTTCAAGTAAGGTTCCCTGAAAATTTCAGACAATTTTTGATTTATTTTACAAAAGTTATTACAAATTTAGGTTTTTTCATAAAATCACTTCCTAGGGTGTAAATTGTGGAATGTTTTCAAATTCTTTACATTTTCAGAAATATCTCAAAAAAATAGTATTAGTATCTTCTCTGTGTATTTTTCTTGTTCAGCCGATTTTGTATCGAAACCCTAAACCCCAAGGTTTGACATCATGTCGGGGCCTTCCACAAGAGCAAAAAAGAATCCGGTTACTCCAGGTAAAACCCCAGATAAAGATGGGGTAGTGATTGAAGAGATGGAGTCAGAAGGGGTAAATACAGATTCCTCAACACTAGGGTTTACCTCATTTGATCATAAGGTGAGCCAACTTGAGTATGAGTTGTGAAATGTACAATTTAAGATGGCCTCTAAAGGAGACATAGACCCAAATCAATCATCGGCTGGATGATATCATGCAACATGTGAAGGGTAAACAATATGGCCCAAATCCGGCCCATATCAACCAAGGAGGATCTTCAATTTAAAATCATGGACAAAATAACCATGTTGGATCACTTTTCTAGTCCCAATCAGAATCCAACTTATTTGCTAACCACGGAACATGATGCCGAAAGTGGATATGCACAAATTTGATGGTAAGGATCCCCTGAATTGGATAAATCAAATGGAGAACTTCTTTGAGTTACATCAAACACCATTAAGACAAAAGGTGACATTGGCATCCCTGTATCTTGAACCTGACCGATTCGTTTGGTATCGATGGTTATGTGCTCAGAGGCAGAAGAATGGTCTCGGTGTCACTTGGACAATTTTTACTGAGGAGTTGCAATTGCACTATAGTTCCAGTGTTTCAGAGAATTATTTTAGTAAATTAGCAAAGCTACGGAAAACAGGATCAGTCAAAGATTATGTGTATCGATTCCAAAACCTATCCTTAAGGGTGGAGAATATTCCAGAAGAGAATTTGAATGACATGTTTCTTAGGGGTCTTAAGGACCACATCGAGCATGAGGTACGTATGTTTAGTCCACTCAAAATCTTTATAATTCTATTATCATGACATGTCGTGTAGAGGAAAAATTTCTTTATAGTAGGAGGCCACCTTTCATTAACACCAGAGACCGTAGTATCTCTTCCCCTTCATTTGTTAGGCCAATTAGATTGACTCCTCAACAAATGGAAGAAAAGAGAGAAAAAATATTATGTTTTAACTATGATAGACAAATATGGACCGGGACATAAATGTGCTAAGAAGAAGTTGTTTTATATTGACGGAGGTAATGAGGATGATGAGGAAGCTGAAATTATAGGAGAGGTTGAGGAACCAGTAAAAGATGAAGTAGAGGATCACCAACCTACAATTTCTTGCCATGCATTATCAGGTATTAGTACTCCTCAAACACTCAAGGTTATTGGCTATCTCAAAAAACAGAAGGTGACGGTGTTGATTGACTTGGTAAGTACTCATAACTTCATAAATAATAAGTTAGCTACCCGCCTGAATTGTTTTATTTACCCAGCTCCATAAATGCAAGTTATGATTACAGATGATGGGACAGTCAAGTGCACAGGAAAGTGCCATAGTATCAAGCTTTCCATAGGAGACTGCATGTTAGACTCACCTATGTTTGATATTTCTATGGGAGGGGTAGATATTGTTTTAGGTGTCCAATGGCTCACAACCTTAGGTACTATAGAGATGAATTTCCAAGAATTTTTCATGCGATTTCATTCAAATGGAAGGACAATACAATTGAATGGGATGGTATCTAAGTCTCCACATATTATTAGCTCTCATCAGATGCAGAAGGTTCTTAGAAAAGGAGTAGATGGATTTATAACAAAGTTATTTTCCATAGAAGTACAAAATATAGAGTCTTCAATGCCACCCGATCTTCAAAAGATTGTGGATGCTCACTCATTTGTTTTTGATGCAATTCCAAAGGGACTACCACCAGTTAGGGATCATGATCATGCCATTCAGTTTATTCCAGGGAGCAAAACACCTAACATCAGACAATACAGATACCCATATTACCTAGAAAAGTGAGATCGAGAAAATGGTTGAGGAAATGTTGAAGGCAGGTATCATCAGGCATAGCCAGAGTGCATATTCTTCACCAGTGGTCATGGTACGTAAGAAGGATGAAACATGGAGGATGTGTCCAGATTACCGAGAACTCAACAAGTACACCATCAAAGATAAGTTTCCTATTCCAATAATTGATGATTTACTTGATGAATTACATGGTGTTGTTTATTTCACAAAATTAGATCTTCGTTCAGGGCACCATCAAATTAGAATAAAAGAGAAAGATGTTCATAAAACAAATTTCAAGACTCACGAGGGCCATTATGAGTGTTTGGTAATGCCTTTTGGTCTTACAAATGCGCCCTCAACCTTTCAAAGCTTGATGAACACTATTTTTAGGCCTTTTTAAAGGAAAATTGTATTAGTTTTCTTTGATGACATATTGATTTACAGTAAGACATGGGAAGAACACTTACAGCATGTAAATAACATGTTGGAAGTTTTGGAGAAACATACTCTGTATGTAAAGCAATCCAAATGTTTTTTTGGTATACAAGAGGTAGAGTACTTGGGTCATATTGTATCCCATGAAGGCGTCAAAGTTGATCCTTAGAAGATCAAAGCTATGGTGGAATGGCCAAGGCCCACAAATCTCAAAAATCCTCGTGGGTTCCTAGGACTAACAGGTTACTACAGAAGATTTGTGCAGGGATATGGTAGAATAACAACCCCACTCACTGCATTTCTAAAGAAGGATGCCTTCCATTGGACAAACATAGCCACTAAATCCTTTGAGCAGCTGAAGGAAGCCATGTGCAGCACCCCAGTTTTGGCTACTCCCAACTTCTCAAAAACCTTCATTGTTGAATGTGACGCTTCAGGATCAGGATTGGGAGAAATTATAATGCAGGAAGGAAGACCTATTGTATTTGAGAGTCGTACCAATTAAAAGGAAAAGATCTGATCAAACCTGTCTATGAGAAAGAAATGATGGCTATTCTTCATGCAGTCAAGCAATGGAGGCCCTATCTCATGGGTAGACACTTCAAGGTAAAAACTAATCACGATAGTCTCAAATACTTTTTGGAGCAAAGGTTATCATCTGAGGAACAACAAAAGTGGGTAACAAAAATGTTGGGTTATGATTTTGAAATCATATACAAAAAGGGTAAAGAAAATGTAGTAGCCGATGCGTTGTCTAGAAGGGATACATCCGCAGATGCCTTACTATGTGGAATGTCCATCTTGATGGCCGATTGGGTGGAGGAAGCTAGATTGGAATGGAATCAAGATAAGGATACACAATCTATAATACAGAATATCAAGCAAGGATCTATGACATCTAACAAATTTGAGTGGAAAGGTAATGCCCTATGGTACAAGGATAGGTTATACTTGAGTAAAGATTCTAAGTTGAAGCATAAGATTCTTGTAGAGCTACATGCCTCACCTATTGGAGGACACTCTGGGTTTTTGAAGACATATCATAGAATAAAAAGAGAATTATTTTGGGAAGGACTCAAGGGGGATGTACAAAAGTTTGTATTAGAGTGTTTAGTGTTCCAACAGAACAAAGGGGAAACAATTAAGACACCAGGTTTGTTGCAACCCTTACCAATTCCTAGCCAGAGATGGGAGGAGGTCTCCATGGATTTCATCACCGGATTGCCTTGTTTAGAGGGTAAGAATGTTATTTTCGTGATTGTGGATAGGCTCACAAAATATGCCCATTTTTGTGCCCTATCACATCCATTTACAACTAGTACAGTCGTAGCTATTTTTTTGGAGACAGTTCAAAGGTTACATGGAACCCCAAAGATAATTATAAGTGATCGTGATCCTATTTTCACAAGTAATTTTTGGACGGAATTATTTTCATGATTGGGTACTCAGCTAGCTAACAGTTCATCTTATCATCCTCAAACTGATGGGAAAATAGAAGTGGTCAACAAATGCTTAGAGGGGTATTTACGTTGTTTTGTATCAGATAAGCAAGAAAGGTGGATTAAATGGCTACCACTGACAGAATGGTGGTATAACACATCTTTTTATACCTCTTCTCAAATGACCCTATTTTTAGCATTATATGGTTATCATCCACCTTCTACCACTTCCTCCTCAAGGGTGCAAACTAAGTTCAGAGATGTTGAGGAACACATTCAACATCAACAACAGGTTTTGGCTAGTTTGAAGGAGAATTTAGCATTAGCACAAAACAGGATGAAACAACAAGCAGATCAACACCGTAGTGAAAGACATTTTGAAATTGGTGACTGGGTTTTTTTACATCTCCATCCTTACAAACAGATGTCCCTAAAGCAACAGAAAAAATGAAAACAAACTTTCTCCTAAATATTATGGCCCTTATCAGGTTCTACAGAAAATTGGCAGTGTTGCTTATAAAATAGAGTTGCCTCCATCTTCACACATACACCCAGTATTCCATGTTTCATGCCCGAAGAAGGTTATTGGACAGAATTTTGAAGCCCAGATAGAGTTACCAGAACTTGATGAGGAAGGAAGAATCATTTTGGAGCCAGAGAAGATTCTGTAAACACGTACTAAGAGGCTGAGAACTAGAGACATTAAGGAATATTTGATCAAGTGGAAGAATATGAGCATAGAAGATGCCACCTGGGAGGATGAAGGTTTTCTGCAGCAACATCTAGGATTATTCAACGTTGAGGACAACATTGGTTTGAAGGGGAAGGGCATGCTATGCCCTTAACCTATTGCTTGTATTAGGATATGAGTAGCTGACTTGTGGCTTACCATATCATTTTATTATATCATTTATACTTTCTCATGCTTAATAGGTTGGCCTTGGTGGTGGCCATAGCATATGAATAGTATATATAGGGGATTATAGGTAGTATTTCTTTATCATTTGAGAATTTGAGTCTTGTTATATGGTTTGGAGGTTGCCCCCTTGAAGTGGCGAAGCTATTCTAATTGCATATTGAGATCATTATTCTGAAATATTGTGTTATTTGGTGCTCTACTGTTGCTCTTAATCTGAATTATACAAGTAATTTCATTACATTATACAAATACAATATTGAAAGTTTAAAAACCATAAACGTATATGTATGATATATACCACTTCTACAATATTGATTTCAAACATATTATGTGCACATAAAGAATCAGTATTAACACAACTATGATAAATCATACAATTAGCATATTTCCATACTAAACTCATCGGTATTAAATGAATTTCTCATTAAATTTCCCAGCTCACATATGTAGTGAAGTGCAAAGCTGTGTAAGAAAGTGTGTGAGTGACAATGTGTGTGTATCCCCTAAGTACTGTATGTGTATGTATGTGTCATGTGTGCGTGTGTGTGCACGCATAAAATATCATATAACCACTATATACAACCATATAGCTCAACAATCTCTCTCATTTAGATCAAATAACATTGAGAATACATAGTTTATCCTCCTCCACTTTTAAACAAGAAGTATTCTACAATGAATATTCACATAAGATTTCTATGGAGCTTGATCATATGTGATTTGAAATTCTACAAACCCTACCTAAATTATCAAAGATAACCAATGATGAACTATGAGTCATGCAAGCTTAATGAGGTAGTAATGATAAGAGTAGATCAGGGGCCATTGGAAACCATGATAGTACATGGGATTATCTGAAAGCAAGATTACATAATACCAAGCCATACCATAGCCCAGAAGTATATGAACTCAGAAACAATAGTATAAAAATCTAGTACAAGCACAAGTTGCAATATCATGAGGAGATCCATCAAGAACTCCCTTCTAACACAATATTGAAGATCTTACAAGGCAATCAAGAGTTTTCAATATTTTTTTAATAGATACATCAAATTTTTTTATTTCCAATACAGATTTTTACAAGATAAATAAAGAAGTTTCCCAATGGACTAATCACAAGCCATCTTACATTTATTCCTTTACATTACAAATTTTAAATAGTGAAAAACTAGTATCTCTCCAATTGCACCAAGTGATCTCATTTCCCTTTTTAATAAGCAGGGAACAACATGTCAAATGTTTAATAGAGACACCACATATTCTTAATCAAGAAATGAACTCCACTCCATATGTCAAGTAACTAGTTTATAGTTTGACACAAGAGATGTGGTTCTGGTTGTCCACCCATTATTCAAATGTTAATCATCAGAATAGCCATCTCCAATGAAGGAGGACATGCTAGCGTTCCTCTATAGCCCATGAGAGAGAGAGAGAGGGGATGCATGCCTCCAAGATGCACAAGGGGAATCTAAGATAGAATGAGAATCTCACTTCACAAAATCTTACAAACTTATTCATTTTCAAGCCAAAACCATGTGACAAGAAGCTAACAATGAAATCTTATCAAAATCTAGGACAAACACATTTAACCAAAAAACTTCAAATACTTGCAATTTACAATCTAAGACCAACTCCATATATGCAATGGAAACTCCATGCTTCTATAAGATGGGGAAGCAGGGGTACACATTACCCATTTTAGAATCTCATTTTCCATATACTCTAAATAAATAGGAAGCTCTTCCAAAAGATAACAAGCCTCCCAATAATCATGCTTCATATTCTATCAGTTGTGTCATTATCTCTTAACTATTAGATGAGGCATATTACCTGGAGGAAACAACTACATCTAGTAGTGGGCCAATAATTTGAGCAATATGTCATCTACCTTATTTTCTATAACATGCTAGGAAACCTCCAAGAACATGGGAGAGATTGGTTCTCATGCCTCCAAGATGCACAAAAAAGGTGATTGATTCAAAAAATAAGCGAAAATTCTATATTGACACAGTCAATACAAAAAGTTAAGTTACCAATTTGACACTTACAAGAATCTCCATGCTTCTCAAGAGGGGGAAGGGGCGATAATGATCATTTAATCATATTTTCATATTAACAAATGAATTAGACAAACTTATCTAACAAACCATTGAGTTATGAATCCCAACTAATAATTTATTCCACTATTGGATTTAACACTACATGACCTCCCTATGCCAAGAGTTTTTAAACCTTGAGAGGTTTCTTTGGATAATAGAAAGGAGATAAGAACTAAACCATTTTGAAACCCATCTCCCACATCAACTAAATGATAGGGAGGATATATAAATATCCATACATGGCTTACCATCAAAGCCATGTGGGAGTAAGAGGGGATCTTCCCTCCTCCCCAACACTCCAAAATCCATCCCCAAGGAAGATGGATGGAGGAAACAAAAAAAATCCAAACACAACATGCATTCCTACACCCAAACATAAGTAAACCAATAACAAAATTCATTGACAAAATTAAGCAAAGCCAAGAGGTGTGAGGCATACCTCACAAGATAATGAAGACCAATTCCAAATGAAATCCAAACCTTCCAAGCTCCTTGCTCCTCCGAGCTCTCCAAAATCTCTAAGTGAATAATGATTCAAGAAGTTCCAACCCTCCAAAATGGAGGGTTAAGTAAGAAGAAGCTAAGAGACACCAACTTATGGGATGGTGACATGTGTCACCCATCCCCTTCTCAATTCCATGCCACCCAAATTCCCTTTCATGAATAAGACAAGAATCTTCATGGAGGAGAATCTCAACAAAATAAATAAAAAAAACAAAATAAAATCCCCTCCCAATTCCCAAGTGGCTAACAAAAACAAACTCATTAATGAATATACAGACAAGAGAGGGTCGACAAGGAGGGAAAAGTTCTTTTGAACCTTGGAAAGAGTCCCCCTACCCATAAGTAGGGTCCAAGGGGTCCATTTTGGTGTAAGAGTGACCCCCAACAAACAAAGCACCCTTCTAAAATTCCACTTTTAGCCCAAATTCGGGATTTGGGAAAAGTGACACATTTAGAGAGGTGGTGGGGCCCACCTAGTTCATGATTAGGTGGTCCAAACCTCCTTAAACAAAGATAAACTTAATTAAATCATCCCTAATCCAAGTAGGGACAAATTAACCCGTATAAAATACTTAAACAAGTGATAAGGGTAATTATTAATAAATTAATTCATATGGGGACCAACAAACTAAAGTGATCATCCAAGAGATTAATACATAAGAAGAGATGATGGATTCCTTAATACCATCCTTGACCAACAAAAAACCAAAGCAAGGCTGAACACATAAGGGAAAATGATTTGGCCCAAACGGTTGATTATGTAACTTGGAGGTACAACCCCTGGGTCCCACGTTCTCCTATGGCGTGAACATGTCACCTACACACTCAATTGCAAACATCATACTTTCTCAATAAAATATTATGAATGAAGAAAACACACATATCTCAAGCAATCATGTCATACATATGAACTAACCTAATAGTTACAAATTCATCTCTTCTCAAGATGTTAGAAATCATGATAATTCAACCATGAAATGCTTCCTAATTTTTTACAAGATACATGCAACTCTAAAAATCCATGAAAGTCCATATACTAAACCATCATAATTAGATTATACTAATAATGCCCATAAATTAGCCTCATGGGCCAAATATAATAACCTACCATGACTTGTTAGCATATACATGATAAAGAGACAACAAAATAATGTATATTCAAAATATAACCCATACAATATTATATCAACATATCCCTAGCATCATATTTAAACCAGGAAACAATAATAAAAGCAATGAATTGGCATCGTATGTCTCACACATCATCCCGCTCATAACACATTAGCAATTAATCATTAACATGACAATTAAAGTGTAATTATTCAAATAAAATAGCCTTGATAACATTAATTGTAATTGTCTCAATCATGAATAATACATTGAGTCAACATTATTAATAAGGGAGAAAATTTGGTTGTTGTAGAAAGAAAATCACGCACTTTGTGTATCGATTTAGTCATGATTGCATACTACTATTCATATGATTCCTAAGTAAGAAAAGTACTAATTAACCCATATCTTTGGCCATCTTTCTCTAATTTATATTGCCACTTTTGGCCTTGCACCCTTTTTAGCTCAGTATGCCTTTTTACACCTCGGCATTCATCATCCTAGACACCAGCACCCAGCCAGGACATCAACGCTAGGTGCCCTCATCCCCTCTGGGCGCCCCTAACCTCAGTATACTTTGTTCACATCTTTTGGGTCCTTTCTAGCCATTTGGGCATATTACATTGTTGGTAGTCGACCTTTTCGGGGTTAATTATGAAATTCAATGAAGGGAATCATATAAATATAAAGTTATGTAATCATAATAAGGGACCAAGCACTAAGCATTAGCTATCGCCACCTAAGGTTGCATCCAAGGGCTATTCAAGAGCATTCAAGCATCCATTCAAGGGAAAGTGACTACATTATTTTGCATACACTTCATAGGAGGGGAAATTCATTTTATTCCATGCACACATCAACCACATTTTCTAACATCTAGCTATTTTCTCTCTATCAAGTGCAACACGCACAAGAGCTACCTAGGGCACGATTCCGATCACACACACCTAGTATTACATTGGGTCTTAAATGTAGTGCAACGCTCAGTCGTAAGTTCACTCATTTGAAAGTTGAGGACAATCTGACCCCTCATTTTGCATCTTTCTTTTTAGGGTTTGATGTCTATTTGAGGGTTTTGTAGTTGGAATATTTATTACAGGTTATTTACGACCTCGGTGATCATTGTGTGATATACTAGTGACCAAAGGCGAAGGACAACGAACACCTTACTACCATCCAAAGTAGGTTTTTTGATACTATTTGCATACATAGGCACCCAGAAATAGGTCTAGGGCACTCGTAGGCACCCCTATCCCTCTTTAGGAACCAAGGTCCAGGAAGATCATTAGCTCGCACATTTTTCTGAGGCTCTATGTGACAATTCTCCCTCTTTGTTCACCTGTTCAGAACTTTGACACAGTTTCAATTCTGTTGCGAAACATCGAAGTCATCTTTTTTCCTCTTTGTAACTAGGGTTTCAATATTTAATTGCTTAGTTTGTTTGGACCTATATTGTACTTAATTGCTTATTTATTTACTGCTACAATAGAAATCAAATTACGCACATATTTTCATCTTTCTCTTAATCATTTTGATGAACCCGATCTTTGAATCCACTTTCTCTTTAGGGATCTTATCCTCTTATCAAAATGGCTCAATATTATGGTGAATTCACTGAAGCCCGCCTTAAATACCTTAATGATCATATCGTTGAGCATCCACAGGACCTAGACTTTCTTTTATTCCTTGCTTGTGGGGAGGCCACCAATCTCCCGGAGCTTAATTCTTCTTCTGTTGTCCCCACTTCCATTGCTACTCAACCACCTTCTTTCACTCTTTTGCCTATTCATACCATTCCCATTTCTGTTCCTACTCTCACCAACCACTTCACTCCACCTCTTGTTTCTCACACGCAACAAGTCTCTTTCACTAGCACTCAAGATTTATCCTCTCTTTATCAAGACCTTCAAACATGAATTCTTCAATTGCAATAGGCTACTTCTCTTACATCTCCATCTTTGTTTTTGACATTGCTCCATTCTCCTTTTGCACCTTCCCTTTCCACTTATGCACTTCCACCTAATTTCATCACCCCCAAGTTCCCATTTTCAATAGATATAGTGACCCCCAAGAACACCTCCGAGCATTCTATGTGGATTTTCTAGATTTTATGGATAGTCACATTCTTTTAGCTAAGATCTTTCCTCACAGTCTTCACGATTGTGTGATGTGTCAATTCTATGACATACCTGTCCATTCGGTAATATATTTCACTCATCTAATTGATGCTTTATTCACTCACTTTTCTATCAATATCGTCTCTAATATTTCATACACTTAACTCGCACAACTTGAACAAGGATCTAATGAACATCTAGCAGACTATGTCTTGCGATAAAAAAATAACCTAACTAAAATGTTTAATGTGCTTGCAGACTCTAAGCTTCAATATTTATTCATTCAAATTCTATTGTCACCTCTCCTTGAGAGTGTTCTATTTGAGACATCTCCCTCATTTGACCAACTATGTCATACTCTCAAGCTACGCGAAACTAAACTCTTATCGATAGACAAGCTTAAGTATCAGGAACAGGATTCATCTTCAACGCGCTTTCAAAATAATTCAACTTTCAAGCCATCACCCAAACCTACTGAAGATAAGGTCACTTTTATCATTGTATCTGACATCAAATAACTCCAATGGAAACCGCCTAAGTATACATATACAAAGTTGACTATCACTCCACATCTTATATTACCACAACTTATTGAGAGAAACCTTTTTACGCTTCCTTCTCCGCTTAACTTGGATCCATCTCATCCAAAAGGTCATAATTACAATGAAAACTTTCGATGTGACTATCATCAATGTGTTGTACATTCTACATATCATTATTTTAAACTTCAAAATCTCATTCAAGATCTTATCAATAATAATAAAATTGAGCTTCCAAAGCCTATGGCATCTGCACCTATTAATGAAAATCATAAGCTTAAAATCTTCAACAATCCTCTTCCAAAACATGACAAACAAGCGACTAACTCCTCAGTAAATCATACATATTGTGTAGTGTCTCCTCCTCCATCGGGGGCTCTTTATTTTCTAGTTGCTCATACTGACACATCCCCACCACTCATTACTTTCTTTGACTATGATTATTATGCTAAGTTTTCTTCTGATCACTTACACATTAGTGCTTCTATTGGCTCCACCCCCATTAATAACACTAAATTTGATCCATCATGGTGCATCAACATATGTTACATTGCCATCCGTGTCGCTATTGGCTATCTGCTATCACGAATTTCATATCCAATTCCCAACTCTTATGGCGTTTTCAAGCTCCCAGTCATTATCGGTCCTCTCACCATGCTTGTTCCTTTTCTAGTGGCACCATCAATTGAAGGGTTTGACATACTCTTAGGTATTGCTTGACTTTACAAAACTCAAGCCATCATTTCCATGAATCATTTATGTCTTAAATTCATTCATAACAAGCAAGTCATTTCTATCAATGGTGTTCAACCATCTACACCATGGTTGTAACCTCCTCTTGAGGTTTCCATTGCATTGACTAGAGCATCCATGTCCCTATGGCCTCTCGAATCTAAAGCACAGTATGCTCCTAGCTCGCCTATTCATACGTGGCCTATATGGTCTCATCGGTATGCTAGTCCCTCACATTAGTCTACGTCCATTCATCGCACCGCTCCTTCACATCGACAAACATCACCTCCCCACTATCCTACACATAGGTTTCTATCATCTCCGCATTTTGTTATACATAGGAGTCCATCACCTCTGCATTTTGTTACACATAGGTGTCCATCACCTCCACATTCAATTACACATAAATGTCCATTGCCTCCACCGTATACTCATCAGTCACACGCACATAGGCTACATTCACCTGCAATTCGTTTCTCTCATATACCACCACTCTTAGAGCATGATCACACATCTTCATCTCCACAAACACCGGGTGAAAGACCCTCATCTTTCACTTGCATTGGATTGCACACTCATCATCACATACATGGGGGCCATCACATTTATTTTTCTCCCCCTTTTAGCATCGACACACATCTTATTCTCTCATTACCTCACATCTAGTCTCTCACATACAACATACACATTTTGATACGCGATCGTATCGTCATTACCCAATGAGGCACTCTCGTGCTTTGGTTCACACTTGAATATTGAGGGAATCTTATACACATGAACCTCACACACCGCAAACTACACACTATGTTACACATCATCCTATTTCTCACACATACCCTTCTACACAATCAACAGAACATCACACATTCAACACAATACAACCAATAAATCATCAATTTAGTTTTACGGACAATCAACACATCGCTTTATACATTCAACAAATCTATCAACATACCCATGACACATTACATGTTGCACTACACATAACACTATACGCTTGACATCTCCATCATTATACAATCAACATGCTTGCACCACATTCTTTCTAGTGCACATCCAACAAAAAACATTACGTCACACACTCAACTTGCTCACAATCAATCTCTTTCGCCGATATTCAACATAAATTCACAACATCTTACACAAAGCGACATATTCACGACACCTCTCTCTCTCATGCACAAACAAAAAAACACATTACACATCGAACATGTATCTCACACAATCAGTACAACACACTATTGTATGAAACACACTCGTTCCACAGTCCATACTTGACTACTGAGGTTCTACATCTCAAATGGACTTCACCACACTCATGTGTTTAATCGCTCACTCATTCATTCACATGTTTATACTCTACGATTTGCGCTTTGACAATCACATTTTTCTTCTACACACAAGTCAAACCATTTCCCTATGACACACTCTAGTTCCATAGTCCATACTCGATTGTTGAGGGTATATATCCCAAATGGACCTCACCACACTCACGTGTTTACTCATTCACTCACATGCTTACACTCTACACTTTGCGCTTTGACAATCACATATTTCTCCTACACACAATTCAAATGATTTCCCGGTGACGCACTCTTGTTTTATAGTTCATTCTTAACTATTGAGGGGGCATGTATAAATGAACCTCATTCCATGCATACACATCCACTCAAGGGGCACATTGCTCCTATCATTCACTCTACATTCTATTCTGCCTCATCCTTGGTTGTATATATTCTTGTTTACTCATGCTTTTACTTGACCACTTTATTACACATGCTAGTTAGATAACATGTATGTCATTATCTTTATCATACACACATATGCATCTACTTTCCTTTCTAGTTGTGATCACAGATGCTACAAATCTACACACGCAACATGGATGCTTGGCACAGTACCTATTACCAATCCTAAAACGGCTTTTGGGGGCATCCACTTTCATACATTATAGGTGCTACTGTTTCATTTTTTCATAACACATTTCTTATTGAATTATACACATTTTGTCATAAATTTTGTCTTCGTAACATGCTAACGAGTGCTTCATGTGCAACATTTTTTTTTCATTGCTACTTGCTTCTATGGTTGTTTATTACATTGCTTGTCATTGTTTGCGGGCTTTGCCCTTTGTCTTGTGTGCACACTGTCTGTTTTTGGCTTCATCGGCCTTGATTTTCTTGCGACGTCGTGAGTGGTGTCACATGTTTGTAACCCGCTTTTCACAGTATACATTTTTCTTCTTGAGTGTTTACATTGTCTTCTTGTGTCTTAGCTTACACATTTTCTGTTTAGCATACATTGTCTTCTAAATGTGTGTTTGTCTTTGTTTGCATTAACACTTGTCTCCTAGCCACTTTGGTTGTGTGCACCTTGGTTTCTACTAGGCACACTCTCTCTCCCCTTGCAAGGCGCAGTTTTGACACAACAGTCGGTCCTCCTTTGGGCTGCATACTCCTTAGGGATGTTGCATACACCCCAAACGAGGTGGGGCATCATTTGGGTGAATCAATCACCCCATATAGCATCATAAAATCACAGTTCATCACAACACAGTACCGGTATAACACAATAATCCGTCTCAGATAGGGATCATAATCAGACTTGGGTCCTTAGCACAGCATAGACACTAGTGCCCAAACTAAGACAATAGTGCCTAGGCGCCCCTGACCCTTCCTGGACGCATGTGACCAAGGGGCAGTTACACAACATTTGATAGTTTAGCACAGTCTACAGAACTTCACACAACGTATTTTGCAGGGCACACAGTCCTTAACACTAGACATGCGTGCACTACACAACATTTTCTACTTTCACATTGGATCGAATTGTTCAAAATGGATCAGATTTTTACACACCATTTGTAGTGGCGTTCTACATTACAGGAAGCAGTTAAAGGTTGGAAGATGAAACCATAATTTTTCCCTACACTTCTTCCATGCCTTGGCGTGACATCACCCCAAAAACTTGTGACCAGCACAACTGGAGTGAGAGCACCCCAAAAGATAGTTCTTTTACAACATCTTCAAGATCCTTTCTACAACCTTTTACTCATCATGAATAAGGTACACATGTTCCTTTTTCACATTTTCATATTTTACATGCTTTCCTTACATACGCTTTACAAATTTTGATTATATAAATGTGTATTTGACTACTTGATTGTTCTTCTCTTTTGTAGGTTCGTCCTTATGGGAAGCGGTAGTCGCATCACATCAACATCATCCTACATACACAATAACAACAAAAATCAATCAAATCGACATCAACATCTACAACATGTACAACATCCACATCTACACATGTGTTTCCTCCATATGGTCATTTTCATCATCACTTTTTTGCACTTTCTCCTCCTTAGCATCCACGCTCCATATTTTTATCACTCCACACTTTTCCTTGTTTTTCGGCACACTTTCACCATTGATCTACATGGTTATCAGGTACAAATCTCTTATCTACTTTATGTTATCAGTTTTTTGCTCAACAACATAAAGTGGGGGAAAATGTAGACACAAAATCACACACTTTTGGGTATGTATTTATTCCTGATTGCTTACTACTATTCATATGGTTCCTAAGTAAGAAAAGTGCTAATTAACCCATGTCTTTGGCCACCTTTCTCTACTTTCTATTACCACATTTGGCTTTGCATCATTTTTAGCTCAGTCTTCCTTTTTACACCCTGGCATTCATCATCTTGGACACCAACACCCAGCCAAGACGTTAGTGCCAAGTGCCCTCATCCCCTGTGGGTGCCCCTGACCTCGGTATACCACATCTTTTGGGTCCTTTCTGGTCGTTTTAAGCATCTTATCTTTTTGGTAGTCAGCCTTTCCAGGGTTAATTACGAAATTCAAGCAATGAAATCATATAAATATAAAGTTATGTGATCATAATAAGGGACCAAGCACTAAGCATTAGCTATCACCACCTAAGGTTACATCTAAATGTTATTCAAGAGGATTCAAGAATCCATTCTAGCATCCATTCAAGGGCAACGGACTGCATTCTTGTGTATACACTTCATAGGAGGGGAAGTTCATTCTATTCCATGCACACATCTACTACGTTTTCTTACATATAGCTATTTTCTTATTATCAAGTGCGACACGCACAAGAGCCACCTAGGGCACAATTCCACACACACACACACACACACACACACACACACACACACCTAAAACCACATTGGGTCTTAAATGTAGTGCAATGCTCAGTCGTAAGTTCAATCATTTGATAGTTGAGAATAGTATGACCCCTCATTTTGCATCTTTCTTTTTAGGATTTGATGTCTCTTTGAGGGTTTTGCAAGTGGAATATTTAATGCAGGTTATTTGCGACCTCAAAGAACATTGTACGACATACTAGCGACCAAAGGTGAAGGACAACAAACACCTTGTGACCATCCAGAGGAAGTTGATGAGCCTTTTTGCAAATATAGGTGCCCAAAAATAGGTCTAGGGCATTGGTAAGCACCCCTGTCCCTCTCTAGGCACCCCAGTCCAGGAATTGTCAACTCACACATTTTTTGAGGCTCTTTGCGGGATTTCTCCCTCTCTAATCATCTGGTCAGCACTTCGACATAGTTTAGATTCTGCTGCGAAATGGCTAATAAGTCATTTTTCTCCTTCTTGCAACTAGGGTTTCGATATTTAATTGTTTAGTTTGATTGGACCTATATTGTACTTAATTTCTTATTTATTTATTGTTGCAATAGAAATCAGATTAGGCATATATTTCCATATTTCGCTTAATCAGTTACACTACAAATACCATATTTCATGGGTTATCACTGCAAGGTAAAGACAGATCATGACAACTTGAAATACTTTTTAGAGCAACGACTATCATGTAAAGAACAATAGAAATGGGTCACAAATACGTTGTGATATGAATTTGAAATAATGTACAAGAAAGGAAAATAAAATGCGGTAGTTGATGCCTTATCTAGGAGAGATGAGTCTATAGAAGCGTTGTTATATGTCATGTTCATATTACATGCAAATTGGGTAGATCAAGCAAGATCAGAATGGCAAAATGACATAGAGACCCACACTCTCATTCAATATCTCCAATAGGAAACAAGATTTTTAGAAAAAAAAGTTTGTATGGAAGGGGGATGCATTGTGGTACAAGGATCAATTGAGCTTATGCAAGAACTCTACCCTTAAATTTTAGGTTCTCTTAGAGCTCCATGCTTCTCTAGTGGGTGGTCATTCTAAGTTCCTAAAAACTTATCACATAATTAAGAAATATTTATTTTGGGAAGGGTTGAAAAGATATATCCAAAAAAATAAGGCTAAATGTTTGATGTGTCAGTTTAGCAAGGGAGAAACTATTAAGTCTCCATGCCTTTTGTATCCTTTATCTATTCCTAGTGAATAGTGGCAATATGTTTCCATGGATTTATTCACAGGATAGCCAAAATCTAAATGGAAAAGTGTAATTGTGGTGGTTGTGAATAGAATCACCAAATAGGCCCATTTTTGTGCCTTGTCACATCCATTTACAAAAAGTACAGTTGTCATATCTTTTATGGATACAGTTCAGAAGCTACATGGAACACCCAAAATTATAGTCAATGATCGTGATCCTATATTTACTAGCAATTTTTGGACTAATTTATTCTCATGTTTGGGTACTCAATTCGCTTATAGTCCATCATATCATCCTCAATCTAATGGTCAAACTGAAGTAGTAAACAAATTTTTTTACGGGTATCTACGATGTTTTGCTTTAAATAAGTGAGAGAGATAGGTTAAGTGGTTACAACTTATAGAATTGTGGTACAACACTTCATTTCATATTTCATCCAAAATGTCCCCATTCTTGGCATTGTATGGTTAGCATCCACCATCCCTCACTTCCAACTTAAGGATCCAACATAAAGTAAGAGCAATTGAAGAGAAAATTCAACACCAACATGAGGTGCTCTCTAGCCTTAAAGAGAATTGGTTAATGAAACAAAAATTTGATCAACATCAGAGTGTACAAATATTTAAAGCTCGAGACTTTGTTTTTGTTCAGTTGCAGCCATATAAGCTTGAGACTTTGTTTTTTGTTTGGTTGCAACCATATAAGCTATTATATTTTTAAAAGTAGAAAAAAGATAACAAGCTTTCACCCAAATACTATGGCCCTTATCAAGTGTTGCAAAAAATTAGTTGTATTGCATATAAACCAGAGCTTCCTCACTCAAATAAAATACATCCATTTTTTCTTATTTCTTGCTTCAAGAAGGTCATTGAACATAATGTGACTTCTGAGTCAATGTTACCAGCACTTGATGAAGAGGGATGCATCATCTTAGAGATGGAATCATACATACACACACTAAAAAAATAAAGACAGGGGTAATCACTAAGTATTTGATCAATTGGGAGAATTTGCACATTGAAGATGCAACTTGAGAAGATGAAGCATATGGGCAAACAACATCCAAAGATTGCCAACATCGGGAACAATGTTGCTTTGAAGGGGAGGGGCATGCTACGCCCTTAATCCTAGGTCATTAATTAGGATATGGATGGATGACTTGTGGCCAACATAATCTCTTGTCACATCATATCACATTCATTAATGATTGCATATGTTTAGTAGGTTGGCCTTGGGGATTTGCATAGCATAGTAGGGTATACATAGGAGTTAGTAACTAGTAGATCATATCATATTGAGCACTTGAGTCTTATTGTATGGTTTGGATGTTGCCCCCTCAAAGTGGCTAAGTCATTCTACTTGCATATTGTAACAATTTCTCTATATTTTGGTGTTCTTTGGTGTTACATTGTCATTGATATTTAGATCTACCTAAGAAATTTCACTACATAAGCCCTAACTATATCTTCAAGCATCAAGGTGGACATTGTTCTAGTGATTTCCTTCACCAAGTTATCACAAGAGTATGAAAAAGAGAAAAAAAGTGTAAAACACCTCTTTTCATCATCCATCTATACATTAATAGACAATAATTGATTTATTATAAAATTAAAATTGTCTAGGTACTCTACAATCGAGTCATTGTCATTCTTTTTTATGAATAAAGCTTCTTCCTTGGAAAAAAATTATTTACCAATGACTTTGCCTTGTACTATGACGTCAACTTATCCCCCAAACCCTTTGCAGATTTGTCACATGAGACATCCAACAAAACAAAGTCAGAAAAAATACGACCTAATAAAGCTCCTGGCCTTCCTATCAACCCTATCCCACTCTTCATGTGCCAACCTTGCAGTTTTTTATTGTGACACGGTGATCCATTGATCTCTCTCTATCAAGAGATCATGCATCTCGAGTTTCCATAGCTCAAAGTGTTCCCCATTAAACTTGTAAATCTCAATGCATGTGCTTCTTGCCAATTTCAAGATTCTACGTCACATCTCAAATTCAAACCATTTAAAGTGGACAACCAAAACTCTCATCAAACACAACTAAGCTATGAAACCAAATGTTGGGGGTTTCAGCAATTAGCATGTAATAAGTGGATATCTAAGTAAATAAATGACACACAGAAAAGAGCAATACACTCACCCTAGGAAAACCCTTTTGGGTAAAAATCTCATCACAGTAACCTTGTTTTATTGTATTAACTTGAACTAATTTACAAATACAATAATCAAACTTCAAGGCATTGTAACACAATTACACATAAGATTTACATGCACACTCAACCACATTTCCAGCATGCAACCTTAGAGTACTAAACGATACTAATCAACATTGACCTATTGTATCATATAATAACCAACCTTCTCCCATAGACAACATGCATTTATATAACTATGCACCACCTTGAAAGAACACTTGTTTAGGCAACAAGGAAATCCAAGAATTAAGGCTAAAATTTAGGAATGCATTCATAACACCCTTTAATTACTTGAAAACAAAGTGATAGGTTGTCATAAATCTGAGTTTTACTTTTCCCATAACACTCATCATTAACTAGCAAGTGTCAGTTTCACTGCCCCTAGACTAGGTTGACACATGGAAAGTATGAGACAATTTAATAAAGGGAAGGATAATCTTGACGAAAGAGGACTAGGATTGCAAATGCATGATTGAAGAGAACAAGTATTAGAGAGAGAGAGAGAGAAGGAAGAAATAAATGCCAATTTGGAATCTACATTTATGAAAATAATATCTTGGAGAGTATACAAGGAATATCTAATAAAATGGAAGAATCATGTAGCACAGTAGCAAAGGACTCGACATTGTTGAATCTCACAAATATTGGTCGATAATATGGCCATACTTTCAAAAATTTCAACATGTGAGCAAGAGCTCACAAATGTTTCTTGCTTGGGGACTTTGATGCAAAAGCATCCCAAGTGAATATGTGATCTTACATCAACCAAAGAGAAGCGAACTATTTGAATAAATCCAACTCTAGATATGTGTGTGGATAGCATGGCATAATCATTCTTCAACTTTTCAATATGTCACAAGAGCCCACTTGCATTTAGGAGAAAATTGGATTGAAATTGTATGAGAATTGGAATTCATGTTTTGTAATTTTGGCAAAGCCATGGAGTGTACAAGTTATCTTTGCATTAAAGGTAAAGGCATGCATAAGGCATATAAGCAGGGAACATAAGTGAAAGATTTATGAAGCAACACACACAAGATCCCGAGTGGTTGCCCACATAGTGCATAAAGCATAGACTGCACAAAGCGTATTACACAAATGTTGCACCAAATCCAAGATTGACCATGAAGCTCCAAAGACTATGGATTTGACTCCAAGAACCTTGGAGATGGATGCAAGGAACATGTGTCATCTTGCAAGCAACTACATAGATCGAAATTGACATATCACTCCTAGATGCATATATAAAGAAGTGTTGGGGAGGCATTTGAGTAGTCTAGAAGACATTGGGGAAGTCATGCTAGATTCAGGAGTAAGTAGAGTCGAGTCAGGTGTTATGTTTGTGGAGCCTATTTTCATGTTAGAGTGTGGTACACCTTCTATGTGTTACACTCGGGTATTTTTACGGTGGTCCCACTCGCCGGTGAGCGGGTCAGAGGGGTTCAGGGGCGAAGCCCCCGAAACAAATTTTCATGGGTGGTTTATTAACCCATGGGTAATGGTTAACCGTTATGGGCCATTTTTGGGCCCATGGGTTTTTGGTACTCATTGTTTTGTAAAATCACCTCTTCGGCTACCCATAGGTTTATGGGACGGTTTTGTTTTTGCCCATTGTTTGATACCCATGGTTTTGTAAAACTGCTTAATCAGTTGTCTATTTATATGGTCTTATGCATATGATAGATAGACAAGCAAATGTATTGCAGATGTGTTTTGAATTCGGATGTGAATTCTATAGAGTTTGTTGAGCATAGCTCCAAACGGATCTGGGTATTGTATTGAGAGAGTGGAGGTATGTAATAAAATATGAGCAAGTGATTCTTGGTGGACGTAGCCCATATTGGGTGAACCACGTTAAATATTGTCTCTCTATGTTGTGTTATTTATTCTGCACTTTTATTTGAGATCTGTAATATTTTCTGCATATTAGTTTCTATTGTTGCGATTCTGTAAGGGATTATTCCACATATTTTATCTCTTATTTCCTAACATCAGGAAGATGCTATGAAGACTCTAAGTAGAGTTAAATGTGGAAGAAGGTGGTGAAATTCTGCCAGATTCAAGAGAGAGTGAGAGATAGAAAGTGAAGTATGAGAAACTCTAACAATGAAAATATTGTTGTTGCAACTTGAGTACATGTGTAGCATGTGGTTAATGTGTGATATGTATGTAACTCATTTGTTACATTAACATAAGGGATCTTTGTGTTAGATTTGTGTGTGTGTGTGTGTGTGTGTGTGTGTGTGTGAATTTTACTAGTTGTTGGGTTAGGGATTTCCTTAATTAGAATCCACATCTCTATGTCTTCCTCATGTCGTCATCATTCGCATGAATATTGTCCTTTCCAATCACCATCACATCACCTTTCAAGTGAAGTGGGGAGGCAACTTATGGACAATCCCTTTTACAATTTTTTTTTAATACGTCACTTTTAGCATGAAGGTACAATCATAATGACTACCTAGGTTTAGAACTTGTTGCCCACATACACTTTTCCCTGCTAGTTGGATCAGGGAGTGGAATGGCATAGTCACTTGCACCATCTCTTTCCTCAAACACTTTGATAAGCAAGTGACACGAATTCACAAGCAAGTTGACCTCTCAGCAAAAGAATACAAGAGATCCATAATGTAGCTCAAGGGAGCTCGATTGAAACTCAATTGCGAGCAAACGCTATTTAGCTTAGTTATAAGCTCAAGCTTGTTGAATGTCACACTGCAGAAGGAGCTTCGATCCATGCCCGCTTGCACTACCTCAAAGTGGGAGATCAAATTTCAAAAGATTTTTTAAAATTTGCCTACCAAACAGGCCACGGAACATGTTAAAGCAATCAAAGTCATTGATAGTCATCTTTATATTGAGCTTCGTAAAATCTTCTTGGCCTTTTTACATCACTATAAGCTAGTGTTTCTAGCCCGGGATGATTCACAAGAACATCCACAAGTCTTGCATGAATGCATTGATGTGGTTCCTCGCAAGCTTAACCCCATTGTTTAGTGGTGTTGTGATGTTCCACTTTCTTAAGATGAGCTTTATGCGGCAGCCCAAAGCATGGTCAATGGAAAAGCATCAAGAGTGGATGGTTTCCCTTTTGAATTTTACGTAACTACTTGGCACTTTGTCAACCCACATTTACGTCAAGTCCATCATGAAGCTCTAGAAACTAACTCCTGAAAAATAATTATAAGCTAAAAACTTTGGTGCTTCGCCTCTTGCAATTTGGGAAGGGATGGAATGGGCTTGTGTCTCTCGGAAACACACATTGTTTCTCAAACTGAATTTTGAGATGGCATATGACTGAATTGAAGCTCTCTAAACTAAATCCTCAAAAATAATTATAAGCTAAAAACTTTGGTGCTTCGCCTCTTGCAATTTGGGAAGGGATGGAATGGGCTTGTGTCTCTCGAAAACACACATTGTTTCTCAAACTAAATTTTGAAATGGCATATGACTGAATTGAATGGCCTTTCATCCTTGCTATTTTTAAAGCTTTAGGATTTGGATAATTGTTTTGTTGCTATCCAAACTCTTCTTCAATGCATTTGCTTGTCTGACCATTAATGGTTCTCAAAGTTTGTCTTCTCTGCTTCATTTGACAAGGTTGACCACTAGCTCCTACACTATGTGCTTGATATAGAAGCCTTTGGCTATCTCTTCATAGCTTTAGTGGCCGGACAAGGGCTTATCAAAGGTACCATACTTGAGTCAACTTATCAATTGTCATTTTACCAATGACTCCTTCACCCTCCTCGAGAATGAAACTTCTTTTATGAAGCTTTGGCATGCCTCACCACGACCTACAAAGCTTTGAGGTCTAATTTGCAATGGTCTAAAACTCAATGCTTCGGGTAGAGTATGATGGCCTTGCCTACTTGGCTAACAACCTTTCAATGTCAATGGATCAACAAAGGAAAGAAGTTTGAATTCCTTAGATTCATTATTGTACGTGTTAGACAAAATTGAAAAAAATGTTACATTCTAGATTATTAAAACCTTGTCCTTAGTAAGAAAATTTCATACTAGCACCAAAGTTTTAGTCGTCATTCATGTCTATTACTCTTCTTGTTGGACTCCCTCTAAAGTTGCCTATAACATGTGAAGAAAGTTAATTAGAGAGTTTTTGGGCTAATGCCAAGGAGACACGAGGTTTTCACAGGTTGCTTGGGATCTTTGTTTCCTTCCACAACACAAAGGAGGCATAGTTATCATTGATATTCACAAGCACAGTCTTGTTTTATGTGACAATTCGTTTGTGATGTAAACACAAAATCATGCACTTACTATTTATATCACACCTCATAAGTATGTCATTATATGCATGATTCTTAAGCGAAAAACTAAACATTAACAACATTTGTTTCTCCTTTTGCGTTGTTTTACCCTTTTTATACTTCTATCATTTGCTTTCTTGGAATGGACACTTTACTTTTGAACATTGGACAACATGTGACCCGCCTCAATATATTACGTTCTATCCTTAGAGCATCCCGAACAATACTGCCCATTAGGGCCAACCATGCGGGTGCCTTTATCCCCTTTGGTTGCTTTTGTCTTTTTCCCTATTTTTCTCAAATTTGAAATGTCACATCGACTATTATCTTATATAAATTACTACCCTATCACTTTGGGTTGGTGTTTTTAGTCGTTAATGACGAAATTCAAACAAGATAATCATATATATACATTACTTACTATTATTAGGGGCGGGGCAATTTGGGTTGTTACTTCATATCTACTACTTGGGCAAAAGAGCAACATTTAATGATTGCATTTAGGTTGTATCATTCATTGCATAGGAGGGGTTATTTCTGAATTCCGTCTCACACATTCATATTGAGGGCGAAGTAATTGTAGCCTACTATCATGGTGTAGTTGGCACAAGGTCAACCTACACACACACACACACACACACACACACAATTACTGAATTTCATCTCACACACTCATCTTGAGGGCAAAGTAATTGTAGCCTGCTATCATGGTGTAGTTGGCACAAGGTCAACCTACTTTCAAGGAACTCAAGTCTATCACACACACACACACACACACACTAGAACTACATATAATTTGAAATATAGTGCAGCACTCAGTGACAATCACATTAGGGTGGCTATCAAGATCAGTCCAACTCAAGCATATGCATTATTTATTCCATCTAATGTGTATTTGAGTCTTGTGTAGGTAGTCAAAGTTTGTTTTGCAAGTTCGGATGCGACAGTGAAACCCTACAACAAGGTGAATGCGACAAAGAGCGAAAGGAAGAAGACCTTATCAGACCCTGAAAAGATAAATCCGAAGCATTTACAAGGACACTAGCGCCCAATTCAGACTCTAGCATCTAGGCCGGTTCTGTCCCCCTTTTGGCAATTCTGTCTTACAGTCTTCTAGGTCTCAGTTTTCTAGACAAAGCATACTCAGCCCAAACTAAGTATGTTCCACCCAGTTCCCAATCCAAAATCAACTCAGATCTTCGAATACAAGATAAGTCACTCTTATCTCACTATTGGTTGCACTTGGTTGTCTTTTGCATGACAGATCTTGCTTGTTATTGTTATATATGTTTAATCCATCCTCTTACAAAGATTTAAATTTCGTTAAATCACACCCCAGAAAAGGTCAAGAACCATGCAAAAATCTACTTCAGCATTGCATCATTGTGGTCTCACCTTACGGCAAAACCTATCAACATAATAGGCAAAACCTGCAAACCTTGCTTATTACCTCTACCCCAATCAAAATCGGGGGGTCTTTTGTGGCAAAGAGTACTTAAAAAGCCTTTGAGACTACAAAAAAGAACATTGGCCTTCATGATCTCAAATTTTAATGCCAATTCTTACAAACCTCACTTCTCAAATAACATTGCAGCATCCCCAACAAATCTTTTTTCAGTAGAACAATGCTTCAAGGACCTGGTCATCTGTAGCCTTCCCTTCATCAGCTGAACTCTAATCGGAATACTTTTCTCAAGGCTATACTAGATAACAAAACTCAATAGAATAGTATTGATCTGCCAATTTCTGAGGCATCTCAGGATTCAGATCTCAAAGTCGAGCGTCCAATTGAAGACCCACATAGCCTTCATACCAGTGTCCATGAAACCACATCTTGTTGCTGGTTTCTCCTGCAATTCACCTATCATTTCCAGTATGAATCGTGCCTCCATAAAGTGGGATCTTAGTTTCACAAAACAATGAATGCCATATTTCTCAGTTATGTAGAAGCAGACCAGTTCTGCATCTTTATCACTATAATATTAACACTTTTTTATTTAAAAAAGAAATGTTCCAGCTGCCAGTCCTGTTTTGCCCTTTGCTGCCCCATCAAAATTCCACTTGCAGACTAGAGTAGAATTGGGTGGTTTGATCTATAGCTATAGTGGTGCCAAGCTGAAACTTATACATTGGGATATTTTTCCAATGAAAGTAACTGTAATCAGAGTACTTTTCTCAAGGTTGTACTAAATAACAAAGCTCAAGGGAATACTATTAATCTGCCATTTTCCAAGGCATGTCATGATTCAGATCTCAACGTCCAGTGTCCATGAAACCACATCTGCCTGTTGGTTTCTTCTGCAATTCATCTATCATTTCCAGTATGAATCATGTCTCTGTAAAGTGGGATCTTAGTTTCTCAGAGGTGAATGCCATATTTCTCAAATATGTAGAAGCAGACGAGTTGTGTGTTTTTATCACTATAATATTAACACTTTTTTGCTTATCAGAAGAAACATTCCAGCTGCCAGTCCTGTTTTGCCCTTTGCTGTCCCATCAAAATTCAACTTGCATTATACCTTAGGATATTTTTCCAATTAAAGGCTGTCACTCATTGTCTGTTGGTTTTGCCTTTGATAAGAATGAACTTGACCCCATGATGCACAAATTGGAGTAACCAACAATGGCAGCAAGGGGTGTTGGTGGTGTAATAGTGTGAGATGTCAATAAAAATAGTTAAATTTGAAATTTGATGTCCATTTGACCATCATACGTGAGTTTTTCTTTTTGCTTCGAGAAGGTGAACCAAAAATTGTGATATCTTGGACATACAGCGGAGTTTGGAACCATTTTTTCCCAGAAATATTTTTCCAAGCCAAATGCAGCCATCTATTACCACTCAGTGAGAAATTCATGGAGAAGGTAATGTAGTCGTTAATTAGTGTGGTATGTGAGAAATCCTACATAGGCACCTGAAAATTGATATATCTGGGCATTTTCAGATAAATATATTTAAGATATATGTACTAGTCAATAGAAAACTTTCCACGTAAAATAATTAATAAACTACGACCAAAAAACTAGTTCTCTCTCTTTCCATTTGACAATCCTAATACGAAAATTGCACTGCTCTCTCATTCAGATATCTTATAAAAATGAAGACTGATCAGACCACATAAGCAGTGGCTCTCATTACTTATTACAAGTTTACATCATGGCCAAGGAATAAGGATTAGTAGAAATATCTCAATCCCATAGCTTCGGCTGTACATGAATAACCTATCATATATTACACCACTTAAATCAATATGGGGATTCTGCGGTCCCTGCCAATAAGGGATCATCAAAAATAGAAGTAAAAACTAAAAATGCATGTGGTCAAGGCTATCTTCATCGTATATTGATAAATCAAATGAGCATGAGAATGGTGGCGGAGGCTAAAACTGAGAAGGAAATTGGCAGGAAAGGTGATCTTAAATGAACACCGCCATTATCAGGATTAGCTGGTAGTGCTGCAGGGGATATAGATGGCCTCGTAGGTAAACCTGATGAATTAGAAATTCGTGGACTATTCCCGACAGATGAAGGAGCCAGTGGTCCAGGTGACTGTAGAGGAACCATAGGTGATGGTTCTTGACTGCTGCCATAACTCATATCATAACCTGAATCATACAATATGAAGGAATGTTAAGACATTAATACAAGGATGGATGTGCCTCTCAAAGAAAAAAGCACAAAGCAGATATCAATAACTCTTCGGCTTCCAAGTCTAAAGGCTCATTTAGAAAAGCATTTTTTAACGATTAAAGTTAAAAATGTTCTCAACTGATAAATATTTAAGAATCACAGTGCAAAAGAGAAATTTCAGGAGTAAAGCAAGAAAAATCTAGGTAAATATGTATGTTGCTTTCTAGAGTCACTTGTGCACCACTTACAGTTGCCTTCCTTCCACCCCAGTTTGAGCTGTTCACGATCAAAGACAAGTTCATAACCTGACATGAAGTTCTCTGCATCAAAGTGGAGGATAACAATGTCAGATTTCAAGCAAGAGTATTGGGGTTGCTCCAGCAGAAATATATAACAGAAAGGATTTTGGTCAACGTTTAAAATGAAGAATGTTGCTACTAAGTTCTTGTTGTGCTGAAAATATTCATAAAAAAAAAGGTTGATTCACAATTTTTGAAGTTTAACATGTTTTCTGTGCACGGAATGTTGAATGTGATATCTGAAATTACGTCCATTACATATGACGCTAAGAAAATAGAAAGGTTCAGATGTAATGTTCCGAATAATAAAGCCCTGGCAGTAAAACTATATTGGAGACTTCTGCAAAATCCGGACCAGTTATGGAGTATTAATATAAGAGGAAAATATACGAATGGAATGAGATCCCATGACATAGTCCAACACTCATTGCCTTCCCGTGGATCTCCCATTCTTTCAGTTCTCAGAATTGGAGAAGGAATAATCAAGCAATAGATGTTTTGGAAAATTGGAAACAGTGAGCAGGCAAACTTCTGGATGGATTCGTGGGATGGCCATCCTCCTTAGATCAAACAATACCCACACCTTAGGAATATTATGGACATCCTCCATGGACAAGGAAAAATTAAGGTAAGGCATTACATCCAGCTTGTTCACTCAGGGAATGAGAGGATCCCTCCTTCCTTGTGGCAGATTAACTTGACTAAGGCACAAGTGCAATTCTTCCAATCTCTTTTGCAAAACAGGATCCTTTGTACGATTTCGACACCAGATACTTTGGCATGGGGAGCTGAGCCAGATGGAAATTATTCAATTGCTGAGGGATATAGAATATTAGTGGCCCCTCATCCACATCCTTGTACAGATATCTTTGTGGACCTTTGGCAACTTGTTCTATGGCCTAAGGTCAGATTCTTTGTTTGGCTTCTTATATATCATAGAGTTCTCACAAGGGACAACTTGATGAAAAGGGGCATGGTTGGACCCTTTTGGTGTCCTTTATGCAGAAATGCAGAAGAGACCCTTACTTGTATATTCTTTCAATGCCCCTTCACTTTGGCCCTATGGTGTACACTAGCTGATTGGCTTTCCGTAACATGGCAATCACCTGTGAATATAGTGGACACTATTAGAGGATGGAAACATTTAGCTAGAGATACTCAAGACTTTGCTAAAGGAATATGGTTGGCTACTTCTCTTTTGCTATGGAATGTTTGGAAGAAAAGAAACAAACACATTTTCAAGTTAGAAAGCCGAGACAGCTGGTATATTTTGGATGTGACTAAAAGTAATATTGCAGAAACTATCATTAACCAATCTAAAATTACCATCCCCTCTACCTGACAGGTGGAAGGCTTTATTACAAAATCTTAATTTGGGTAACAGGCAAGTGCAGATAAAGCAAGTACCCAAACAGAGGGTACCTCCTACTCTTCGAATATGGCAACCTCCTTCATTCGGAGTAATCAAATTAAACATTGATGGAGCTGCTAGAGGTAATCGGGGATGAGCCAGTATGGGAGGGGTAGCTCATGACTCCTTGGGAACTCCTCTTTTCTTTTTTGCATATCAATTAGGACACTACACAAACAATGTGGCTGAAATTATGGCTGTCCATCGTGCTCTCCTCGAAGCTACTAAATTGGGATGTCCTAGTATCATTGCAGAATTGGACTCCAAGGTTATTATTACACTTCTTCAAGCTCTGGATCATCATCAGTCCAATAATTGGCTTATTGCCAGAATTCAGGGTCAGAGAAAACACATTGCTAGACAGTTCCAAACAATTAAATACTCTCATGTTCCTCGGGAGCATAACAAGATAGCTGATGGATTTGCCAACTGGGCATTAGACCATTCTAATCTGCTAAATTTTGGTCCTATACCCTTGATGTGGCCTTAGGAGAAACGGAAACAAATTGAGTGGATCCTCTCTCTGAAATCACATGATGGATAAAGCACAAATATGCTATCTCTTCTCTGTTATTTGTACTTGGAAATGAAAAGATATCTCATCTAGTATGAGTATAATTGCTTGGCATTGTAATTTGTATTTCATAAGTTGATCAATATAAATATGATGGTGTTTTCAAAAAAAAATAGAAAGGTGCCTCTTTTCATAATGGGTAGTTTAGAAGACAGAGAAATATATTGGGGATATCCGTAGGACCCTACTTTTGCACTGAGCTAAACAGGAAAAGGCATCGGAACTCTAATGGCATTAACAAGTCTCTTTGTTTTGACTGCAAAATTGTAATCATACTAAACACTTGAGGATAGATATCAAGTGCAATAGAGAATGTGATTGTGTACAAAATTTCCATAACTGTATTTCCTGCGTACAACTTTCCCACATTCACAGACTAAAAGAGCAAATAATATTAGGTGAATGCTAAAAATGCAACACTCGATTTCAGGGTTCTAAAAGCTTGTGAGAAAGAAATTTTGGTTAAGAATAGCAGAGTGATTTCAGATATGGTGAAATATCCATTTGCAGCCATAAAAAATCTGCAAAAGATTGTGTCCTGTTTTAGTTGAGATAGTTGTGGTTCTAAGAGGAACCATTTGTAAGCTAAGTAGACATTTTGTGTTCACAAGAAATGCATGATAGTGTATTAAGAAAGCGGCGCACGAAGGATTCCAGTAGATTGATTGTGCAGATACACAAGACGTCTTCAAATGGAAAAGGATGGGCAGTCGTAGAGAAAGAGTTAGAGATGAATGAATAAATTGAGAGTAGGGTGAATAAGTTTCTTCAAAGAGAGTTTCAGCATTTGAATTAACATACATGGAGAAGGAAGAAAGAGAGATGGAGCAGAAAAAAATGAAGAAGCAAAAGTATAAGATTATGGAGGCCGTCAGAAACTTGAAAGAGATGGGTTTGAGGACAGATCTTTCTCAACATCATAGAGAAGAGAAGGAAAGGAGAAAGATGGCATGGATCACACCATGCATTGCTAGAATGAAGATAAAGAATGTATCTTGGATCAAGAAGTCCTTGAGGAATGAAAGAATCTATAGTGGAAGGAGAGTATTTTGAATTTAAAAAGACAGCAGAAGTATGTCCACTGACAAGATTTCATATAAGTGAACATTAAGGCAAATGAAGATGCACAAATTGTTTACCATGCAAAAGGAGATGCATTTGAATTTTGAAGAGTGTGTTTGTATAGAGTAATCTCATACAATAGAATGCATGAGTGAAGATAAGGATGTTGGCGAAGAAAATGCATCCATAAAGGTAGGGAAGAAGGAAGATGTGCATGCAAGAAGCATGCTTGAAGTTCTATTTGAGGAAGAAAACATGCATACAAAAGGGAACTTACCTAAGGATGAAGTTCTGAAGAAATTTGCACCAAATATTCATTCAAAGAATTCCATGCATGGAGATGGTGAAGCTGAAGATGTTCACAATGTCACGGCAATTGCTCTCATGGGGCATGACGATCAATGTCAAAAGACACAAGAAGAGGAAGAAGGAAAAGATTATACTCTATACAAGCACATTAAATAGGGCCAGTAGTACATCCATAGCATAGTAATTGAATCAAGAATGGACTATATACATGTCTAGGGTTGGCTCCCGTCAAAGTTTAGAGGCTATGGCTAAAGGTATTTAAAATTGTGAAATTCCTTCTTTTCAAAGGGGACTGTAAAGAATGGGCCAAAATAATAGTACAAGTAAACCTTTATAAGAATCAATGTAGGTCTAAGGTGCATGAACTTACGGCCAATAATTGTAATACTTGAGCTTTTAATCACTGCCAGGCAGTAACCTACCAACTTCTCGGAAATCTGCCAGAATAAAAATGAAACATAAGAGACACATTCTAAATGGACAGAAATAACAAGAGAAGGGCTGGGTCAAATTCAAATAAAACTGAAAGTTTACCTGATCACGAAAAAATACTAGTGGTTGAATGACGGGAAAGCTGTTTCCTTCATTAAAGATCAAGGATATCTCACGTGCTCTGCTAATGCTTTGGTTGCCACTGCACAGCTAGCACCAAGGGTATTATTTCTCTATAAATGATGCATCTAAGAATGTTTCTAGAAAGCAAAAGACTAAGAGTACAAAACAAGTAGTTTTGCATCACTTGCACAAACCTTGCTTTATAACAAAACTCGAAAGGGCTGTCTTCCACTGCCAAAGGGGTATCTGGCGTCTGCAGATGAAACTGTTACATTGCACATGGTGGTTAAATGAGCCAATCCTCTAAGGGCATTGTTAATAAAGACAAAAGATGGTTCCAGTGGCTCACATTTGAAGTAAGATCTTTGTAAGCAGGATCAGCCAAGTATGTAAATGACGTGCCAGTATCAAAAAGAGCTTGAAATGCTGTTAGGATAAGTTTTTTTCCCACATAGAATTCCTTCACACCCACGTTATATGCTGGGCTGTGATCCAAAATGAGCACTTTATCAGCATGTAGACCTTGTTAAGTGATTGCAAAAAAATATATTTTATGATTATTACAAAATATATACATTTACAATGTAACAAAAATGATTTTTTGTCTTAATGATTGTCACAGGTTGCAAGGACACAAAATGATCAGCACTTACTGTCTTTGATCAATAATAAAAGATGTCTTCTTTTGGTCCGAACTTCCTTTATCACCAAAGGTAAACCTTCCTAAACTTCCATTCCTTGGGAAACACATGGAGAAATAATTTTGAACCAAGCCCATTTTTGATAAAATGGTAGGTACAGAGATAGGTTCTAAGCCAAGCCCAAGCAGACCATTTGGAGCAGCACCATCTAGAAATGAACCTGTTTGTATCTGCCCACACCTATCCAGTGCAACATGCCAAAACCATCTCAAGTAAATGCCCATTCAGTGGTAGCACATAAAAAGGAGACCACTAGGTATTCCACAGTAAATTTCAGATAATATGTCATGGACATTCATCATGGCCTCAGACTGCCACCCAGAAGTGAAAAATTAATTTCTATCAACGTTTAGTCCGAAAGGGAGCAAGGCAGAGTTTTAACCCCATGAACTTTGTCACTCTAAAATATGCCAACCAGAAATGTGACTTTGTTTTAAAATCAGAACAAAGAGATTCACTCAGAGAAAAAGAAACACATCATACCCGAATGTTATTGGTGCCTTCACCACCTCTCCATTCTGCATCCCATCTCCAGGAGTCAAATATAGAATGTCCTCTACTAAAGTTCCTGAACTGGATGTATTTTCAGAAACATAGGAAATCTTGTATGGGCATTGATTGCTAGATTTTGAGCATGTATTTTGTAGATCACACAGATCACTAGCACAAGGAACAGGCTTACTTGTTTTTGAGGCAGATTGACTGTAAGTCTGTAACTCAAGGTCCTGTTTACATTAAATTAAAATTATGTCAATATGAAAATATTTTTACTGTGCAGTAATCATCAAGACAAAAAATCAAACATGCATGAAAGAACTATAGCAGGTTTGAAACCTGAAGCAATAGATTGCATTCACCATTTCTCCCCCCTACTAACAAATCCTTACAGTGTTCGTGTGCAAAGTCGATCCACTAGCCTTGTGATTATTACCAAAAAATCCTGACAAAAAATGTCATTACATCGATGACTACTCGTGGAGGTCATCTTGAGATTACTTATAAGTTAAAACACACACACACAAGTAAAATTCCCACAAAAAAAAGTTAATAATAATCTAAGTATGGGAAGTGTTGGAAATTGTAAATGTTAGTTCAAGGCATCGATTCCTTAAAGGACTGTAAAATTGAAGATGATATTCAAATGGTATAAGGATAGAACTACCAAGCTTAGGTATAAGATTTGGCATAGATTTCCAACAGTGTTCACAATTGTGTAAATCATGTTTGATTTGACAAAAGATAAAATGCTGCAAAGATATGCTTTTGTTGGAAAAACTTGATGAAAGAAAAAGATAACCGTTATAATATTAGTTAGCGCGCTAGACTAAGCAAAAATAGAATTCTACGAATGATTATTTGTGCCTTTATCAGTATCAAGAAAATAATATTAAAGAGTGATAATTTTATCATTTGTTTCTCAAAAAACACAAATGCAATTATCAAATCCTGGTAATAGTTGACAACTTTTAAAGATCGGAAAATGTTTTGTCAAATTACCGACGAATGTGAAGATATAAAACAATTTAATAGGAAGAAGTATTCTCAAAATTTGGAATTTCAGACAATGACTTGTTTGAATGAGTCTATGTTTACATGAGAATTTTCAAAAGAACTGTTCCAAACCTCAAAGAAATCATATTTTAGTAGCAGAGATTATTCACACCAGACATAAAAGATAAATCAAATAATGGAGAACATAATGAAGTAACAAATGTCGAGCAAGCAACAACATCAAGCTAGAAACATCCGATTCTGGAGTTCTCTAACAGCAAACATTCAACTATGTTCTCATTTCAAGCCAGCTATAGATTTGAATCCCTTGATCTAGTGAAATATACGTTGCAAACTTTCAGGAAAAAGGCCAATTCTCCTTTTAAATGATATGTTGATCTACAGCTAAAATTTGAAAATTGATAATTTCAAACTCAAATCTGAATTTCTTAATGAGATTTGGAATATTTGAAGACAAACAAAAAAAGACATGAAATATTTGGGAAATGCGCAGAGCATAACCTTTGTTGATATTATATAATGTCTTAAACTATACATTTAAGGTAAAGAAAACCTTAAGGAGGATTTGAATTTTACTCATAAATGAAATGCAAAAATGTACCCTACTATGAGGCTTCAATGTCTATTTGTAGCTAGAGAGGCATTTCTCTTACATTGTAACCTTGAATTTACAAATTATTTACCTTATTATTCCCAAGTTCTCTTGCAAGCTTTAGCTCCTAGCTTTACTTCCCTAATTCAGTAGTTGTATTGTTGACCATAAATTTTAGCATTTCTTCTCAGATTAGAACACATTAACACAGTCCTTATACATCACGACAATTGCTTTGATCCAAATTAACTGGAATGTTGGATATTATAATATTTCTGGGCCTTCCCATGCAGCATCCTCTGAGGGAAAATCCTTCCCTGAATGAGATACTCTGGCATCACTTTGTTTATACATTACTAGTATAGATATCTCAAATACATATATCTAAAAAATGCCAAGAGATACCAATCTCAAAGCCTTTATTTTGGACTTTTCACATACCATAATTATTAATAAATTCTTTTCTTTTCGACATATTTTTCATGACTAGTGACAAATGGTGTGTGAATCTAGATACACTTATGTGTGAGGCTTGAAAAAAATATTGCATAAAAAAGGGCTCCAAAGCCCACCATCTCACCAAGATCTTGTGATTTTTCGATTGACATTTAAATAAAAAGAAAGACTTCTAAGAGACATTGAAACGGATGTCAAATTTAAGGTTGGAATTAAAAGTGAACACACTCACTACATTACAGCCCACCACCACCAACCAAGGTGCCATTGTATAATGCCTCTCGGCGTAAAAATAGAGGATGTTTCTCCAATTTTCTGACATGCACTTCTGCCTTTTCCAAATCGTTATATTTGTGAAAATTTTCAGTTTTCTAATAATGGCTCCAACGAATCATTTGACAAAAACCAAAATATGAAAATCTCATCCCAATAGAACTAGAAGAAGAATGCTTGAGACATAAGAACGAGAAGTAAGAAGAATGCCTTTAGCATAACAGAAATCTGACAGCTTATCTTTTGGAATATACCTGTTACTATTTGCCACATCTAAATATTGTAATTCCACATTTTTCGCCCAAAGAATATGGGCATGTTAATTCAGGTGATACTCCAACATGCCATGGAGGCTTGTGAATTCTCTCACTCGAAGTGTCAACTTCTCCACATTTATGATCCTCAAACACTGTTCCATCTTATTGTTAAAAACAAATCATGATTCATTTTTATGATTTCTCTTTCATGAGCCATTAAACATAAGAAGGTAAAATTTTAAACAAAATTCTTTAAGATTTGAGAAAGCTTCCTCAAAATTCTACAAGCTAGTTGTTTTTTTTTCTCAGAAACTCACATCAAGAACTGAAACTGAACTCTGCTGTTCAGTCTTCTTGTTATCAATTTTCAAAATTTTGGGTTACTGAAATTTTACAGGACAACAATCTGGTGGAGATCTCCATGACAGTTGTTCTGGTGGTATTGCTTCTACTGCATAGCTGGTATTATCATCACACTAAAATGTATCACAATGCACAAGGTAAAAATCCATTATTGTCTCTTCAAAATCTTCAGTATCTATAGGTGGGGCCTTACTTGTGATGTCTATTGAAAGCTTGAGAGGTTCATTTGCCATTAATGGCACGTCTTTTAGCTGCTTACAAGTTTCCTAATCCTCTGGACCATCCAGATCATATAGCCTGTCCTTAATTTTTATTTATTTTTGACATGTACTTCATCTTGGTGGATGGCATACCTTGTCCAAAGGCACTCAGATATTGGCACTTGGAAATGACACCAAGTTTCCTGCCGTTTGTTTTTCTTCTGATCAACAGAAAGCTTCATTTCATAACTATTCCTCAACAGATAAATATGTTGTTTTTTAGTCTTTTAAAACTCTTAGTTTGCTACATGAATCATCAATAACCATTTCATTTACATTGTGTGCAACTCGCATTATCTTTTGCATTGATCCTTTATGTCCAAAGATAAGCTTCTTGCTTCCCATTCTTACGCTCTTTTTGTCAAAGACCTGGGCCCTTACTGTTTTGAATGTTATTTATCATGCTTTTCACCTAGTATGGGATTTCTTCCACAACCAACAGCTTCCCTTTTCCAATCTTAAGGTGTCTGACTGAATTCTTCCCACATTGCTCTCATTTCCCTGTCCCATTCTTTCATTTGCCAATATCAATGAACATATATTTTGGCCCATGTCATCAGTGTTATCTCGTATGCCCTCCAAAAGATGTCTTATTACTCCATCCACTTAGAATATTTATTTTTACTTTCAATCATGATTGAGTTGTATATCCAACAAAGAATAGCATTGCTAGAGTCTGCCTGTCAAGAAAGTGACTTTGGAATGATTGTTATGTTCCTGACCAGACAATATATAATCGCAAAATTGGAATTTGATATTATAATGAAGAACCTACAGATAGAATGCATAAAAGTGAAATTTGAATTGGATATCTGAAAATTGATTTGAATTTCTGAAGTATATCTACAATATTTGAATACAAGGAAGAACAAAACTGAAATATTTGGGAAATCCTCATAAGAGAACCTTTGCTTATATAAATTAACATTTCACCAAGGACATTACAAAAGCAGTATGGTGCTGTACATGCCCAAGTATTTGCTCGCTCAAAAACTGCATGCACCAAAAATCTTGAAAACATATCCTACTCGAAAGCATAAAGTCCTATTGCAAACTATCATTTTATCTTTTTTCTATTTGTTATGTGCATGAACAATAAATAATTTTACATGGTAAACTCTTTTCTGTAAACAAATTTTAATTTGATATCACTAAGTCATTTTACTCTAAAGCTTTTGAAAATGCTTTAATGACTTCTCAACCCTATGCTGACCTTTCTGGCATAAACCGGGCTTTCCCTAATTCATTTATTCTATTACCAGGCATGAATGATGTTATTTCTTCTCAATTGGGAAAAATAACAGTCTGAAGACATCAGACATGTTAGAAGCCATTTAAGGAGGAATCAAATGGATTGTAAAGAAATATTAAAAGAGCTCACGCATGGAGAAAACTGTTTCAGGACCCACATCATGCTCTAAGAGACATCAGACATGAGACTTTAGACATTTTCTCAAATGGGGAAAGTAACAGTCTTTAGTCATCAGACATGTTAGAAGTTATTCAAGGAGGACACAAGGATTGTAAAGAAGTATCAAAAGAGCTCATGCATGAAGAAAACTGTTTTAGTAACCACAGCATGCTCCAAGAAATTCCAATCTGGAAGACGCCATACATCTAAGGGTCAAACCAAATAGCTCTTTTATCCACTAGCAAGGTTATAAAGTTATTGCCAAAGATAAGACAATAGGATGTTGATATGTTGGATGGAGGAATTAGGAAGCTCTAGACTAGGTAAACTAGAGAGTATCCAGTAGAATAGTATCCATTGGAAGAGGAAACTTGGAAATAAAAAGATAGTACTGGGGAAGCATAATTCATTGGATACAATGGTCTCTACATGACAAGCAGTGTCACATCCCAGTCAAAACATGTGTAAAGAAAAAGGAAGCAACGAGTGGAATTGTGCTTGATTGCTCAAAATCCCCTTCCTAGGGACCTATTATCACTTGTGAATCATACTTATTTACTAATAGCATATAAGACTCAATCAACCACCTTAAAAGGATTTCAGAAACTTTGTGAACGACTTTCCTCTTTGGGACTTCAAGCCCAAGATATATAGATACACACAGTGCAACAGACGCAAAGGCTACAGACGCAAAGGCTATGCAACAATTGCTGATAGAATTGATTGTTACATGGCCTCACCATGAAGGTTTGATATTAATTGGTGGATAGAATCTGATATTGTGGAAGCTTCTAGGTTTGATCATGTGCCAATAACATTGGTCATCAAATCAGATTCAGCATCATTAGTTTCCTGTTTCGTATTCAAGATGATGTGGCTAAAACTGAAAACATGAGGCCCTACCTGCTCTGCTTAAAGATTGGCAGCAAAATTGCCCAAGAGCTAGTTCAAAGATGTACAAGCTATCCAACAAGCTCAAATACATAAAGCAATTTCTGAGAAAGTAGAATAGAACCAGCTTTAGTAATATCTTAACTTGGATAACAAACTCAAAAATTTGAACAAATTATGGCAGACCCAAGGGATGATTGACCAGCTCTTTTTTTAGTTATGGAGCTGAAAATCCAGTTAGAGAAAACTTATGGGAATAAAGAGATATTTTGGAGGGAAATTTTGGAAGAAACATGGTTCAAAGAGGGTGACATAAACAAGAAATTTTTCCATATTTCCCCAGGGACACGTCTCCCCGTTTTTACCCCATCCTGGATGTCCAAGATGTTTCGGGGATGCAAGGATGGAGAGGAAACATCCCCATCCCGCCCCCCTCAATAGACCAGATAAGGGGGTCATCTCATGAATTTCAGGCGTCCCTGGGAATTTCCCCTCTTCTCGTGGAGACTGCACAGTGGATGCCCTACCATCTCTAGGGTGACCCTCGACCGTCCCAGGATCGTCCATATGTCCCACAACATCAAATAGAGTTTCTTAAAGAAACACACGTAAATTTTGAAAGTTGAAAGTTTCAGGCTTTGTTCTGTGGTTGTTCTAGTTATTTTAGGACATTGTGCAGAGGGATGTATCAGCAGCAATCAATGAATCCCACAAAGCAAAGAAGGTACAATCTGATTTCGATCACAATTTTTTGGCTATGATCCCTAAAATAGACTCACCACAGATTACAGACCTATATCAATATACAACACCATATACAAGCTAATCACAAGGATTCTAGATTCTAGAAGAAAGACTAAAAACCTTTTCTGGCGGACACAATATCACCAGAGCAAGGAGGCTTCATAGGAGGTATGCAAATTCTGTATAGGGTCATCACGGTACATGAGTTAATCCACCTTGTCAGCCACCATACGGGGGAAAGAATGATCATTGAGCTCAACATATGTAAAGCTTAAAACAAGACTTTCTGCTCCAAGTATTGGAAAGATTTGGATTCAGCAAAGAATGGAAAACATGGAAAGGTTTCTTCAAGAACTCTAGGAGTGTTAGGCAGGGGGACTCGCTCTCTCCTTACCTATTTGTCATCATGGCTTAAGCACTAGGTAGAACTCCAAGGGCTACTGGGAATAATAGAAGCTCTCGAGATCTCAAGATCACCTCTATTATGGATGCCCTCACCCATAATCAATTTGTGGATGAAACAATTCAATATGGGAAGGCTGCACTGGAAGAAGCTAGGTCCATCAAGTCATTTCTAGAAACCTCTGTTACCAGGAAACGCCTAGGGCCCCCCATTTCTGTTTCCGAAACGGAAACTCCTTCGAAACGTCTAGTCTCCTAGACATAAGTATACATGATAATAATGTATTATTTCAATGAATACAAAATATTTTGAGTGTTTTATCAGTTATTCTTATCACTTATGGTGTATGGAGTACAATTTTAATGAGTACTATGCACATATATATATATATATATATATATATATATATATATATATATTGTACAGACGTTTCCCATAACGTTTCGTATCCAAGGTTTTTTGAAAATTGTCGTTTCCGCGTTTCATACCCATTTCTGTTTCCGTTTCCTGGCAACATAGCTAGAAACATGTTATAGTATATCTGACCACTGATGACAGAAATTACCATTTGCTTAAGTTAAATGCGGCGAGGTTTGCCAACCTAAATTAGCCAGTTGAGCTGGTCTGAGAAACCTTGGCAACCTTAACTCATCTTTGGGGTCCAACTAGTATAAAAGGTTTTTACTGAGAAATACCAGCTGTGGAGTGAAATGCTCTATGAAAACTACTTAAATGATATGAACCTGGAAATACTCTTCACTTCACTCTCCTTATCAAGGGATCTTCTATTTGGAACTCCGAATGCGAGTGTCATCTGGTGATCCTCAACAAATTAAGCTAGGAAGTAAAAAATTGTTACAAATCAGACCGTTGTGATGAATCATGGGAAGGACAGCCACCCCTAACCAACTGAGAAAAACTCCAGCCAATCAAGAATCAGGTAATTTCACTGTTTGGGCAAAAGATTTAGAATAATTGGATCAAATCACATGATCAATTCAGTAAAGTGAAAACTTAAAGATACCTATCTGTGTTTACTCAACTCTTACCATACTAATTGGAAATAAAGACCAAGTCCGTTCTAAAAGTATTCCCAATCTAAAAGGGTGGGGGGGGGACTCCCTGTTTTGAACAGGAAACACATGGAGTATTTACAAAGTTAAAGTTCACTATGATTCAATTATAGGAGCAGAAAGAAGTGACTAGCCAGCACATCAAGTACAATATAAGTTAGAAATGTTAGCAATTGGAAATACTTCAAGTTTAATAACAGTGTAAACATATACCCCCAAAATAGAGGGGGAAGACTCCCTGTTTTTGACAGGAACTGCTTCAGTTATTTACAAAGTTAAAGCTGGTTAAGATTCAATTATAGAAGCACAAGGAAGTGACTAGCCAGCATCTCGAGTATAATATATGCATGGAATGCCTTTACCATAGTTGTCAATTCAAGCGAAAATTTGACATTTTATAAGCTTCAGGCTCAAAGATGGATATGTCCTTCAATCTGCTACATATGCAATAAGGAGCAAAAGACTGCCAATCACACTCTAGTATCTACCACACTGCCCATTTGCACAAAAGGTTTGGAGTAACGTGATCAGCAAGTTGGACTTTGTTTGAGCTTGCCCCAAATCTCTAAAAGAGGTTCTCACCTCTTGGCCTAGGGGAAGTAGCAACTTAGAGCCATTATGGTCGGTAGTCCCAGATCTCACAATCTGGTACCTTTGGAAGGAAAAAGAAAACGCAGACTTTTCAGAGACACTTCACAACCAGCAGCAACAGTAAGCATTACCCCTAAAGCTGCTATATCTGAGTTGATTTCGGTTAGGCTCAAATCTAAACAGAGACATTTATTTGCCTCAAACAGGTGGCCATATGCAAATTAGCCCCGCAACAATCTTCAACCCAATAAAAAGGATAGTTTCAGTAAGGCTAGAAGGTTGGCAGCCCAATGTACACCCTGCCTCAGATCCACTACATGCACAATTTTGATAGTGCTTCTTCAGGTAATCCAAGTCCAGCTAGGGTTGGGGGTTTGTTCCACAATGAATCTGGTGCCTTTGTTAGCCTTTTCCATCAACCTTGGCAAGGAAACAAACAATGTAGCGGAAGCGATAGGTGATGTAGAAGGCTTGAAATAAGCAATCTCTCTTAATATACGTCAACTAGTGATCAAAGGTGACTCTTATGTCACCATTGGTGCCATGCTCAAAGAAACTAGTCCAAATCATAGTTACCTAAGACTCCTGGATGGCAGGATGGGGTTTCCGGGACGACAAAAAAAAAATCAAAATTTGGGTACGGCGGGGGGATAGCTAGGGTATGGCTATTAAAATATTATATACAAATAATTTTTTTTAATTTTATGAATAGTAATTTGTGATAGTCATGCATCCGCATTTGTGCATAACTCTTGATTCTTATTATGTCTTTGCAATACAATATAGTCGGGTTATGATTAACTGGTAAGTGTTTTGATCTATGCCTTACTACTTTTATCATCTGCACAACCTTTTTCTTCATATAGAATTTTTCATATAGGTTTTGTAAGTTTGTTAGGTGACTAGAGCTTCCAAAGTGAATTTTAATTAGATTTATAATTTTATACATACAAACAAAAAATCAAATAAATATGAGTGGCTTCCAAAAACAATCTTTTACTACAAGAGTACAATAAATCCTCATCCTTCCCAAATTTATTTCATTTTCAAGTTTATTCAAACCCGACGCAATGGTGCAGCTAGATTGAGGCCATCCATGACCAGACATCGGGAAATTTGTGGAGAAGGTGATCGAGTCGTGTGAACCCTTCAATGGGAAAAACTATGTGACAAATTCAAGATACATGCCTTGAAACGTCCCAAAAATTAGAATCATTATCTGAAATAACAATATTAGCTGCATCTTTTTTAAAGTCTGTTTTTAAAAAGAAAATAGCAACAACAACGAAAAGATGACACGTCCCCAAAAACAGAAAAAAAATAGGGGGACGTTTCTGAAACATCCCCTGATATTCAAGGATGTTCCCGGAAACGTTCCCCCTGAAAACTGCTGAACAGGAAATGTGGGGGGGACGTTTCCCCCCATCCTGCCATTCCCAGAACATCTGGGATGTCTGGTATTTGGTGGGGACTCATCCCCATGTAATACTGGCCCAAATAGACTTCTCAAACAAAGTCTCGAGAAGGACATCAGCTATTGAATCAATTTGGTCAGATCTACAGACATTGTTGCTTCAGTTAAGCAAACTCTGTTGCAAATCTCTTGGCAAATATAGGGGTAGACAATAGGGATCTGATGGCAAGTACAAGTCTTGAGACTTGACCAAACTAAGGAGATATCCTACATAAAGAAGAACCGCCCTCCTAATTTCAAATTAGGAGATACCATATTTCAATTAAGTAATAGCCATATGACAACATGAAGGAAATCATTTCAATGTATCGAAGTTTATCAAAGGATGTATACATAATTTTACCTTATGCATTTCTCCTTAAGATTAAGGCGGAGGAAATCAAAAAATTCTGCAAAAGGCTTTTATATCCAGACAGAGGCTGGTTGGGAGTTCATCATTATCCATGGTTGTGCTTGATGAAGCTCTGAAGTGGGCCTTTAGAACTGAGGATATAAAATCTCTCAATATTTTGTCAAGAAGGCGATTGGTGAACCAGCCGTCACGGTCCTATTGATGCAACAACCTTACAGAAGGTGATGAAAGCAAAACAGAAGAAACTAATGAAGAGTGAGGAGCTTCAACCATTTAATTCTCACATGCTTATCAAAAAGACTATTGCGACACCTGAATCTCTGTCTCCTGTACTCTAACCTGTGTGTAGAATCACCTATAGAAGAATGAGGAACAATTGAGGGCTTGGCAGAAAAAGGTGGAAGAACACGGGTATGTGAATAAACTCTGCCCCAAGCAGGATAACTTCATTTTCACATTATCAGTGATTCACCACATGGTTCTGTTCCCGAATATCACCCAAAGGCTCTCACTGAGGCAGTAAGTCAACTCCCACAGAAAATTCTTTCCCGTTCCCAAAGAAACGAAGCAAGGGGAGGCCAATGAAGGCTGATGCGAAGTATTGGCATAGAAGGATGTTTAAAAGGTTGCTGGAGATCAGAAAACCAAGTCGGAGCAAGAATTGGCCAAATGGGGAACTGAGAGAGGCAAGGGGAGGAAAAGGAGTTGATTTAAGGCAAGGAGGTCATAGAAATGGAGGCCAGGGAAAAGGAAAAATGCTAAAGAGGAAATGGAATAAGAAAGAAGCTGAAGAAGCACGTGATTTTGCATTCATCATAGCCACAACTGCATCTGAGAAGGCCCAGGAGGGGGGCACGGCACTGGAAACTCAGGGGCAATCTTGAGGACTCAGATTCTTTCCGCAAGACAACTGATTAAGCCTTTGCAGCTTAGTTTTTTTTAAAACAATCCAAGCTTTGATGCTAGATAGTCATTACAGTGAAGTAGATATGTTTGTATGTTTTAATGTTAAGACTGTGGATGATGATGTAAAGACCTCTACGTTGATTGAGTGTGTTATCCCCAATTTTCTTTAATCTTCTGCTGCGGGGAGCAGTTGTTTTCATCTTGACTACTGAGGCATGTGATTTTCCTACCTTTTTTAAGTGGGGGATCTGATAAAAGCCTCACTTGTCAAGCAAAAAATATATCTGTCGCCTTAAGAAATATTTCCAAGAGATTTACCAGAGGCAAATATCTAAGATGACGGTGTGCAATACAGAAAGTATATGCTCCTGCATGGCGATGAGAAACCTATAATTACATCAAAGCTATTTCATTTTTTATGCACATTCAAAAACATCCGTGTTGTGGTTGAAGAGGACTGATACACCTTTTGAGAGATGAAAATGTTTTGTTCTTTCTTTAAAAGAGTAGTGTCTTGCATCTCTATGTGATTTGTTTTTCTCTACAGGAGCTGCACTGTAGCCCAGGGCCTTGTTTTTTTCCCTTCTTGAACCTTGAAATTGTTAGCAAATTGTAATATTACTCAATTGAGATCTGCTCTCTTTTGCCGGTCTAAAATCAGTATTGTCGCATACTTTTGTGTGAGAAAGGCAGCGCAATTGTGGCAGGTTTTTCCATAATGGTTTGGATATTATTCTGGTTGCATGAGTTCCATGCCCAACAGCTCTATGGCCTAGTATGCTGTTAAAATTTGTGGTACTTACCTATTAGCATAAATCATTTGTTCGCTTATAAATATTTGATTAATTGTGTGTTGTCACCTCCCTAAAAAATTGTGGTTTTCCTTCTCCATTTTTTTTTTAAATTTGAAGTAGGTGACTATCAAAATACCCTTGTAAAGGTCTCCTAAGAAAGAGCTAGTTCTAAACAGTTAGTCATTTTTTAAAGTTTTGAGGCTTTTTCAGTGTTTTGCGGGCATTTCGGCTTTTTCTGTCCCTCATGTCCCAGGTTTCTCTAGACCGTCTGTTCCCCAATTTTCCGCTTTCACCGAATGGTCTTGTTTTTCCTTTGTTGTCGATCTTTTCAGATTTTTGGAGAAATGGTGTCCCCAATGTCCCGAGGGCGGTCTGTGTCAATTCTTTCCGACTTATCTAATTTTCATTATGTTGCAAGTTTTTCGACTTTTTATATCCCACGTGTCTCGAGTGCCACTTGACCGCCATTTTCCCGCAGGTCCGCATTTTTCGATTCCCATTCAATGCTACTATTTCGGCTCCATGCATCTCAGCTATCCCAATGTCCCTTGGGACAATTGTGCAAGTTTTTTACCGCTTTTGTTGCAAATAAGCTATTTCAGCTCTACGTGTCCCACTGTCACATGGGAAAATTGTGCACTTTTGTTCCGCCTTACCCGATTTTCATTGTTTTAACGTCAGCATGGAGCATTAATTACCTCATTTATTTCACCCCTGCTGACCTACGTAAGTTTAAATGCATATAAATACTCGGGTATTTGATCATTTTTACCACCTCACTCTCATTTGTTATTGACCAATAGAGCTTCCCTCCTCTGAACTATTCATAGCCGTGGTCAAGTCTCGTTCCATTGTTTTCAATTCTGCAGGTGCAAAGAGAATTCATGAAAATTCGAGGTGTTGATCAAGGAACTAAGGAAATCTCTCACAAGTAATCTTCTGCCCCTACTGTAAAAATGAAGATCAACTTTAAAGGTCACGAGCACTTGTCTTCCTTGGAGATGGTTATACCAAAAATTAGTGATAGTAAAGATCAACACCTAGACCTAGATGATTTTTGGGCTCGAATCAATTGTCAAAACGCTACTCCTATGGCTTGGTTGATCAAAGACAGTGGGATCACATAGGCAGGGGGCTTTCCCATTTCAGTTCAGTGTTTCGACACGGTATTAGCTTGCAATTCCAGTTTTGACTCAGAAACAAAGGAAATTATTGATCCTCAAGGTCAATTGGTGGCTCGACTTGATGAGGATTGTATTCGTACTACTCTCAGAATTTCCATGGTTGAAAATTAAAATACTCTTACCAAGCACCAGACACAAGCTCTTTTTCGATCAAGGCAATGAAAAGTGCAAAGGCAGAGTTACCAAGTCTTGGTTCAAGAACCCTTAGAAGGGAGCCTCAAGGCTACCCAAGACAATGTTCAGAGTTCGATTTCCATGAAGAATTATCAAATGTCATCACTCTACTAACCAAGATAATGGTAATTGCCCTCCACCAATGAGTTTCACTATTGGATGTGCCCCTACATCAGTATTATATGTGAGGGTAAGCAAAAATGTGAACTTGGAAGGAATAATCTGTGATAGTCTAACTTAGCAATTGGAAAATGTTCAGAGAAATTAAAGCTTCTAGATGACCTCCTATATAATGTACTATCATTGTTGCTTATAAATATTGGCTAGGTATCTCCCACCATGGAAGAGAAGAAAGATGTTCCCATCTATGTATATGTATCGTGCAGAGTGAACCCTAAAGGTTAGTAATCATCATTTTAGGAGAGTGAATGATGCATTCACTATGTACATTGTCAGATTTCTAGAAGGGGATACCGGTAAAATATTTTCTGATGAGGTGAAAGTAATTAATTAGTTTCTATGGTAGCTTTTTCACCCAATTCCGGAAGTTTTAATACATAAGATTGGTTGGATTTAAGGGGACAAACCTTGAAACTTCTCATGTACTGCAGAGATAAAAACGACTTTGGTGGAGATCTGCAGACAATTGGATAAATTTCATAGGAATTGTAGGGACAAGAAGATTACAGGTATTCAGTTCCTAATCACCTTAGGTAACTACACTTGCAGTACTTCCCTAGATGCTCAGAATGTTGACAGGAAAATTAATCCTCTCTCTCTCCACTATTACAAACCCAAATCTTGCTTTGATATTAAGGATTTCATTTCCTTTAATTTCAGAATGGGTTATCAGCATCTTCATGATATTGGAGACTATTGGGCAGATTGTGTCAGATGATTATGAATCCCAAAGAAGGTACTACAGAAGATTATCTCTGCAACAAATCTTATATTTTGGTATATTTGATGTTTCTGAAGGTATTGTAGAATGATGATGAAGAACTACAATCTATTGAATATGAAAGATCGATCATGAAAAATCCTATTGAAGCCATTTATTGATTTTTCAAGGAGAAAGATGATTTAAAGGAACTCAACAATCATGTTCTAGTAATAACTAGACTTTGGCTTGATAGAAAAATGAAAAAGTTCAAGGAAAGGAAATACATGTATGCTTCCCAAAATACTCTTACTCCACAAAAATAAATACATGTGTTATCTCCTGAGATACTTCAACAATCTTTTTCTTCTCCTCCTTAATCATTAAACTCTGGTATACACCAAAAATGGGAAAGCTAAGAAGGATGATAAGGCAGATGATGTTATTCAAGAAAGTGAGCCCTCTCCTAATAAGCAATCTTAAATAAAGAAAACAATTGTGGACTTGGATGATGACGATGATAGTCAAGGGAAAGAGCATGAAAAACCTAAAGAAAATTTCACCTGAACAAAGCAATGTGAAGGAAGACCAATCTAATAAAATGGTTGCAGCATCTATAGAAAAATCTGTCTAAGGAAGTTACCACCACCACTCTATTTGATACCTTTGTGTTGTAAGTGGTTGTTGTGCAAACCCTAAGTGTCATGATTTCATCTGCACTTTGACCTATTTCTCCTTCTACTTATGGTTCTTCATTTTCCTAGGTGCAACCATTACTAGAAGGTAAGAATAGAAAGGTCGCTTTAAAGTATTTTTTCTCCCAAGTTTTATGCAATGATAGCTCTTATGGGTACTGCTCCTCCTCCGGATAAAAAAGGCCAAAGTCACATCAAGATTAGTTTCAGACTCCCAAGGCCAACAATTTTTGGAAATTACAAAACCCAAGTTTGAAAAAGATGAAAAAGACTTATCAATGGGTGACCTAGAGTTGACAAGAATCCCTCTCGGCGAATAAACACCTGAAAATGAGATGCATAATCTTAAGGAGACTCTATCTAAATTGATTGAAAAAGTTGAAAAAGGGGAAGCAGATACAAGATTAGTTAGAAGATTATAATCATATTTTATCAAGTTTCATCATATCCTTAATGGTAGAAGATAAGGTACTTGATCCTACTCCCCAAGCTTCCATCCCACCTCATGTTATCATGCTCCAGTGATGAAGTGCAAGCCATCAAAGACATTCACAAACATGCCACCTATGGGAAGGTAATGGAATTTATGGTGGATGATTTGATAATTATAGGTCTGAATTTTATTGAAGAAGCATTCAAGTCATATGATAAAATTACCTAAGATTCAACTGAAAGTTCATTTATAACACTCAGTGGTTTGGATAGAGAATTAAATTTTATGGAGTGAGTTCCATTCAGGATCTCAAATTGATGAGTGAGACAGATATACAGATCCTTTTTGGCAAGTAAGGTTTTTGATGATGTAAAATTGAATCTATCCAAACAGTGGGTTTTTCAGTATTGACTGAAAAATAAAGGTTCTGGAAGAGGCAATTAGAGAACTCAGGAATATGTTGCAAAAAGGAGAATCTTTTAAATCATGTGACATGTCTTCCTTCTTGGATATACATCGTCAAATATTAAAAGAGAATTCAAACGATAAATTCACTATTCAAGATATCAATTCTCAATTCAAGGCTTTTGTTAAAGAAAATTTGTTCAAACATGACACCATATCAAAAGAGAAAATGAAAGAAATTTGCACACTGCATGCTACTATCATAGATGCCAAAAAAGAGTTATTGGAAAATGTACAGTTTCAGGAAATACATGGAGAAGTGTTTGGGTAGTTGGACTCATGCCACTTCCAATAAAAAAATTCCCCAAGGAATGGGCATAACTGCAGAATCGAAGCGATTCAAGAATCAAGTGCTAAAATCAAAGGGGACTACAAGTGCTTTCTACTAGAATCTCGACTTACTTGTTTATATTTTCCTTTCTTATTTTAGAAATATCTAATTAAAGTGGTTTTATCTTCTTTTAAGTCATATGTTATGAAAGCAAGGTATAAGTTGAAGTTTGTAATATTTAATTAGATATTAACTTTAAGATTAAAAGAAAGGAAACTAAAAGGGATTTTGGTAACCATTTCTCAGGGTTATTTAAATAAATTTTCTTATCATTGAAAGGGATTGGGATTTTGATATTTAGATGTAAAAAAACATTGAACTACTCAATACAGAATAATTTTTCACCCTCTCTCATGCTTTATCTCTTTATATTCTTTATCTTATCCATATCGAGCTATGTGTATTTAAGCAAGAACTTCATGTCTATTTAGTTGATAGGTGTATTCTGGAACTGTGTGTCTGATACATACGCATGCCCTATATTTTTATATGCATAATTTAAATCTTGTTATTTTATTAAGCATCAGTAGGATGTCATTACTCGGTTATTTATATGTCTGAAAGTGATCTATTCTATCTTCAGATTCTTAATATCAGTTCTGGACTTTTATCCTCTTTCTTTTGTATTGAAAACCTTTTTGATGGATGCATCTAAAATATCAAAATCCTCCACCAAAATGTTGAACAAAGTGTTTATATTTTAAATAAGTTTTAGTTTTTTTCTCTTTTGTGTTCAATAAGGGAACCTCTCCCATAAAGAGGAGGGACTATTGTCCCCTGATTTTTGCTTGTTTTCAAAATACCAAATTCTACAACCAGAAGACCAGAATGCTGGATATGTTTAGGGATCTTATAGATGACCAATTTTATGATTTATGTCCTTTCTTTAAGTCGGTGTAAAGGCTTGGTTAAGGCATATAGTGATTTTTTATTTAGGCCATTGTGTTTTATTGCTTTCTGGCACATTGTGCGGGTCACCTAGACCTCCAATTATGCATCGTATACCAGTCAAGTGGAGAGAGGACCAATGTGTGTCATCAACCATAGATAACCACTTTACATGTTGAAAGATATTTAGGATTCGGCACTGATCATCTACATTACCCTTTGAAAAAAGACCAATGAATGATGTCTTATTCGAGCATCATGGAATAGATCTAATACAGTATTTCTGCTTCAGTTGTCCTCATCATACTGGACGGGGTTTATTTTAGAAAGAGATGAATGCATAGTCACTAACCATGGAGTCAGATTCCCATGAGATGCGTGCACTGAAAAACATAACTCGGCCTGTGGTGGTATCTCCAAAGGCCTATTACATTGAATGTCTCTGATATTAATTTCCCTTCTCCTAGAAACTAATCAACCATCAAAAGTATGTACCTACTTTTAGATTGTTGTCTTCATAAGCTGCAGGTGTTCAAAGATGGAAGTAGTATCTTGTGCCACTTCTGAAAATACCTGATATGCTACCGTTCATTTCAGAACTGTTGGATGTCTAGGGATTGGCTACCTGATAGATTACAAACCAGAAATTGTAATCCATCACGGGAATCTGAAACTTGGGTTTCAGTATTTAGGATTGTAAACCCTAAAAATGCTAAGAAGGTAATACAAATACGTAAGCAGGTCCAAAGGTGGCCATGTAATAGTCATGGGGAACACTCAGAAGCGTGAACAAGGTTTGAATCCCCCCACCACCATAAGGCACCCCATAGGCTATAACTACAGTGGACATGTGGCGAGGTTATGGTGTAACGATTATGGCATTGGGTTTCAGTATTTAGGATTGTAAACCCTAAAAATGCTAAGAAGGTAGTACAAATACGTAAGCAGGTCCAAAGGTTGCCATGTAATAGTCATGGGGGACACTCAGAAGCATGAACAAGGTTTGAATCCCCCCACCACCATAAGGCACCCTATAGGCTATAACTACAATGGACATGTGGTGAGGTTATGGTGTAATGATTATGGCATACATTCAAATATAACCAAACGTTCACAAATCTAAAAATTGGGGTCCATGCTTACCCCACACCGTGTTACAGCTCACAAACAACCTCACACAAGATGTAACAAGCAAAAAGAAATGACGTAAGTAGGTGTGATTGCTGCGACGATGACCCAAGTTCAAATCCCACCATGTTTTCTGTCCAATTGATTATGAAGCTGGGCAACAAGTTTCCTTTGCTTGATGGTGGTGCTACTGCTATCTGAGTAGCATTTTGACCATTTGCCTACAATAAAGAAAAGAAAACTGAGGTGCGGAATGCAAACCATGAAATTCATATATAAACAGCCTTATTGGGTATTTATTAAAATAAAAGCCCGTGATAAAAAGAAATACATCATTCATACACTAGACTGCCCGGAAATGCCAAGTACCCCCCCGTACCATGCCTGATACATACCGGGTACGGGTATGGGTATGGGTACGCTGTAGGTACGTACCCACATGTCTTTTTTTTTAAGTGCAAAAAAAAAAAAAAACTTGAGGGCTTTGACTGGAATTGAACCTTGGAAAGATCGTGTGAGATTCAATATTGCCAATAGGCTCCGAAGGGTCAAGAGAGATGAAAAGGACTTCATTTGGTTGACTTACTATTTGGGGGCTTTCCCGTTGCTACTCATGGGTCCTTTATTCTTCAGTCGATTTGGAAGGCATGGGAACAAGTGAAGCACTTGGTAGTCGGGCAGTCTATCTTCTCTTCCTTTGACACTAGGTGCCAAGCCTACAAATCGATTTTGTCGAATCTAAAATATAATGAAAAGATCCTTGCCTTGACAAGAGGCTGCTCTGCCCTCCTTTGGTTTGAGAAATGAATTAAAATATTTCATGACTTGTACAGATTTGGGAAGTGGATGGAATGGACAGACCTTAAAGCTTTCTATAAGCTTCCTCAATCTCAGTTCAGAATGTATACAATGCTCAGAAATGCTTTCACAGCTCCCTCTACTGGACTAATTATGGAGGATGAGAATGATTTTTGGGATAGTATGAGGTGACTCAAAGGGCCCCCTCTCCAAGAGGCTGCCTCCAAACAACTCTATGAAAAGATTGCCTTCTCCCCAAACCTTTCCCTGGGCCTTAACAAAAAGTAGAATGTTTGTGAGCCCATTAGTAGATGGACTCATATATTTAATGTTTTGTGATCTTCTTGTATTCAGTCAAAGAAATCTTACTTTAGATGGGTTCTAATTCATAATAAGCTTGTTGTTGGCTTTTAATATTTTATAGGTTGCTGAGACTATAAACTTGTTGTTTTCTTTAAATTTTTATATATATTTATATTTTTTACTTTTTAAAAATATATTGTATGAATGTACCCACAGCGTACCATGCCCAAGATTTTTAAAAATTTGCCATTTCAGCGTACCGTACCAGTACACGTACCAAAACAGTCTAATTCATACACGATTTGATATCTAGTCTCAAATCATAAAATCTGAAAAGATGTAAAAACCCAATAAAATGCAATATGGATATCAAGAAATCAAGAGGAATGCAGTCCTTAAGCTTTTTCTCAAAGGGTAATACAAATATGTAAGCAGGTCCAAGGGTTGTGATGTAATAGTAATGGGGCAAACTCATAAGAGTGTGAATCAGGTTCACATTTGCCCGCAACAATAATACAGCCTGTAATTCCAGAGGATGTGTGGTGAGGTTATTGTGTAATGATTATGATATTCATTCAAAAGTCACCGATGTTTAGAAATCTATATAATAGTGTTCAAGCTTCCCCCGCACAGTGTTAAAGGCCACCCATATCCTTGCCCCAGATATACCAAGAAAAAAGAAATGAGGTAAGTAGAATTGGTTGCCATGATGATGACCTGGGTTCAAACCCTATTAGGTTTTCTCTCATACCGAGTATGTGGCCAGGTGATATAGCTTTCCTTTGCTTCATGGTCTGCTATCTGTGTAGCATTCCCCTGTTTGCTTACCAAAAAAAAAAGGACTGAGGTGTGGAATGCAAACCATGAAATCAATATATAAGAAGCTTTATTGGGGATATTAAAAAAAAAATTAAATGATTAAACATGAAATTCATCCTTCATATAATATGTAGTCTTCTATATCTGGTCTCACAAATCAAACAAATCTAAAAAGATGTAAAATACTAAAAAGCCAATTAAATGCAATATTGATGTTAAGAAATCAAAAGAAATGCAGTCCTTAATGTTTTGTTAAAAGGATATTACAAATATGCAAGAAGGTCCAAGGGCTTGTGGTGTAATGATAATGGGGGACACTCATAAGAGCGTGAACCATGTTCAAATTCCCCCACCACAACAGGTAGCGTGTAACTCCTATGGACATGCGGCAAGGTTATGGTGTAGTGATCATGGCGTACATACAAACAGGACCAATGTAGGAAAATCTTAAGACAGTGGTCCAAGCTTACCCCACTCTGTGTTTAAGGACACCCATAACCTTGCCCAAGATATACCAAGCCAAAAATTGTAGGAGTGAATGCCCTGATGATGGGGCGGGTTCAAACCCCACTGGTTGTTCTCTCCCACTGACTATGTGGCCAGATGATAAAGGTTTCCTTTTCTTTATGGCGCACTATGAGTGTAGTGGTTTCCGATTTACCCACCAAAAAGAAAAGAAGACTCGGGTGTTAAATGTAAAGTATGAAATCAATATATAAACAACCTTAATGGATATCTTTAGAAGAAATGCACATCATGAAACATGAAAGTCATCGTTCATATGATTTGTATATCTGGTCTCACAGACCATAAAATACGAACAGATGCAACATTGACATTTAGAAATCATAAGAGTTGTATAGTGTTGAAGATTTTGCTTCCAAACTTAAGCATGAAAAGCTAAAAATAAAACACATACCAATCCATAGTTGACTCCTGCTGTGGGAGCACATTGGTCGCAGTCACAGGGCACCCAAAACAAATCACTGCCGGTATCAAGTGCTACAATTAAGCTCACATTTGGTGTGCCCACTTGGAGCATGGTGTAGTACAAACTGTTACACATCACAGAACCACAAACATGGGTTTAGGTGCTTAATTTACGGTAAAAAGAGAGCTTCAATTAACATGTTTGCCGTGTCATATCATGTCCATCCATTTTGGCATCTAATCACGGCTTACAGGAAAAAAGATTAATCAAATTGCTTCATCTACAATCGCTTTGAGGCTCTACAAACATCAGACTACTGTGAAATCAAATAACAAATTCTATAGGTATACATCGCGCAGACATCAAACTAGTACTGTGAAATCAAATAACAAATTATATAGGTATACATCACACAGACAAAAAACTAGCGTAAAATTAAACAGTATTCCATTTCATCGTATTCCAGAAAGATTAAACTACTGTGAAACTAAACAGAAAAGTCCATTTGAATATATATTCCACAGACATCAAACTAGTGTGAGATCAAATGAAAAATTCTATTTAGGTAAAATTCTATAAATATCAAATTACTGTATTGAAGGAGTTGTGGTGTAATGGTAACCGAGGCCATGGCCCGGGGTCAAATGCCCCCACTGCAATAAGGTGGCCCATAACTCCAGGGGACATATGGTGAGGGAATTCATAACTCCAGTGAACATATGGTGAGATCATGGAGTTCATCGGACACAGTTGAACGCAACTGGGCAAACAAAAATCTTAAAAACATGGTCGAATTCGAGAAAAAACCCTTCTGGGTACATCACACGAACATCAAACTAAAGCCAAATTAAATAGATTAAATAGAAATTTCCACTTGCGTGTATTTCACAAACATCAAACTACCAGGAATATAGAAAAATATCATTACTCTGAAATCACACAGAAATAATCTATTTGGGTATATTCCACAAATAACAAACTGCCGTCAAAACTAGATAGTAATTCTCATTTGGATGTATATCTACTGTGAAATTAAAAATTGAAATTCCATTATATCCAAAAACGTCAAACTAGAGTGAACTAACTTAGAAAACTCTATTTGGGCACACTCTAAGGGTCTGAACTGCTATGAAATTAAACAGAAACCCCATTTGGGTAACTTTGGTAAGAGAACTTGAAACAAACAGAAAAATCCCAGTTGGGTTGATTCCATAAGAGGCCTTAAAAACAAACAATAGTCTAGGGGAAGAAAATTACAATCCCAAACGAGAAAATCTGACCGTCTCATTTCCTTCCCAAAAGGTGAGAGATTGGTAAGACGCCAGACTCCGACCATGGCGAACATTGTCATGATGATAAAGTGCCTTGTAATACTCTTTGCTTCCCTCCACAGGCCAATCCTCGGCGTCCATTCCATGTTTCACATTCATCCATGACTTCACTTGTTCAGAGAATTTGTGATGCATCTCCAGAGTGAAGAATTGCCCATTTGAATGTTGAAAACACCCAATAAACGTGAACAGAACAACAACCCAAATCAAATTCAAAGGAGCAAAAACCTTCGCCATGATCATGGGAACCAAGAAACTAAATTCCCCAAACTTCTACCAAACTAATAAACAAGAAGAACAAAAAAAGTCTTCGACTCCTTCCCATTGTAAAAGTCTTGAGGTTGGTAACCACTCAATTCCAACAAAATCTGATTCAACCATGACGCATGCAACTGCCGAGATTTAGAAACGCCCTCAATGATCTGATTGGGTGTAAGACCGGAAACTACGGGGGAAGGACCAATGGAATGCTGCCAAACCTTTCACCTGTGCGCCCACTTTCCAGATGTGAAAATTCAACGAACTTCCCGGGCCCTGTTTCTTGTATTTATCTGGTCAATTTATCTGCATCAGGATTTATGAAATTTGTGTACGCCCGTAAAAATTCTATTTTGTATTGAACAAAATTTGAACTTGGACTCGGCGTGAAGATAGGTAGGAAAGAAAGAATTGCATCAATGACAATAGGCCAGCCCCAAAAAAGACTGTAACCACAAAATTCAAGAAAGATTAACAATGGTTCATTACTACTAGGTAGCAATTGCACATACGGTGGATGAAAATAAAAAAATATTTATGCAGAAACACTCTTGCTGCAATTGTGTCGTTGGAAAAGACCCTGCCGGAATTTGACGTTTTCTAGCAGGGCTCTCTTCAAAGGGGACACCTCCCGTGTAAAGATACAAAGAGGTAAACAAAATTATAAATAGCGTAACAAAAGTCAAAAATATTAATATACATAAGAAATGAGAGCACTAGGTACAAGTCGCTTAGGGAGGAGGGGAACGATCATCTCTTTGGGCGTTTTCTGTTGCCTACGTGGTATGTAACTCTCTTATATTTTTGGTAATATAATGGACAACTCCAATAATAAAAATATTAATATACATTTTAATTATCATGAGTTTACTGCTAGTAACACATCTTGAATAGGTGGGGTTGAAATATTGTTTTTGGGTGTTGACTATGAATATTTGTAAATTTATTGAAAGGAAAATATATGAAAGATACAAATATATTTAGATCATTGCTTCGAGATGTTGCCTATGAATATTTAAAATTTTATTGAAAGAATAATATATATAATGGTGGTGGTGGTGGTGTTATTATTTATATAAAATTGTTATTATAAAAAGGGGAAAAAATGATACTAAATTAACAAGTAAACTTTAAAATATATACTAAAAAATGATTATATATAATATGTAATTTAAATGGAAAGATGGAGTGGCTCATATATAATCCCTAACGCTAGTTTTCTTTTAAATCAAGACAAAGAGAGCTTTGAAAATTAGTTTTGAAACTAAATGTTTATCAAAACTATTTTTTGCATAATTATATAAGGGCTTTGTGGTCTTAGTTTTCCTATAGACATTTGATTTTAGTACAAAATTAGTAATTGTTGTGTCATTAGTATTTTTACGTGTTTAGAGATCGTTATTTTAAATTAGATTTTGATGTATTTAGTTTTACAATTATTGATTTCAAATTGTTTTATTGTCTTGTTGACTCTTTCAACCTTATTTTGCTTATTAACTTTTTATTCTACTCTATGCAAGTCTCTTTCCACCTCCATTTCTCTTGTTTCTCTCCTTGTGTTGAATTTTTCTTTCCCTTGGTTTTTGGATTGGTTTTGACCATTTTCCATTTTCACTGGATGTTGTCCATTTTCGTACCCACCCAAAATGCTCAAGTGTCTACAAAAATGGTCATTCATTTCTTTTGGGTCCTTTCAACCCAATTTTGAAATCCAAAGTTTTTTATTTCTCTTTGTTGGATTTCACATTTGTTATGTGTCAACTTACATGCCAATAAAGACCTAATTTGAATTTAAGAAATTTTTTAATATAAATTTGCTTTGGTGCATTTAGGAACAAGAAACATATTAGTGGTGTGACTCCATCCATATTTTAGTTGTAAGAAAATCCATATGTTTGCACAAGGTACATGTGTAAATATTAGTGGTGTGCATGCTTCTATAGCAGTACTATGTAAGGAAATTTTATGCAAGGTTGTGTGTACAAAGAATTGGACACATGGGCATTATGCAAGGATTGTCCAATGTGGTTAGAATGTATATGTGTCGCCTTTTGCTTTTCATAGGGCAGTAGGATATGTACACATAGAAGTTGCATAATTATGCATAGTGAAGTTGCACTACATTGATATGCAACGACTAACATGTTGTCAACACTTATCTAGTTAGACTTGTCGATTATAGGTCTATAAGCAACTTGTTAATAATACTCTAACATGGGCAATAGAGAAGTGTTATGCAATGATGAATCTCCTCAGCAATCAGTGAGGAATCTACAAATACTCGGGTATGTGTAGTTTATAAAGTCATGGTTAATTTTAAATGCTAGTAGATTAACCCTAAAATTAATAGCAATGATTATTACTAATTCAATAATAATTTGAAAGGAATAATTAATTAATTCAAATAATATACATCAATATACAAATTTAGAAATTAGGGTTGCATTCGTAGCCATTTAATTAAGCAAACAAGAGACCAATTAGGGTTAAAGTAACCACTTAGTTGATTTAAGTAGTGATTTGGATGTTTTCATTATGGGATTTATGCATGTATCACAATGTGTTCAAAATATCCCCATATGTGTTATGCCCTTTGGATCAAACCGTTAGATTTGGACTAGACTATTTGGCATTTTGGTCCTAAAGAACAATTTAATCCATGTTGATTATTTGCTCCTAGTTTTCCTTGTGATGTTTTGTATATGCCTACATTGTAACATCCCCATTTTAAGAAACTAGAACAAGGGAAATTTTTTTTTTTTTTAAACAACGTTCCCTGTTATGAATTATATAATTCAAACACACGTTCAAGTTTTAATAATTGTTCTCTGTCCAAATAATGCAGTTTGGATCACACAATTTCCCTTTAAAACTAATGTTCTCTGTTCACATATTTGTAATATGGAACACACATTCAGTGCCATTCAATCATATAACAGATTCCATATGTTGCTGTAAATGACTCGAAGAACTACCGATCTCCCATTACATGGCTCGGAGTTTCAGCGATCTCTCATTTCATGACTCGGCAACTTACCGATCCTTCATGTTATTTCATGCATAGTATAATGTATATACAAGGTTCTCTTACCATTTCCGGTTATCGAAGTGATCCATTTAAGAAGCCTATCTGAATATCTGTTACTGATATTCATCTGACATCCTGCATCTTAAATTAGGTGATTAGGACAACGCAACCAGCACTTGCGATACTTTGGCCAAAGATTTTCACATGCTTTGCATGATCATATTCCAGGATGTGATACACACCAATGGAATACGTCCTTCACCTCACTTCGTCTGTTATCTAGAATGGTCTTTCCTGGTCCCTACCAGTCCTTCCAATTTAGGGTCAAACTCTAACTCCAACTAGCAATATGAACGAGTATAGGAAGTTACTCATGGTAACTAAAGATACGCAGACATACGGTGTCATCCCTAGACAACTCCGTGTGTCTGGTTATCTTTAGTCCTCCGGAGTCACTCCGTATACGTGATCACATTCCTATCCCCAGCCAAGAACTTAGTATCCAGCTTATGTAATCTTGATGATTTAATTCGGGAGGGCATTGTAATATGTCAGCTATAACATTGTGTCGTCATGAAGACCCCGCCTTCATGAAGACACCGTGCTGTAGCTGGCGTATGTCAATGTCCTACGGAATCCTCCCATCGAGAGTACACATCCAGCTCAAGTGATTTGGTTATGATCTTAATATTTAAGATCAACTTTTAGCAGCCATGCTGATCCTTTATCCTCGTTCTTGTTACAGTTGTATGTAGCTAAGAAAGACTAAATCCATCTTCTAGCTTACTATGCATCTTCTCCTTCGTACCGAAGGGTTGCATTTTCTCTACTTGGTTCTTTTCTTAATCCTTGGATTAAGCAGCCCATTACCGATAGACTTAATAAGTTTAACCTATTAAACTTAACCAAGTTTTCCACAACTGTAAACAAATTCAGAATTCCATCTTATTAGACGTTATTTAAACGAGGTCTAATTCTTAATGAATATATTCATTTATTCTCCTTAACCTTACATAGTTAAGGTCTGTTAACCATGGATATGTTTTTCCCATATCCTTACTTTCTGAATTTAACATTCGAGGCTATTAACGGAGTCCGAATACGAAGTTCGGCTGCTCCTAAGTTATTTGATATTCCTTAGCTTTCAAGCTAATCCCGAATACCATTCAATTAAGAGATCATGTTCTTCCTAAATCCTTTTTAATGTCAATTAAAAATTCATCTTAACCCAAGTATGAACTAATTGCACATTTCAACGTAAAAGTTGTATTTAGGTAAGGATAGATGTCATTTCCTTTTAAATCCATTCATGAACAATTGAATAATTCCAAATCAAGGAATAATATTATATTCCCAACTTAATCAACAATATCAAACTGATACAGTCATTAAAATATCACACTTGTATTTGTATTCATCCATCCATTTCATAATCTATACATTTGCCAGTCCAAATGACTGGACTTTGTTTATATTAAACAACATTACAACTCATAAGATAGAAGAATGTAGTTTCTTCTTTTCTCAATTCCTCGTAGAGGAATAATAACTATCAAATACAATCCATCTTCAGTCAATCAAAAGAAGTATCAGAAAACAACCATGTCTTCATTTTACTCAAGTTCCATCTGCAAAATTACTTGCACGGGTCAGTTCATTGAACTGAGCATATTAAGCACTTGTCATTAAAATGAGGTGCTTTTAATTAACTGTCTCAATAAAAGAACCCTGCTTTTATGAAACGATAATATGAACATCAATCCAGAATTAAGTATCAAAAAGAATGAACAGCATAACAACTGAAACATCTAATTACCATTCCAATCAGTCAAAGGATTACTGTCCTTTTTCCTAAATAATCATTACAAAAAGTAATTTCCTTCAACAATTCCGGATTACAACATCTGTAAGAACTAGGATTACAAGTATGTATACTGCTGTTATAACTTAACTGCTATCAATTCCATTCCCTTACATTAGTTATAATTTCAAAGGATAAATTTGACCGAAATATAAATCAAATTACTTTCCTTTCAGTTCATGCAACTCATTTGATTTCAAGCAATCAAGTACAGATGAGAAAGTAAACAACAATAAAATATAGATGCTTAAACCCAAGCAATACAAAATTCGTTCCTTAACGATTACAGATTTCCAACTGTATGAGAGAAGAAATGATCATTATTCCAAGTTATCCATCCACACTCCTATTCCTTTCCTCATGACTGTACTGAAAATTTAATCCAAACGAGACACCAATCAAGATAACAGTTCAGAGTGAAACTTACGAAATCCATTCAGAATTCACTTTCCAACAGCAAGGAATAATTCCATTCATATTCTGCTTTTTATGAAAACAAGGAAGAATTTATCATCCATATCAATACTTCCTTTAAATCAGGCACATACGAATACCAAAAACAAGTTGGTAAAACATCGTATCCATCATAGAACAAGCAATATAAAGATGCATCCTATGCTCTTACTGTACTAGAAGAATTCATACTTCATTCACTGTATTATAACCAAATGAACAGTTATACAGTCGCTTTATCAAATATTCACACGACTTTCTATACCTATGAACGCACACAGTTCATAAATAACAATTTGCACTTTGTTGTTACCTACAGCAAGTCCAATCCCGTATTGTACAGTAAAGCTCTATTGAGGATATTTCCAGAATTCAAACAGCAAGAAGAGAAAAATTCATCCCTGTAATTATTTCAATAAGAAAACACCCATTTTCTTCAACACAACAAGAATCACTCAAGTCGAGTTTGTTTTTGAGTGACAGTGCAAAATCAGAGATCACACGAATCATTTCATTCTTCCGTTTGTACAAAAAAAAACAAACACAGCACTCAGAAAACAATCTAAATGCCACTGTCACTTCCATCAAGCCGAACCTATAATGCTCAATGAAACCCAATTACCATTTCTTTCAAAATCTAAAACAGCAGAAAGAAGAAGAACTCGTTTCCTTATAATTTCAGTAAAGAAACAATCATTTTCTTCAAAATGTAATAAGAACACCCAAGTCGTGTTTGTTTTATAATGACAGCTCAAACCCATATTGACAATAGAACGATTGTTCAACAATGTCAACAAACTCACACAGCATGTACAGTTTTCATTCAATATGCCATTTGCAAAGAAATACCCCGTTCGAGTTCCTTATCAACAGACATTTCAACCCGAAATCCCATTCTTCTATTTCACAATGATGTGCAGAACTCAGAATACAATATTCATATATCAATACCTTTATTAATGAAAACCCGCATAGGGTATTAGATGCACAAGCAAGGTACAGTCAGAACAGTCTCAAACAGCAAGCTAATTCCCATGTATTTCATTCATTTGCACAGAAATACTAAGCCATGATCGTTTTCACGACAACAGTTCGAACTAGAAGATCAAACCGCATCCATAAAACACAATAAAATCAACTTTCCATCACAGCAAGAGAAAACATAGTTCATTAATAATTTCAGTAAGAAGAACAATTACTTTCTTCATCTCTCACGAATACCCAAGTCGTATTCATCCTTCCATTTTTACAAAAGAAAAAGCACAGCACTCAGAAATATTACTGTCACTTCCATCAAACCGAACCTATAATGCTCAATAAAACCCAATTACCATTTCTTTCAAAATCTAAAACAACAGAAAGAAGAGGAACTCGTTTCCTTAATAATTTCAGTAAGGAAACAATGTCAAAACAAACTCGCACAGTATGCACAATTTCATTCAATATACTGTTAGCAAAGAAATACCCAAGTCGCTTACAACAAGAAAATGACTCAACCCAAAGTCTCTTCTACATGACAGCAAAATCGAATAAACCAAAACCCCCTCATCAGAAGAGCAGGGTTTTTTTAATGAGACGTTTAAGCAAAGCAAGTAGTTTAAGGAGAAGGGCTTAACATGCCTGTAATCTTCCTTGAAGCTCGAAGAAAACCGCGCCTACAGGAGTTATTTCCTTCCACGACGAACAGTAGCAGAGCTTCCCAAACAATCACCTTCCGCTACAGGCTCAAAAATAGCCTTAGATTTTCCAAAGAAACAGAGATAACAATCAAACACAGCGGGTTCGACAGAACCGTGAAAAACCAAATGCAGAGCAACTTCCAAAAACCCGAAAGAACACAATGACCAACAAAATTTCCTCCATACTCTTTCCAAGGCGGGCTGGTCGTGAAGACCAAGAAAATTAAATGCATTGAAGGCTCTACCTTTTCCTTTTTCCTCACGCCACCGCCGACTCGGGTTGGCGAATTGCCAAATTCAAATTTTGCATGAAAACCAAGTTTGGTCTCATGACTAACTGAATGCCTCTAACTTTTCCCTGTTCCCGCCAAACTTGGCGCTGTCCACGCAAGGACCACATTCATTGCCCTATTAAATTTCCCACCATTCTCCCTTATCCTTTCCATCCACATGGGTCTGTGCGTCCCCTTCCTTAGGTTAGGATTAGTTTAGGATTTATAATAGTGTCCAAATCTAGGTCATTCGCCTAGTTCCTAGGTTAATAGGATTTAGATCTATTTTCACCCTTGTAAAATTTTAAAAAATCCACATAGGATAATAGTTAGGGTATAAGGTAGAACTTAGGGGTAGATTAGGGTCTAATCCCCTCTCACTTAATTAATCAATTTCCAATCAAGTCCTTCCGACTGACATCCAAATTCAACACTATGCAGGACGTTTCGTCCCATGTTCCACCTACCTGAGCCACCCGCATCCAGGCCTTTTTCGCCTTACGAGGTCTCGCGTTACAATAGTGTATGGTTCGAGAATCGAACCTTTTTCATTGGCATCTACGTGCCAGCTATTCATACCTGAAATCAGGTGCTGCAACATTTATATCAACCTTCAGTCTAGTTTAAAAGTAAATCGACAAAGCGATCACAAGAAGACCACAGCATACCTTGGATCAATGGAATTGATTCAAGGTGTGTTGTCAATCAGCGAATAGAGTTCATCAAACATACGACAGATCTGTTGTCACATTAGCAACATACAAGCAATAATAACTGCTGTCCCAAGTAAACAAATTACAGTATACAAGAGTCCAGATTAGTAACACATTCCTTTAAGATCAAAATATATCTTAACATGTTTTCCTTTATTTCAGCAGTTACAACATTATGAAAAATAATCACCATGATAACTTACAAAAATCAAGGCGTTACATATATATATATATATATATATATATATACATATGTATATATATATATATATATATATATATATATATGTATATATATATATATATATATATATATATATATATGTATATATATATATATATATGTATGTATGTATGTATGTATGTATGTATGTATGTATGTATGTATGTATATGTATGTATGTATATTACAAACCCCAGTTTATTGCACCAACATTCAAATAAACATTAGATATAAAAAATAAGGTTAGGTGCTTGAGTTGTAATGACCTCACGGTTAACCCCTTTTGATTCAATTCAAGCATTACAATACATTTCAAATGCCATGTAGTTCTCCTAGTGCATGTATAATGGTGTATGCAAGTCTAGCTCCCTTTTCCTAGTTTTTACCTCATGCCTCAATACTAATAAATGTGCTTCAACTATAACCCTTGTATGTAGTAGTAAAATGCTTGACCAATAATATTTTTCTTTATGGTGCTCTCTTGTGAAGTGCCTTTGAGAAAATCTTAGATAGTGTTTAGATAATGGCTATATATATTAAACCTCCTAACAAACTTGTATAAGTATGTCTCTTACTTTGAAATTATAACCTAGTAGTGTGCAAAGGTTGGTCCATACGATATGAAATGATAGAAAAGAGTAACAAAAGCACCAATGGTCAAAAAGGAATCAACAAAAAGCCTTGACAGAACAATCCAGTTTGGACAATATTGTTGGATGGTTTTGTCCAAAACTGATTGTCTCGTCTAGAGACCCAAGACCAATCAAACATTCAATTATAAAGTTAGAGATATCTATGATAAAATAGAATTAAGTGAAAGAGACAAGAATAAGACAACAAATGACAGACAGTCGAGCTAAATGACAACAAACCAAATAAGGACTTGCACCATTAGATTTTTATTTCATTGTTTGAGATCCATATATGTAAAAAAAATTAAATGTTATGTAATAATACATTGTGCCAATTTTAGGTATTTACATTATCCCCGTCTAAACTAGTGAATGAAATTTTCTAGTTTAAAGGAGAAAAGAGAATGTACTAGATACAATTACTTACTTTCCAAAGTAGAGAGATTGTAGAGCATGTTGCATTTGTGCTAATCAAGGAGAAAGTAGAAAAGGTGTGGTATAGAATACGAGTCACCAATCGACACGAGTGGAGATAAAGAGAATGTGTCGTAGGTGTCAAGGTGTTTTAGAGACAGGGAAATTGGAGTTGATGATTTATGCCAAAATCAAAATAATCGATATTTGACCATATCAGGGATGACCAGTTCCTAATTTATAGAATTTGTGTGAACCAAAAGGGAATTAGGTGTCCTGACACTGAAGTAACTAAAAGAGATTGTGGGTTACATAATGCACTGGATAATAGAAGAAATTTGGATGTCTCTTTACCCCAACTACCTTTAAAATGCTGAGAGGGATGGTGTCCCAATGCTGTGTTAAGTTCAAAGTAAAAATATCCACCCAAAGAACCACATCATTGCAAATGGATCTAGATTCTAAATGTACAAACTCATAAAATTTTGAAAGGGAATGAAATACTCACATACCCCCACCATAGATTGTATGAGTGTTTATGTTCCAAATGTGTGATGTTGAAAGGGAATGAAGTACAAGCACGCCCCCACTATGCATTTTAATTGTTAATTGTAGAATAGGATTGAATTTATAATTTATAATTTTTTTACCCTTTGCATTTGTGATAAATGCAATAAAATTTGACTTTATTTTTTTACAATTTGTGCATTATTGTGCCTGGATTTGACCGTTATATCACTAGATAGTGATTACACCCAAAAATGAAACAAGTGAGAGTTATTATTTAAATTCTAGATTAGGGTTAAAAATAAGATGTATATTCATATTATTAATTAAACACACTAATCATAATATACATATATAGAAATTTACAATATTGATAAATTAAAACATGTACTAAATATAGTAAAACATGAGAAGTTAAGTGCACTTAGTTATTTAGATGATCTAGAAGTTGATCTTGGTGTGAAAAAATGATGAACATGCTAGAAATGTCTTCTAGGTGTTTCTATTTTTGGGAGTAAAAAATATATTGGGACCAAACCGTCAAACTCAAACCAAACCATTAAACATTGTTTGGTACTTATATCCTTAATTAGAACTTCCATCTATTGAGATGCTAACACTTTGTAACTTTTTCTTCCCTTACAATTGATTGAGATATACCTCGCTATAAGAAAATAGGTCAAATGTGTGAAAAAATATGAATTCATCTGAAAAGACCTAAAACCCCAACCATAGGTGAAACCCTTGTAAAAGGTTAGTGTTTGTGTTGAAGTGCAACTTGTACACCACCTACATTAGTACTACTCCAAAGAGTCCTTAATCCACACATAGTTCTCTACCTAAAGATGTGATATATGTATGGATGTAACTTTATTTGACAACTAGATAACTTGTTAATATTTACAATGGTTTCTTGGTTGGAAAATGGATTCACTTTTATGGTCTTTATTTTAGGAAGTTAAACTCTAGATACTATTTTGGCGTGATTTAGACCTATGTAGGGGTTTTTCTCCTCACGTGTGTTGTTGCTTTAGGGAATATTATGAGAGCTTTGTATGCATTTTGAGAGATATTTGCTTGAGGAATGTTTGAAAGTGCAAAGTGAGTGAGTATGTTTAACATGTTTTTACACCCTAGTAAATAATAAGAATGTGATATAAGAAAAAATAGGATGTAAGGTTTTGTAATAGGGGATTGTTCTCAATTAATTAATTAACATTAACCATGCATATTAAGAATAATGCATTAATACTTGCAATTATGCTAAAATGATAAGATGATTGCTTGAAACCCACAAGGGATCAATACTTAGTTGTGTAAAGTAGTATAAGGAGAATATGGGTGTAAAAATTAGATATATGAGCTTTTCTAAACCGAGAATTGCTTCGTCTCTTAAATTGGAATTGAAAACTGCCTCTATCTGGGACCGTATAACTTTTCTTGGAACCTAGTACATTTTTACTACTTATAAATGGTTTTGTATGTGCTAACAGTAGGATTCTATAACTTCTCTTTCTCTTTGTTTCCCTAGAATGTGTGTCATTGTATGTCACACAAGCTCACATAGCCTTTGCACAACCTGAAAATGACGGGCAATAAATAAAATCCCTAGATACTTGCAATACCCTTCATCAAAGCATTAGATAAAAAAGGACAAATATTTATGTGTGGGAAGGCTAGACTACCCTTAGTGGTCAACCCCTGCTAACCCAATTCAAGTGTTGCACTACGTCCCCTTCAGTAGGATCAAGCCTTATGTAGTTCTTCTAGTGTAGGTGCAAGTAGTGCATGCAATCTAATCCAATCCTCTTATGTGTTCCCTCATGTATCTTGACACAAAGATAATGGGATAATTATAGGGTAGATAATGTACCCAATGTGGTAATAATGTCATGTGGTATACTTTATTCTCTAGACTAAACCCTTTTGTCGCGTAAATACCTTTGAAAATGCTTGGAGTGACTTATTCTTTCTAAGACCTGGCTCTAGGCCCTTTAAGTGTTTGGAGATGGAGGAAGCTAGAATATTTGACCTAACTGGGTGCTTCAGACCTAATGTATTAGTTGTTTTAAATGATGGATAACTACTTTAGGGAGATTTTAGAGAGCCTTGAATTCTTTGGTGTTGATCTTTGCAATAGGAACTTATGATAATGCCAAGTGAGTTATGAAGTACAATTGAATTACTTATATAAGCTTCGTTAGGTTAAACATTCTCATTAAGGCCGACCTAGGAAGATGAAATGACATACATAATATATTCAAATTGGAAAAATAATCCTTAGATGTAAGTTGTAAGACCATACATGTTGGCTAAGACCAAATTCCACTATGGCCCTAAGTTGTACGGTTTTTCCCAGGAAGACAGTTATGCAAAAGCTAAAGCTTAGGGGTGATATCTAGGATTAAATTATTTATTTAGTTAATTAATAATCTCTAGATGAACATCTATATACATTTTTTTGTTTAGCCAGTCAAGAGAGAGAGAGAGAGAGAGAGAGAGAGAGAGAGAGAGATTCACTAATTGGGCTTAGAATATGTATATTTTTCTTAACATAGTCAACAATGATCGCAGAGCTGATCACTACCAAAGGATAAGTTACCAAATTTACGATCTCCACACTTGCCCGTCTGTTAAGACTAGGAATTAAAGGAGTTGGGCACTTATAGGAAAAACATGCTCTATGTATTTGCAACAACAAGACTTTGGCTTCCTAGACTTAACTCACGATGACACACTGATCCAGATGCATGTATGCACGTGGTGACAACTAACACCTATGATAAAACACGAAATCATAAAATTTGATCTGTGTCACATAGCAAAAATTCAGGACTGTAACTCAAGTGATCTAATAACTTTCATATCACCTTTAGTAAAATATATAATGTGAAAATTAGTACACGAAAAAGAGCTACAAATTTTCCAAAGAGTACAAGGGTTCTACTTTGAAAGAAGGGATGAGCTTGAGTTCTTATTGTATTTAAAGATTTGAGGTGCATTATTAAGTTTGGGATTAATATTGAGGGTAGTCAAAGATCCATAAATTAAGTTGAAGAAGAAACTAAAGGTCCAATGTGCATTGAGAAAGATGCTAAATGGTACCCCACTGGATTGGTTAGATAAGTTTGTATAGTTACCCTGCATGGAGTGTTTGTACACAAGATTTCAATGTGAGTCAGTAAGGACAACCTATAAATGAAATCAGTACACTTCGATACCTTTAATCAAACTTGTTTTTTATTTGACCAGTATTTTTGGTAGGATTTTATGTTTTATATTCAATTTTGTATTTTTGATAAATGATGCATGACCATAGAGGTGTATTTTCTAATGTCTAGAAGAGGATAAACTATGTGACCCATGCTTTGAGGCCTCTTCAGAGTATTGCCAACATAGGTGGTGTACGCGCTACACTTCAAGTCCAACCAATAACCATTTTAAAGTAGTCATGCCTACTTGTGGTAAGGGTTTGAAGATATTTCACATGTACACATCAGGTTTTGTAAATGTGAAAAACCTAGGAGAAAATCTTTACATCATATGTAATCGTACTGGACATTTTCAAAAAATTTGTAGAGGGCCAAGTTAACAATCACCAATAGGGTATAAACCATCCAGTAAGGTATTGATCTAAATTGTATGGTTCATAACATATGTAAATTCTACTAATTTTTTGTATCTGTAACTATTTTTGAGTATTTGTACCATATGAAAACCCGTGTTTGTGTCATGTAATATATCTATACTAGTTGTAGATATAAAATATATTCCTATGAATGACCCCTCTTTTGAGGTGCATGTGATAAATATTTTGAGCATGCAAATTAAAATAAAATGATGTGTAACCATGTCGAATAAGTTGTCAGATTCCGACCATGGTGAAATTTGTCATGATGATAAAGTGTCTTGTAATATTCTTTGCTTCCCTCCACAGGCCAATCTTTTGTGTCCATTCCATGTTTCACATTCCTCCATGAATTCACTTGTTCAAAGAATTTGTGATGCATATGTAGAGTGAAGGCTTTCCCATTTGAATGTCGAAAACTCCCAATAAACATGAATAGAACAACAACCCAAATCAAATTCAAAGGAGCAAAAACCTTCGCCATGATCATGTGACCAAAAAACTAAATTACCAAAACTTCTAGAAAACTAATAAACAAGAAGAATATAAAATTCTTCGACTCCTTCCCATTGTAAAAGTCTCGAGGTTGACAACCACTCAATTCTAACAAAATTTGATTCAACCATGACGCATGCAACTGGCGATATTCAGAAACACCCTCAATGATCTGATTGGGTGTAAAACTAGAAACTGCGATCGAAGGACCAATGGAAAGCTAACAAACCTTTCACCTATGCTCCCACTTTCCAGATGTGAAAATTCAACAAAATTCCCGGGCCCTGTTCCTTGTATTTGTCTAGTCAATTTATCTGCATCAGGATTTATGAAATTTGTATACGCCCGTAAAAATATTAATTCTATTTTGTATTGAACAAAATTGAATTACAACAAAGAAGGGTCAGGCTGGGCCTAAAGATTAGGAAAGAAAGAATTGAAACAATAACAATAAGTTGACCCCAAAAAATATTACAACCAAAGAAATCAATAATGGTTAACAAGGTTTTATAGAGATAGAAAGAGGTAAACAAAATTACAAATAGCCGTAACAAAATTCAAAAATATTAATATATCTTTTTGACTTTAACATAATATTAATATGTATTTAGTTTTGCAATTTTTGATTTCGAATTATTTTCTTGTTTTGTTGACTCCTTCAACCTTATTTTTCTTATGAAATTTTTATTCTACTCTATGTAGGTCTCTTTCCACCTCCATTTTTCTTGTTTCTCTCTTTATGTTGAATTTATCTTTTCCTTCGTTTTTGGCTTGATTTTGACCATTTTCCATTTTCACTGGATGTTGACCATTTTCATACCCACCTAAAATGGTCAAGTGTCTACAAAAATGGTCATTTATTTTTTTGGGCCCTTTTAACCCAATTTGGAAATCCCTAGAGTTTTTTGGTTTTTCCTTATTGGATTTCCCATTTGTTATGTGTCAACTTACATGCCAATAAGGACCTAATTTGAATTTGAGATATTATAATATAAATGTGCTTTGATAATTTTTAGAGTGAAAAAAATATTAGCATTATAAAGTGGTGGTATTTGTAAGAAAAACTTTCAAATCATAAGAATCTATAGACGATGGTAACTAACTCAAATTTAGAATGTTTCAAAGGGAAAAGGTCTCAAATCATAAAAGGCTATAGTAGAAAAATATTGAGCTATGTATAGGTGAAGAATTGAATTATTAGAAAAAGAGCAATGTGCAGATGGTTTGGTGTACAAATGTGGTTAGAATGTATATGTGTTGGCCTTTTGCTTGTACATAAGGCACTATCATATATTACATATAGAAGTTGCCCCTTATTATGTTATAGTGAAGTTGCATTGCATTGATGTACAACGAGGTGATTAGTTGTCATGTATAAGCCAATTATGCGGGCCACACTATGTCAATTAGAGATGTAGATGCCATGTGCATGTTAATCATACTCTAACATTGTTACTAAAGAGTGGGAACCATGGCCTTATGACCTTTGCTCAAAAATCCCTGAGCACCCTACAGATAATTGGGACTATGTACTTTACAATGTCCACTGGGTTAGTTTAAATAGCTGGATAGTTTTGTCCACTTCACCCTAACCATAATTATCATGGACTAAGATCAAGAATGTAAGGATTAAAAGCTTAATTACACTGCTTCCATGGAATGTTTGGGAAGGGAACCCTGTACAAATTTAGGGTAACTAGAGTTGCACTTATAGACATTTAATTAAGCTCACAAGATTTTATATTCAGGGTTACAAGTAAGTCACTTAGTCAACCTTAAGTAATGATTAGGAGTGTTTAAGACATTTAGTATGGCTTGATACATGAACCATAGATGCATTCATACCCCTAGCCCCCTATGACCTGTTATTACACACTTTAGATCCCACTATTAGATTTGGACAATAACCTCACCTGGGCAAGGGTTTGGCCCTAAAGAACCTCATAAAACGTGTTGATGGGTACTGCACTACCGAGTTTTCCCTCGGATACTTTGTATATGTTTACATGTGGGTTGTACGTACCTTAAAATGAGGAGTGGGAGTGGAGCACACATTGCACGTCGGTGTCGACAGGGGGGGGGCGTTGTGGATACACACATCACACACATCACACACACACACACACATGACATGCGCTACACACACACACACACACACATGTACATTATTGATTTTACAGAGGAGATAGTAAAAAGCCTGATTTTTTGCACGTAAAGAGACAAGCTAAACATTAAACACCCCAACCCCAAGGTTAGCTGCTTACAGTTGGGACTGACCCCAGTGGTTAAACCAAAAGTGGATTCAAAACAAGTACGACCATATAATTCAACTGCCATGTAGTTCTCCTAGTACATGTATAATGATGCTTGCAAGTCTACCACATCCCTTCTCGCCACCATAACCGTAACGGTGCCGTTAGTACTAATAGATGCCCCCCACCGTATAACGGAGACGCGTATGTATGCAGCTGGCAGAATGCTCTGTACGAAAAATCTTTTTCTTGTCATGATCGCGACGCCGGCGACGTGCCTTTGATCCCGTCTCCGATCGGTTCCGTTTACGATAATGGCTAGATATATTAAAGCTCCTAACAAATTTGTATCCTATTTGTCTCTTAGAGTGGCCACTATAACCTAAGTTTTGCGCGGCAGGTTGGTCTGTCAGCGGTATGAAATGAGAGAAAAGAGTAAAAAAAGTAGCACGCTCGCTACGCTAAAAACGGCCCACATTATTAGAGACAGGGGGGCATTTGAATTTTTATTTTTTTATTTTCTTTCAATTAACTTTTTTTCTTCGCTGTGTCAAACAATAAGGAGTTCTTATCAACCCTCCCTCTAAATGGTCCATTCCAACGATGACCCAACTAAAATGCCTGGAAAGTTACCATCCAATGCTAGACAATCATTCGCTAGTATGGTAATTTGTCCAATATTACTTGGTTGTCTCATCTAGTGACCCAATAAAAATCAAAAAGGGTGGGTGGTAATGGGAGCACGCCACATCAAACCGATCACATATAGTGGTTTAGTGAACAAGAGTTCACAGAATAAGACAAACAAATAATAAACAATCGAGTTATATGACCTAGACAAATCAAATATCGGCTTGAGCCATTAGATGTTCAGGTTCATTGTTTGTGTGTATTCCTTGCATCTTTTGGCCGTAAAATTTGTATTCTTAAATGTTATCGTAATAATAGCATCGTGACCAACTTTTCGTATCTTGTTTGTTCCCCATCTGACCTCAGATCACCAAATTACAACACCCTCTGATTTGTTTGCAAGTGAGTTGACTGGGAAATCAGTGTAATTGGGTAACATGGAATTATCTCTTGGTGTGGGACCATGAAACCAAGATAATTATCCAGAGAAGATTGGTTGCTCTTCTTATTTTAAGCACTAAACTACTCATAATGAAGGGAAATAACTATCTAATTCCTATCCTATTATTCCAAGGGACAAGGGAGACAGGAAAATGCATGAAAGTGGAAAAAATCCTATGCCAAGGGGGTGATAGCACAAAGAGCAGGGTGGTTTGGACACTCTCTAAGGGGTGAAAATGAAGGAAAATGGAGATAAAGAGGGTGTTGTGACACCATAGTCTATCAACACACATTTAAACTATCATTTCCATTAAACACAATCATCTAGAGATTGCAATGAAACCATTAAAATGCACAAAATACCTTAAATGTGATGTAGAGGTAGAGAATGCAATAAAACACAAAAAAGGGTTGCAAAATAACCACAAACTTGATTTTATTTCTTCAAAGAGTGACATAGTTCATTACAATCCAAGAAATGAGGCATGATATCTCTTGCCAAATGCTCAAAAATGGAAGGTTTTGGAGCTCACAACACCTGCAATAACCTGTAGAGAAGGAGGAGGAGCAAAATGGAGAATGTTCAACTACTTCAAATGAGTTCCTTTTTACAATATATGAGAAAAAGAGAGAAGGAGCTTGAAATTATTCTTCAACCACCAACAAATGGAATTAATTAGCCTGCAAAAGTCATGGGAACCCTTGCAAAACCCATGCCTCCATGTACTCTAATTTTTAGAAGAAGGAAAATGTGCCCAAGTCTTCATTAAATGCCTTTTTTGCACATAGAAGTGATTATTTGACCTAGAGAAATTTTTCACATTTTTCTCTCACATACCCCCATTATTTCTTTGATTTCTTGTCTCCATGATGTGGTACACAAAAAAATGAATCCATGGATATAAAATTTTTGAAAAATGGAGTTTGGGATCGAAGTTAGAGCCATGCGGGTCGAGAGGTCATGAGAATTTCTAAAAACAAGTATTTCAGCCTATGTTTCCATCTTAAACCCACAGTCTGCATATACTTAGCCATTACTTCCTTTTTTTTCCATACAATCGGGTAAATCGGGTTGCAAATTGGAACACTTGGAACTTGTTCTATTTGTTCTTCCCACACCTTTGAGTTCTCCGCAATCCTCTTCCCCATCCATTCCCCTTTGGATTTTGGCTTAGTACCTTGGCGCAGGGAATTTTTTCCCATGGGGAACCGAGATAATGTTCCATTGGGCAAAATTCCTTGATGTTACAATTTGGGCTTGGATTTCCCACCCACAATTGCAAAGCTCCCTATCTTAGCCCTTCACTTAGCTCCGTGGGCCCACCACTTCACACTCCACTGCTCCAGCTCAGCATCTCGCCCAAGCTTGAACTCCTCTTTCTAATGCCCATCCTCTCGGGGTTTTTTGGTCCTATTCTCATTAGGCATCGCATGCCTGATTTCATGAAACCATGCAAAACGTTAACATCTAAACCCTCGTCTTGTTCATAGCTGCTCTAGGGCCATTCAGAGAACCTCAATCCCCAACCCATTCCTCAAGACTCCCCACGGACTGATTTAGCTCCATACTACAAAGCCTGGCATTCGAACCCAAAACAATGCAAATATGGCCAACTCAAGTCCATTCAAAGAACTCTACTCTGGTACCCCAAGGAACAAGTACTCCATGGGCCTTCCCAAGTGCCGAAATACCCACACTACACTACAAGACATCATTTTTTCAATTTTCTCAAAATTTTAACCAATTTTTTTTTAGAATTTTTACAAGGAATTAGGAGCTAGGAAAATGGAATGAAACATCCGTAAGCCCATTTTTTCAAACTTTATCCATTTTTAGCCAATTTTAACCAATTTTTTCCAATGTTTTGCTAAGTACTGGATTTGAAACAAAAGGTGAAAGCCTTCCAATTGCTTCAAATTTTTCCAATTTTCCAGTTTATCTAATTCCAAGCAAGGTGAAAAATGTAAGTTATCAAAATTAACTGTAGGGGGTGAATATTGGATAATAATTTGGTGACTCAACGGGGCCATCTTCCTACCAGATGAAGTGATTAGTGTCCTTACAACTTCCATTGGACATGAAGTCATCCTGATAACTATTGATCTGAAACATTGAAATTCAACCCCTGAGTCACTTGAAACACTTCTTGGACTTGGAACTAATCTGTTGCTCGCTTGAATTGACCATCTCACATCATAAAAATATTTCTGAAGAAGGTTTTATGTGAGTGGAAAATTTTTGATTCCTAAAATTCACCTCTTTTTCCCTGCAATAAATGAACTTAAAATTGGATCCTTCACCCTTGAACCTTCCTGGAACACTGTTGGATGCTGAAGCTGACTCTGAAACTACACTAGAGATGCTCATAATTTCACAAAATTTTCTAATTGAAACAAGATCTAAAGAGTGTGGAAAGGTGATTTGAGGTTGATCTTTGCTCAAAACCCAAAATAACATTGAATGACTAATGAGAGGCCACCTTAAGAACTATGTAATACGGTGTCATGAGACATGCTACCTCTTAAACACATTCAAATTCCCCTGAAAACTGATTTTTGACCAAAGAAGAGGCATTAGAAGCTCAAATTGTGACTGATTAGAAGAGACAAGGGAGAATGAAACAACTAAAATTATCTCTAAACCTGAATTTTAGTTTCTCTGCATTTGAAACTTCTTGGAAATGAGCAACTGTTTCCTTGCAACTTTGAACTTCTTCCTAAAACATTTTTAGAAACATAGATGAACTGTGTAAAGAGACCACTAGAAGCAATAGAACCTGTGCAAAGCACTTAGGGAAGGGAAACCTACTCTAACAACAAACAGTGTGCTAGAAGCACTTAGAGGAATTAGAAATCCTAAACTAATATGTACAAAGGTTAGATCTCACTTTAGTAACAATGCTTCAAATAGATTCCATTGACTAGAAATGTAACAATTCTTCACCATCCAACTTAGACAGTTGGAAAGCAATGTTATTCTTACATCCTATGATCATGTATGGACCACTCTGTATAGCATCAAAATAAAATTGTTTACCTGGATTAGCCCTGTCAGCATCCCACTTCAAAACCATGTGTCCCTCTTGGAAGCTGTTGGTTTTAGCTTTCTTGTCAAAGGACCTCTTGATCAAAGCTTGATCCTTCTCCATAGTTTACACTTCTTGATCTCTTAGCTCATCCAACTCTATGAATTCTACATATCTAGCTTCCATGGTCTCAAACTCAGATAATTCCATTTGCTTGAGAAAATCCACTGTTGATAACTCAAGAGATATGGGCAGCCTAGCTTCCATGCCATAGACTAGCTTGTAGGGAGATCTTCTAGTAGACCATTTAGGTGTGATCCTATCATCCCATAGGGATGATTTCAGCTTGGTATGCCATGTCCTCTAATTCTCATCAAGAGTCCTTATAATCCTCAGGAGATTCTCATCCATAAACTCATCTTTCCCATCACCTTGGGGGTAATAATTAGAGGAAGTGCTCAGATATATTCCATTTTTAACTGCCCATTCAGAGATTTTGGTGTTAAGGAAAGCTAGAGCATTTTCAGATAGGATAGTGGAAGGAGTACCAAACCTGGTTACAATCCCCTTATAGAAGTTCAATATAACTAGAATCATTAGCCTCCTTGAGTGCCACTTCTTTAGTCCACTTGGTGAAATAGTCAGTTGCTGTGAGAATCCACTTATGCCCTTGGCTTGAATTAGGATTGATAACCCCAATGAAATCCAATCCCCACTATATGAATGGTTGATCAACTGAGATTGGGTGGAGTGGTAGTGCTGCTAGCTTTTCCTTACCTGTGAAAAATGCACATTTTTACACTTCTTGATCCATGCATAACAATCACTGAATAGATGGGCCAATAGTAACCAGCCTTCATGATTTTGAGGGTTGTTACTCATGGATAAAAATGACCTCCAACTTCTCCACCATGGAACTCATGTATCACTTTCTCAATCTGATTTTGGCAACGCATCTAAAGAGAAAACTATTCACATCTTTCCCGAACAAAATGCCATCAATGAGAACATATGATAATGGATTGTAGTCTAAAATACCTTCTTTTTATTTTTCAATTTTGAGAGGCACAAATTGTTTGAAGGAAGTTTATCATATCTTGGGTCCAACAAAGGAGTGGGTATATCATCATGCTTTTTTTTCTTGATCATCTTGTAACACTAAATGGCCCCTTCTTCATCCTTTGAATCAACATGTTGATTTGAAGCCAACTACTCACACAAGCCTTTACCATGGACTAACTTAGTTACCTTGATCTCAATATCATATTCCATGACACGGGTAATCCAACCAACCCTTTTTACATTTAAATCCTTGTTGAGGAGAAAATCCTTTACTCCAACATGTGACACTAGCAAGTGAATCTTATTATTTGAAACCAAATGTCTAACTTTCTTTAAACTCCTTATAACACCAAGGACATGCTTCTCAATGAAGCGAATACCTCACCTCAGAGTCCTCTAGGATTTTACGTAAGAAAACAACAGGCTGCTCGGATCCTTCCTTGTTCAGTTGCACCAAGACTACAGATATTGTGTCATAGCTACCAAAAGCATAGAGGATGAAGTCCTTCAAGAAGTCTGGATTGATGAGAGTTGGAGCTTGTGATATTGCTTGCTTGATAGCCTTAAAAATCTCCTTTCCCTCTTTTTTCCATTTGAATGCAGGTTCTTCTTCAACATCATTATTAGTGGCTTAACAAGAGTGGAAAAATCAGGAACGAACCTTTTAACGAAATTAATTCTCCCTAAGAAGATTTGAATATATTTCTTGTGACTTGGCAAAGGTAGTGCAAGGATAGCCTCCAATCTCTCTGGATCAATATTTCAACCCCTATTTAGACACAATGTGTCCCAGGAGCTTGCCTTCATGTGCCAAGAATATACATTTTTTAGGATTCAAAGATACTCTAAACTTCTGGCATCTCTTGAACACTTTCCTGTGATGGGAGAGGTGATTAGATGTTCTTGGAAAATACTATGATATCATCAAGATAAACAAGAACCATCTTGTTAATCAACCCCTTGAATGCCATGTCCATAGCCCTCTAAAATGTTGCTCTGACATTTGATAACCCAAATGACATCTTCCTATAAGCATAAGTGCCCCATTTTGTGGTGAAGGTTGATTTGAATTGATCTTCCTCTTTCACCATGATTTGGTTATAGCCTGAGTAGCCATCTAGGAGTGAGAACCTTTCTGAACCAGCTACTACTTGTAAGATCTACTCCATGGATGGAAGTGGATAATGATCCTTGAGAGAAGCTCTATTCAAGTCTTGGAAATCCACACACAATCTAATTTCCCCATTTCTTTTCCTAACTAGCACCAAATTTTCTACCCATGATGAGTGCTTGATTGGGAAAATAATACTTGTGTCAATGAGCTTATTCAATTCCTTCTTCATGAGAGGCTTAATGTGAGGATTTACCGACCTTTGTTTTTTCCTGATGGGATTAGATTTTGGATCTAACTCAATAGTGTGTTGGGCCAAACTTGGATCAAATCCTCTCAAATCTACATAGCTCCAACCAAAGATATCCAAAAATTCTTGACAAAGTTGTATGAAATAACACTTTTCTTGATGAGTACTCACCTTGCCAATTTGGAGCATTTTTCCTTCACCCACTAAAATGGACTCTGAATCTTCTCCCTTCACCATGATGTTTTATTTCTCCTTCTAGAACTGATCATTGGGATTGAAGATTGATTCAAGAGTTACTAGACCTTTAGGTAGCTTGTTTGTTTTGAGCTAGACAACTTGAGCTCCATATTGCCTCTCTAATTTTTCCTAGTTTCTCAAAGAGAACTCAACCTCTTCTTGAAATAAATTGAACATTTTTTTATCACTTTCAAACACTTTCCAACTAGTGTTGTTGTCTTGAACAAGTGGTATTACTACCAATTTGATAGGAGGTTGTACTTTTTCCTTTTTAATATCTTCAGCAATGTCAAAAGCTGCTCCAATCACTGTATGCATGTATGCAGTCTCATTCTTCTTCCTTGGTATGGAATCAATGTTGAATGCCTCAAAGTCCTCTATGATATCACATACTTGGTGTATGTAGTTCTTAAGGAGATGATTATTGGCAGCATTAAGTCCTCTAATTTATTTACAACCAACTCACTGTCCCCAAAAAATTGCAAGTTCTTGATACCTCTCTTTCTTGTCTAGTGTAATCCATGGATAAGTGCTTCATACTTAGCTATATTATTAGAACAACTAAATTAGAATAAAAAATTTGAGTAGTAATTGTCACCTTTGGGAGATATAAGCATTTCTCCTCCTCCTGCATCTTGTTTTCCCTTTGAACCGTTAAAGAACAATTACCAAACTTCATTGTTATCCTCGTCATTTGGTTTGGTGATGCTAGGAAGGGGTGTATTTTCTTCATGTAGACAATAGATTCCCAATTCAACCTCCTCCATTTCCCTATAAGGATCATAACCATGTTTCTTTTTTTCCCATTCATCTAGTGTCAAATTTGGAATGCCTACAATTTTAGTATCTATTTTTGGAGTGCTAGGGAAATCTTCTTGATCAAAGGTTGAGTAATTGGCGTTCATTGTATTTGGTACATAAGGCTCAATGTGGAATGCAACAATATGTTCTGACTTGACAATAGCCTTGGCTCTATACCTGGTCCTAAAGAGAATGTGTTACCAATCAGCTGACAAGTACCCAACAAGCAATTTTATAAGTGAAGTGGGGCATCTTGACAAGCATAACAAAGAGTGGTGGTACAATCAATCACAAATACATCTTGTGGAACTATGATATTTGGGCATGCATACAATGTAATATTTAATTCTTTGATCACTCTAATAGCTGTCACTGTTGTCCCATCTAATTGCACTATTCCTTTAGAGATAGTTTCATAATTTAAACTCAATTGATCCACAATTTGCTTTGTCATCATTGAGTTATTTGTACCTGATTCAATCATGCAGTTGTGCACAAGATTGTTCCCAATGATGAAGGATATAGAATGGTGGAGGTTTCATGTTTCCCTTTGGATGACCTCTCTCTTATTCCATTGCATTAGTGAGTACCTTGTCTTGATTTTTGGATAGCTGATTTGGGATGGATAAGTTGGCCATGGCTGCTTGCAATAAATCACTTTGTCCCGGAATTGTCAATGACTCCCACATAGAGATACTTACATTTGTTTTCTTCATTTGATCAATGATATTGAATGGAGATGGATTGTCCTTTTTCTTCCCTTTGTTTGTCACAAATTTCTCTTGAACATGAGCTGATACAACAAGTCCTCTAGGATGATTTTGTGAGTTTGGGACTGCATTTGAGCTACCAACTCCCTGAAGTGTGATAGAAGTTTGAGAAGCACTTGCATTTGATGAATTTCCTTCCTCTATATTTCTTTTCTTGGACCTTGTGTTTATTGCTACACCCTGAGAAGGAGACTAATTTATACCATAAAAATCTTATGTTTGCCAATTCACGAGAGAAGTGCCATTCTGAGGTGCTTCCTGAGTGTTTGTTTGTTGTTGATTTTCTTCTTCATTTATTTCTTGAGACACACCAACACTTTGCACCATTAATTCCTGATTCATCATTACATTGAAACATGATGCTTGATTATGGGGTTAACCATAAGGAAAACAACACTCATAGTCCCGTGCCAAGTTGTTTTGGATATGAACCAAGGAGCTAGATGAAGAGGTAACCTTAGGATTATACAGTTGGAATGTCTTAGTAGTGGGAGGTTGTCTTTGGTTTTGGTTTGTAGCTTGAGCAGGAGGTCTATAAGAATGATATGAGGGCTTGTTTGGTTGATACTGAGGCTAATAAGATTTAAATTTTTGGGCATGTTTCCTTTTGATAGTTACCAACTCATTCCTTATATTTTGTAACTATTTCATGACTTCTTGGAGCTCAACTCAGGTGCTAGAAGAGGTAGAAGCTTCATTAGAATTCTGATTTTTGGGAGTTGGGATAAGAGATAACTGAGGTGTTTGGCTAGAACTAGGATTCACCATTTCTAGATAAATAGGAATATGTGGCCTAGGTGCAAGTTTACCGGCTTGAATTAGGTAATTCTTAGCTCTAATGGCTATAGTGTAGGCTCCTAAAAATGTTGTACCACCCATAGATTGTACAAGTATGAATATATCATAATTAAGAGCTTTTACGAAATAGATAAATACACCTTTAGCAATTGGTCTCATAGTAATTGGAATCCTTTCCCACATCCTTTGGAACCCAAAGTTGAAGTCCACCATTTTTTCACTTGGATCTCTCTTGACAGTGGTCAATTACTCCAAAAGAGAGATTATCCCCCCTCTCTCCAAAATGATCACAGAGAGTCATGCATAACTCATTCCAATTATGACTTGATCTTGTTGTTAAGCTTTTGAACCATTGTAGAGCTTTGCCTTTGAAAGAAGAAGCAAGACGTTTTATTGCCAAATCCATATTAGCAATCTCATGCATAACACAAACATTTGCAATGTCCTGGATATGATCAATTGGGGTTGTGTGATTTTCTCCTTTGAAGAATGAAATGTTTTTAAAGGTTGCCACTAGAATTAGATTCTATGCATTAAGGTCAAGTGGACTATTACCCGTGAAATTGGAAAATTGATTTGGTGGTTGTGCAACCATTTTGATTGGTCTAAGAACTATAGTAGATTGAAAAAATGGGCTACCAAGTGGAGGTGTTGAAAGATTTTTGTTGGGTGGAGATGGAAATCTCTGAACTTGTCTTCCTCTTCTTCCTCTTCCTAGAGATAGTTGTAAATATTCAAATATCCCTTCTTCTCTTATTCTAGATCATGTCTGGATCCTTCTCATGAATTTGAAATGCTTGGGTTGCTAAAACCAGTGAATTATATGATGCTGGGAGTTGCCAGATGTGTTGATGTAGAGCCTCCAAAGGCTAGGATTTCACCAAGACACACATCCAATCTTGATAAAATGGAAACATTGACTTTGGTGGTCCCACTAGGCATGCCAAAATTGTTATCACCAAATTACAACACCCTTTGAATTGCTTGCAAGTGACTTGTTTGGGCAATCAGTGTAACTGGGTAACATGGAATTATCTCTAGGTGTGGGACCTTGAACTTGAGATAATTCTCAAGAGCAGGTTGGTTCCTCTTCCTAATCTAATGCTACAATTACTCCTAATACTGGAAATACGCTTATCTAATCCTATCCTATCAATTTCAAGGGACAAGGGGAAGATAAAATGCATGGAAATGCAAAATCCTACACTAAAGAGGTGATAACACCAAGATAAGGGTGGTTTGGACACTCTCCAAGAGATGAAAATGAGGGAAAATGGAGATAGAGAGGTTGTTGGGACACCAAATTCTATAAACACACATTTACACTATCATTTCCATTAAATAAAATCATTTAGAGCTTGCAAGAAACCATTAGAATGCACGAAATATCCTTAAATGCAATATAGAGGTTAGAGAAATCAATAAAACACAAACAAGGGTTGCAAGATAACCAAAAACTTGATTTTATTGCTTCAAATGTTGACACAGTTCATTACAATGAAGAAATAAGGCATGCATTCCTTGAAAAATGCTAAAAAAATGGAGGTTTTAAGCTCACAATACACCTACAATACTGTACGATGGAAAAGTGACAAGTGAGCATGATAATCTACAAGTAACTCTTCCTCGCACCCGACCTCCCGAGGTCATGCCGAGATAGCTAGTGGGGATGGAATATACGTGGGGTGCAGACAAACTAGTTAGGCAATCTTATGTCTTCGATGCGCAGTAATGGAATCTGTGAGTCTAAGGAAAAGAAGGCCCTTCTAGCCTGAACTGGCGTGATAGATCGTTTGGTGAGGATGACTACTTGAAGGCTCCAATCAATATCGAGCTCTAGTGTGATATGATCTATAGGTTGTGGAATACGTGTAAGATAGCATATGGGTGCTTCGTATATGTCTCCCGACAGGGTCATGAAAATGGATGATGGATATATAGTGGATTCTATGGGTGATTCTCTGGTCTAGTCCAAAAATCCTTAGCTTGATTAGCTACTACGTCTAGTGAGGATAGTTGTGCGATAATGCTTGATGGAAGTGGAGAGGACCTGAATACCAATGTGTGTAAACTAGTGTCAACGTCTGATTGACATGTGGGCCTGTTGGGTTGTGGGACCTGTATATCACAACCGCAAGTTTGTGGTTATTGTGGACCTCCTATGGTCATGTGAAGAATCAATCTCTAATCCCTAATACCTAGTAATCGTATGCCTTTTCGGCCTCTATATTTAGAACTAAAAGTTGCACAATCTTCTCGGAGTACCTTATAGGTGTTCTGGCAACTTGAATTCTTAAGCTAGTGTCTATGTCAATGAGGATGTCTCCTGCATTTGGCTGTGGGACCAAAGGATCACAATCGAACATTTGCTCTCTTTCAAGCCCTTCTATAGTCATGCAGATATCTATTAAGGCAAACTGTAGTTTGGCTGGTTTGACCAAAACGTATGCACTTTGTCGTCTTCTATGTTTAATCCTCTCAGCTGTGTGTTGATTTCTTGTAGGTCTGTTGTTGCTCGAAAGACCTGAATTCTAAGATTTTGGTCTATGTCTATTGGGTTGAGGCACGATTGGCTCAAATACGTATTCTCTGGGCTCCCTAGGTCCCGTGATTGTCATATAAAAGGAACAATATAAATCTAATTAAAGCAATGTAAATAATTATGCAAAGTATATCCACAACATACATAAATTCTGTATTTTTGACAGAATATTTAACAGAATTAAGATAACAACTATTTAATATATCTAGAAAACGACAACTAACCTAATAACAAAATTTAAAACAAACAAGGTAGCCAAGTATATCTACTTTTCTGTGCAGTTGTGAATCTATTCTAAATAACTAAATAATTGATCTAATTTAATTGAAATATTTCCGATCCTACCTCAGAAGTGAGGAATGAATCATAGTTTCTCAGAAACTATCGATCCCCACGACTTCCTCGGCAATATCGAAAATGGACGTAACCGAATGAAGTAATTCACTACTCTATTTGGTATACTTTAACTAGAACTTTGAAAGCTTGAAGCTGGATTTTGCAGAACAATGGCGAATCTGTTTGTGTGTGGCTTTGTCCCCTCAATGTGGTCTCCTCGTTCCTTCGTGCTCACGTGAATCCAGAAAATCATGTAGCGATAGCATTAACAGAAGTAGGTATTAGAACAATGACAGCTTTGGATATAAATTGAATACGATGCGAGTAGGAGAGGGATAGCACAAGAGAACAGAGCTTGGATTATGTAATTCCTAGTGGGATTTATTGCGAGTCATGCAACACAAAACATCCAGAACTTGAAACTTCCTTCTTGACGAACAAAACATGCAACTCTAATGGCTTCAGACTGAAAATGAAACTATCCTACCTCAATTGATTGTATGAAATAGTAATAACACTAGAACAAGAAGATCATGTGGCTTCTAAACAACAAAATAAGGCTAACAATGCATGCAACAAATGAAAACTATTGAATTCCTAAGCACGAACTGAAAAACTAAATTATTAAAATGAGAAGATGAGGGACAATATTGAGGGGCCATTTGCTTGTAATCAAACCAACTATTTATAGAATTCCCATTCACCCCAAGGTAACTCCAACTAGGACTCTTTTACCATAAACAATGGAGAAACACTATTACAGGGAACCAAATCATAAATACAAGCCAAGGTGGTGGAAAAAGCTAGTAAAAGTTGAAAAATCACACAAGTCACGAGTGGCAGAACGTGTTGGAAAACGCGTTCAGGACCGCCGCCCTGAGCAAGGGGGCAGTTACAAGACCACCGCCCTACCTGTGCGGCGGTCACGAGACCGCCGCCCAAGCAGGGTGGCGATTTCATCACTGAAGACAAAAACGTAAAGGAAAAGAGGGGAAAAGAGCAAAACAAAGCCTGTGGAGGCTAAGTGGGGCATGCAGGATGTTAACGTACACTTGGAGATATTTTTCGGATCCCGAACACCTTGCGAGGAGACCTGTATCATCATTGGGGCATGTGTAACATCGTTCCGGCGGTACAATACCCTTACAATTTTGGGTACGTACAAATACCTATAGAGAATATAGGAGCAAAATGGAGAATGTTTAACTACACAAATAAACTCCCTTTTTACAATATACGAGAAAAATAGAGAAGGAGCTCAAAATTCTTCTTCAACCACCAATAAATGGCATTAATTAACTTGCAAAAGTGATGGGAACCCATGCCTCCATGTAATCTAACTTGTAGAAGAAGGAAAATGCGCCCAAGTCTTCATTAAATGCTTTTTTGCACCTAAAAGTGATTATTTTACATAGAGAAGTTTTTCACGTTTTTATCTCACCTACCACCATCATTTGTTTGATTTCTTATCTCCATGATGTAGTACCACAAAAAAATGAATCCAGGGATATAAAATTTGAGAAAAATGGATGACATGGGGCGAAGATATAGCCATACGGGTCAGGCTAGGTTGTGTGGAACTGTTTACAAAATTTTGACCTTTGTGTTTTTATCTTCCCACAGTCTCTTGTAATTTTTTCCATAAATTGCGGGTAAATCAGGTCAAATTAGAAATTGAGGAATATGTGATGTTTGTTCTTCACCTCCCCGACTTCCCTGCAGCCTCCATCTTTCTGCACTCCACTTCCCCTTTGGATTCTAGCTTTAGTACCTTGCAAGGAACTTGTTCCCGCGGGGAACAAGTTCCTTGCATCCTTATGTTCCCCATGGGAATTTCCCGCCCGCAATACAAAGCTCCTTGGCTTGGCAAGCTCGGTTAGCTCACCGAGCCAACCCTTCACCTCGCCATGTTGTTTGCAGCCCGTCCCCGAGTTCGGGGAACTCCTCTTCGCCCGTCCTAGTTCCACGAGGGGTCACTGTGCCCGCATCCTTTGAAATCCCCATAAACCATTGAACCTAACCCCTTTTGTAGAGCAGTCGCTTGAGCCATTTGGAGAACCTCAACCCACCAATCCCATTCCACTTTCCTTTGACGGGCTGATGTTTCTACACCTACAAGGAGGCGTTCAAATACAATGCAAATCAACTCAAAACCAAGTGTGGGGAACTTAGGTTATCCCAGGAAATTCATTCCCTCGAGGCCTCCTAAGGCCGAATTAAACCGCACAACACTGCAAAACATCATTTCCCCCCTTTTTCAAAATTTTAACTAACCGTCTTAGGATTTTTCTTGGAATCAGGAGCCTAGGAGAAAATAGAATGAAACATTCCAAAACTATTTTTTCAACTTTATCCATTTTTAGCTAATTTTAACCATATTTTCTCCCAAATTTTTTCTTAGTACTGTGTATGGACTGGACTAAGGGTTGGAAGGATTGTCCAATTGCTACCAATTTTCCACTTTCTAGTTAACCCAAGCCCACGGCCCTAGATAAAAAATTTAAGTATCAAATTACCTCTGGGGGGTGAAGATTTGGATACTGAGAATATTGAGGTCACCAATGGACACGCGGGAGATTAAAGAGAATGGGTCAGAAGGTTGCCTAGGTGTTTAAGGAGATAGGGGAAATTAGAGTTTGAGGATTTATGCCAAAATTAGAATAATTGATATTGAACCTTATTAGAGGTGATCATACCCAATTTGTAGAATAATGTGAACTAAAAGGGAATTGGGTGTCCCGACACCGAAGTAACTAAAAATATTGTGGTTACTTAATACAATGGATAATAGAAGAAATTCGGATGTCTCTTTATCCCAACTACCTTTAAATTGTTGAGAGGAATGGTGTCCTAAGGCTTTGTTAATACGAAAATTAAAAATATCTACCCAAAGACCACATCTTTGTAAAGGGATCTAGATTCTAATGTGGCAAACTCATAAAAAATTTGAAAGGGATGAAATGCTCTCATGCGCCACCATGGATTGTATGAGTGTTTATGTTCCAAATATGTGATTGTTGAAAGAGAATGAAGTACATGCATGCCCCCACCTTGCATTTTAATCAATAATTATAGAACATGATTGAATTTTTAATTTGTAATTTTTTACCCTTTGCATTTGTGATAAATGGCAATAAAATTTGACTTGATGTTTTACAATTTGTGTATTATTGTTTCCTGGATTTGACTATTGTATCATCAGATAGTGAGTACACACAAAAATGAAATAAGTGAGAGTTATTATTTAAATTTTGGATTAGGGTTAAAAATAAGATGTATATTCAAATTATTAATTAAACACACAAACCATAATATACATATATAGAAATTTAAAATATTGATCAATTAAAAACATGTACTATATAAAGTAAATAATGAGAAAGTAAGTGCTCTTAGGTTATTTAGATGACTAGAAGTTGATTTGGGTGTGAAAAAAAAAAAATGAGGAACATGCTAGAAATGTCTTGTAGATGTATCTATTTGTTTGGAGTTACAAAATATATTGGACCAAACCATAAAACTCAGACCAAAAACCATTAAACATTCTGTACCTATATCCATTAACTAGAACTCATCTAGTGAGATGCTAGCTAAGCACTTGTAACTTTTTGTTCCCTTATATTGAGTGATATTGCATCACTAAAAAAACAAATATTTTCATGTATGAAAAAAAATGATTCATCTAAAAATACTAAAACCCCACCATAGGTGAAGCCCCTACAAAAAGGTTAGTGTTGCGTTGAAGTGCAATATGTACACCGCCTACCATTAGTACTACTCAAAGAGTCCGTAAACCACACATAGTTCTCTACTAGAGACGTGTGTGATATGTACGATGTAAAATTTATTTGAAAATTAGATAACTTGATAATATTTAAATGGTTTCTGGTTGGAAAATTGGAGTCACCTTTTATGGTCTTTGTCTTAGGAAGCTAAAATTTATACTTAGTTTGGTCGTTTTATGTGACTATGAGGGGTTCTCTCATGTGTGTTGGTTGCTTTGGGAATAGTATGAGAGCTCTATATGCTTTTGAGATATATTTGTTTAGGAATGTTTTGAAGGTGCAAGTGAGTGAGTGTGTTTAACATGTTTGCACACCCTAAAATATAAGAATATGATATAAGAAAAAATAGGAGGCAAGGTTTTGTAAGAGGGGGATTGTGCATAAATTAATAATTAACATAATCACACATATGAAGAATAATGCATAATACTTGGAACTTGCTAAATGATTATGATGATTCTTGGACCCACAAAGGGATCAATAATAGGTTGTTGCAAAGTGGTATTATTAAGATAATATGGGTGTACAAATTGATTGATGAACTTTTATAAACCTACAATTGCCCTTCTTCTCAGAATGGGACATTGAAAAACTAATTTATCATGGACCGTACAAATGGTCTTGGAACTTGATACATTTTTATACTATATATGGTTTCGGATGTGGTTATTAACAATAGGATTTTATAACTTCTCTACTATTTGTTTTCCTTCAAAAATGTTGTGTCATATATGTACTCAAGCTCACACAATCTATAATGATAGGGAATAAATTAAAAACCCTAGTACTTTAAAAATACTCTCTTAATAAGGTATTAATTAAAAGGAGAGAATTTGTGTTGTGGGAAGGCTATATTAGACGACCTAGTGGTGACACCCTACTAAACCCTAATCCAAGTGTTTGCACTACATCCCCTTAAGTTTAAGTAAAGTATCAAGATCATGTAGTTATTCTAGTGTAGGTGCAAGTTAGTGCATGCAAATCTATTCCCTCCCTTAAGTGGCGGTGTGCCCTCATATATCTTGACACAAATAGTGGAAATAATTATATGGTAGAGAAATGTACACACTGTAGTAGTAGTGTTATGTGGTATATTCATTAGCTAGACTAACCCTTTTGTCCCTTGAAGACATTCGAAAAATTATCGAAGTGACTTGTTCTTTCTAAGACATGAGCTCCTAGGACCTTTAAGTGTTGGAGATGGAGGAAGATAGAATATGGAACTAATGAGGCTTACCACCTAATGCATTCACCAATGAAAAACTATTGAATTCCTAAGCACGAACTGAAAAACCTAAATATTAAAATGAGAAGATGAGGGACAATATTGAGGGGCCATTTGCTTGTAATCAAACCAACTATTATAGAATTCCCATTCACCCCAAGGTAACTCCAACTAGGACTCTTTTACCATAAACAATGGAGAAACACTATTACAGGGAACCAAATCATAAATACAAGCCAAGGTGGTGGAAAAAGCTAGTAAAAGTTGAAAAATCACACAAGTCACGAGTGGCAGAACGTGTTGGAAAACGCGTTCAGGACCGCCGCCCTGAGCAAGGGGGCAGTTACAAGACCACCGCCCTACCTGTGCGGCGGTCACGAGACCGCCGCCCAAGCAGGGTGGCGATTTCATCACTGAAGACAAAAACGTAAAGGAAAAGAGGGGAAAAGAGCAAACAAAGCCTGTGGAGGCTAAGTGGGGCATGCAGGATGTTAACGTACACTTGGAGATATTTTTCGGATCCCGAACACCTTGCGAGGAGACCTGTATCATCATTGGGGCATGTGTAACATCGTTCCGGCGGTACAATACCCTTACAATTTTGGGTACGTACAATACCTATAGAGAATATAGGAGCAAAATGGAGAATGTTTAACTACACAAATAAAACTCCCTTTTTACAATATACGAGAAAAAATAGAGAAGGAGCTCAAAATTCTTCTTCAACCACCAATAAATGGCATTAATTAACTTGCAAAAGTGATGGGAACCCATGCCTCCATGTAATCTCACTTGTAGAAGAAGGAAAATGCGCCCAAGTCTTCATTAAATGCTTTTTTGCACCTAAAAGTGATTATTTTACATAGAGAAGTTTTTCACGTTTTTATCTCACCTACCACCATCATTTGTTTGATTTCTTATCTCCATGATGTAGTACACAAAAAAATAAGTCTAGGGATATAAAATTTGAGAAAAATGGATGACATGGGGCGAAGATATAGCCATACGGGTCAGGCTAGGTTGTGTGGAACTTTTTACAAAATTTTGACCTTTGTGTTTTTATCTTCCCACAGTCTCTTGTAATTTTTTCCATAAATTGCGGGTAAATCAGGTCAAATTAGAAATTGAGGAATATGTGATGTTTGTTCTTCACCTCCCCGACTTCCCTGCAGCCTCCATCTTTCTGCACTCCACTTCCCCTTTGGATTCTAGCTTTAGTACCTTGCAAGGAACTTGTTCCCGCGGGGAACAAGTTCCTTGCATCCTTATGTTCCCCATGGGAATTTCCCGCCCGCAATACAAAGCTCCTTGGCTTGGCAAGCTCGGTTAGCTCACCGAGCCAACCCTTCACCTCGCCATGTTGTTTGCAGCCCGTCCCCGAGTTCGGGGAACTCCTCTTTGCCCGTCCTAGTTCCACGAGGGGTCACTGTGCCCGCATCCTTTGAAATCCCCATAAACCATTGAACCTAACCCCTTTTGTAGAGCAGTCGCTTGAGCCATTTGGAGAACCTCAACCCACCAATCCCCATTCCACTTGTTCCTTTGACGGCTGATTTTTCTACACTACAAGGAGGCGTTCAAAATACAATGCAAATCAACTCAAAACCAAGTGTGGGGAACTTAGGTATCCCAGGAATTCATTCCCTCGAGGCCTCCTAAGGCCGAATTAACCGCACAACACTGCAAAACATCATTTCCCCCCTTTTTCAAAATTTTAACTAACTTCTTAGGATTTTTCTTGGAATCAGGAGCTAGGAGAAATAGAATGAAACATTCCAAAACTAATTTTTCAACTTTATCCATTTTTAGCTAATTTTAACCAATATTTTCCCAAATTTTTCTTAGTACTGGGACTGAACTAAGGGGTGAAGGATTTCCAATTGCTCCCAATTTTTCCACTTTTCTAGTTAACCCAATCCCAGGCCTAGATAAAAATTTAAGTTATCAAAATTACCTCTGGGGGGAAATTTTGGATAATGAGAATATGAGTCACCAATTGACACGCGTGGAGATAAAGAGAATGTGTCATAGGTGCCTAGGTGTTTAAGAGATAGGGAAATTAGAGTTGAGGATTTATGCCAAAATTAGAATAATTGATATTTGAACCTTATTAGAGGTGATCAATACCCAATTTGTAGAATTAATGTGAACTAAAAGGGAATTGGGTGTCCCGACACCGAAGTAACTAAAAATATTGTGGGTTACTTAATACAATGGATAATAGAAGAAATTCGGATGTCTCTTTATCCCAACTACCTTTAAATTGTTGAGAGGAATGGTGTCCTAAGGCTTTGTTAATACGAAATTAAAAATATCTACCCAAAGAACCACATCTTTGTAAAGGGATCTAGATTCTAAATGTGCAAACTCATAAAAATTTGAAAGGGAATGAAATGCTCTCATGCGCCACCATGGATTGTATGAGTGTTTATGTTCCAAATATGTGATGTTGAAAGAGAATGAAGTACATGCATGCCCCCACCTTGCATTTTAATCAATAATTATAGAACATGATTGAATTTTTAATTTGTAATTTTTTACCCTTTGCATTTGTGATAAATGCAATAAAATTTGACTTGATGTTTTACAATTTGTGTATTATTGTTCCTGGATTTGACTATTGTATCATCAGATAGTGAGTACACACAAAAATGAAATAAGTGAGAGTTATTATTTAAATTTTGGATTAGGGTTAAAAATAAGATGTATATTCAAATTATTAATTAAACACACAAACCATAATATACATATATAGAAATTTAAAATATTGATCAATTAAAACATGTACTATATAAAGTAAATAATGAGAAAGTAAGTGCTCTTAGTTATTTAGATGATCTAGAAGTTGATCTTGGTGTGAAAAAATGATGAACATGCTAGAAATGTCTTGTAGATGTCTCTATTTTTTGGAGTACAAAATATATTGGGACCAAACCATCAAACTCAGACCAAACCATTAAACATTCTGCTACCTATATCCTTAACTAGAACTTCCATCTAGTGAGATGCTAGCTAGCACTTTGTAACTTTTTGTTCCCTTATAATTGATTGATATATGCCTCACTATAAAAAAATATTTCAAATGTATGAAAAAAATGAATTCATCTAAAAATACCTAAAACCCCACCATAGGTGAAGCCCCTACAAAAAGGTTAGTGTTTGAGTTGAAGTGCAATATGTACACCGCCTACATTAGTACTACTTCAAAGAGTCCGTAAACCACACATAGTTCTCTACCTAGAGATGTGATATATGTACGGATGTAAATTTATTTGAAAATTAGATAACTTGATAATATTTACAATGGTTTCTTGGTTGGAAATTGGATTCACTTTTATGGTCTTTGTCTTAGGAAGCTAAAATTTATACACTAGTTTGGTGTTATTTAGACCTATGAAGGGGTTTCTCCTCATGTGTGTTGTTGCTTTAGGGAATATTATGAGAGCTCTATATGCCTTTTGAGATATATTTGATTAAGGAATGTTTGAAGGTGCAAAGTGAGTGAGTGTGTTTAACATGTTTGCACACCCTAAAAATAATAAGAATATGATATAAGAAAAAATAGGATGTAAGGTTTTGTAAGAGGGGATTGTTCTAAATTAATTAATTAACATTAATCACACATATGAAGAATAATGCATTAATACTTGGAACTATGCTAAAATGATATGATGATTTCTTGAAACCCACAAAGGGATCAATACTTAGTTGTGCAAAGTGGTATAAAGATAATATGGGTGTACAAATTAGATTGATGAACTTTTATAAACCTATAATTGCTTCTTCTCTAGAATTGGAATTGAAAACTACTTCTATCTGGGACCGTACAAATTTTCTTGGAACTTGATACATTTTTACTACTTATATATGGTTTTGGATGTGTTAACAATAGGATTTTATAACTTCTCTTACTATTTGTTTTCCTAAAAATGTGTGTCATTATATGTCACTCAAGCTCACACAATCTATAATGATAGGTAATAAATAAAAACCCTAGATACTTAAAATACTCTTAATCAATGTATTATATAAAAAGGAGAAGAATTTGTGTGTGGGAAGGCTAGACTACCCTTAGTGGTGAACCCCTACTAACCCAATCCAAGTGTTGCACTACATCCCCTTAAGTAATATCAAGCCTCATGTAGTTCTTCTAGTGTAGGTGCAAGTAGTGCATGCAATCTAATTCAATCCCCTTACGTGTACGGTGTGCCCTCATATATCTTGACACAAAGATAGTGGAATAATTATATGGTAGAGAATGTACCCACTGTAGTAGTAGTGTTATGTGGTATAATTCATTAGCTAGACTAAACCCTTTTGTCCCTTGAAGACATTCGAAAATTATCGAAGTGACTTGTTCTTTCTAAGACATGGCTCTAGGACCTTTAAGTGCTTGGAGATGGAGGAAGCTAGAATATCTGACCTAACTGAGTGCTTCACACCTAATGCATTCATTATTTTAAATGATGTACAACTATTTTAGGGAGATTTTGAAGATCCTTGAATGCTTTGGTGTTGATATTGCAATAGAATCTTATGATAATGTCAAGTGAGTCACGAAGTGTAATTGATTTGCTTATATAAGCTTTTGTAGGTTAAAAATTCTCATTAAGGCAGACGTAGGAAGATGACATTACATACATAATATATTAAAATTGAAAAAATAGTCGTTAGATGTAAGTTGTAAGACCATATGGTTGGCTAAGACCATACTCCACTATGGCGCTAAGTTGTACAATTTTTCCTAGGAAGACAATTATGCAAAATATAAAGTTTAGGGGTGATATCTAGGATTAAATTATTTATTTAGTAATTAATATTATATATATGAACAACAAAGTACATCATGAGGATGAGCAAGTCAAGAGAGAGAGAGCGATGAACTAATTGGGATTAGAATATGAGCATTTGTCTTAACACAAGAACAAATCCAAAATTATCACTACCAAAGGATAACTTACCAAATTCGAGTGTCTAAATTTTCCCCCCTTTAAGCCTGTAATTGAAAATTGTATACTTAAAGGAAAAACATACTTAAGTGTGCACACACACTTTGTCTTTGATTGATATTTATTATTCAATGTGTTGGTGTTGGCATGATCCATGATGAAACCTGAAACATAAAGGTGTAATCAATTCCCATAGTAGAAATTGAACTGTGATTCAAATGTTAATAATGCTTGTAACTTTATAAAATTAAATGAGTGCATAGTAAATTAAAAGATGTATGAAACATAGATGGACTACACATATTCATTTTACAAAGGGAGAATCTCTTGTTCTTATTATAGTTTGGAGATTTAGATTTATCACTAAACTGCCAAAAAGATTTGGGGTAGTCAGTCCCTATTTGTGTCAAAGGCGAAACTAAAGTAGGAGAGAGAGGTACTAAAGTACCCTAATAAAAAGGAAGATAAGTGTATAGTAATGCTGGTATCTTCACACACACAATTTGAAATAGGAATGGAAGGATAACCTATATAGAAATTACCCACTTCAATACCTTCCAAAACCCCATGGACCATATTGTGCAGATAGTTCTAGGCCCAATTTTGTAATTGATTAATATTTTGTAATTATTGACTAATGCAAAGGATAAAAGGACCCATGCTCTAAAACCCTATATCCAAAATTGTATTTGGTAGTCTAGAATGGATTAGGATTGCAAGTACTCATGCCCCTTGTATAATTATTTGAACTATGTCATTTGTACTTGAATTCATATAAAAAAATTCTGTAAATATATTTAAGAATTTGCAACTACCAAAATTTTCTAATAAATTTCCTCGAGGCTAGGAATGTCCAAGTAGGGTCTATATCGTAGTGTTGTCTTTACCTAAAGTGCATGATTCACAATGAATGTAAATTATACCAATTTTTCGTATCTATATTTTTTTTAGGATTTGTACATGTGAAAACTCGTGTTTGTGTCATGGAATCTACTCTATACTAGTTGTAGATATAAAATATATTCCAACTAAATGATCCCTTTTTGAGGTGCATGTGATAAAATTTTTGAGCATGCGGCTTAAAACAAAATGATGTTAACCATGTCGAATAAGTATTGTAATCTACATTGGATTACTTAGATGACTTGCTACATAAATATTTTGTACTTGAAAAAATATGAGAAATCACAACATTTAGGGGACTGAGAGTCCCTCCTCTATATGGGGAGGTTCCCTTATTAAAAACTAAAATTGAAAGACAATATATTTGAGAATTTACACTAAAATTATCTTGGTGAGGGGTTTAAATTAAATATGTTTATATTTTCATAAAAAAGAAAGAAGGAAGAGAACAAGATTTAGAAAGTAGGGTTTCTGAAAGCTAGTGAAGGTGATAACACTTTTGAAAAAGTAAAAATAAATCTTTAACTACTCATGTATGCCAAAAATAAGAGAAGATTGAAACATTTCATTATAGAAAATAATTTCCCATAGATCAAATGTTTTCATAGATGATCATACCTAATACAGATAAATATAGACACAAAGTTCAACACTCAAAGTTTCATATTCCATTATATGAAATGTACAGTTCAGAAAAACAAAGAAATGAAAAAAAGGAGAAGAGAAGAAGTTATCTTTTGTATATTATTCTAAAATCATCAACCCTTATGATAGAGAGAGATCCTCCTTTTATATAGAAGGGATGTAACTACCTCCTAGTAACCTTTTATTAGTTTTAACATTTTACTTTTTCCATATAAGTCACTTAAGTGAACTTTTACTTTTATAATTTTAGGAAATCAAATTAAAAAGTAAAACACAAAATAGAAAAAGTTTTTCTTTTTCGAAGATTAGGAGTGAGAAGACAACAGGACTTTGAGATTCAAGATGTGCATTCTAAATCTAGTCATACCCTTGCAATTTATGTTTTTTTTGGAATAATAGTGTTAACAAGATTATTGAGCCAACCTCCCATGACCATTCACAATTTTGGCACTAGCACCTTGAAGTGGGCCAATTTTTTGGAGGTTTCTATTGACACATTGTGTAATTCTAACATTTCATCCATCTTCTCCTAATTGAAATTGTCAGCATTGAAGAGTTCATCTCTTAAAAAGTTTGTTAAAATTATCTTTGATCGATTTTTTTGTATTGAGTTGTGAGGAATTATCTTGGAAAATATCACAATGAAGAGCCTTCATATTAGAAAATATTTCAGATTTCAAAGCTTCACCATTTTGTATATAATTTTCAATGTCTATTGTGTTTTTGTCTAACACTTTGAGTCACCACTCACCACCTGCCAAGACCACATTTAGGAGAGATTAGCACTTGAATATTCAAATATTTTAGAGAGAAGGATTGTTTCATCATTTGATACAATGATCCTCAAATTTTGAATCTATCAGCCCATAAATTGTTTTCTTTCTCCACATTCTTTGTCTCATAATTTAATTTCCTTTGGGATTATACCAAGCTTTTATAAACCTTGTGGCTCTCATTAATGCACTTGAAGCCCATTTACAACATATTTTTCAACACATGATTCCATAACCTTATCCCTTTAAGTGTGTTTATGAATTTCAAAAATGTCCTTAATATCAATTTCACTGATTTATGAGGAGGATGGAAGGCATGCAATTGGAGAAGTGTCTATAACCAGAGGATTTGATATAACGTGAGAGAGGTTGTACCTATTCCTCAACTACTCTTGTGTTTTTTTCCCTTTTCAATTCTTTCAATAACTTTTGAGATTGTCTCCCTTAAATTTTGCACATCTCCTTTAGGAGTGGCTTTCTCCAAGTGATATCCTTGTTAACCATACTAAACCATAATGACTCATTTCCATTATCTCAATTGTGGCATTTTGAAATATCAAAAATTGATGGCCTGATGTATCTAGTACAAATTGATAATTTTTTCCTTCTTTGAATTTGGGGGTACCTTGAAGGAGAGAAAATACAACATCATAATCTGGACAATTATCTTTGATTGTGATTTCCTCTTCTTTTCAACTAGAGGTTGGACCCATATAAATTAAGTATCAATGATATAGACCTTATTTGGAATTTTAATGAGAACATTGAGAGTGAGTGGAGGAGGTGAAGGGGATTGGCCATAGGTATGGTTTCAATAAGTAGAGATTTTTCACTTGCTAGTTATGGAAAGATGGTAACTCTCATTATAGCTAACTTTTTCCTTGAGAAAATTGCTTCATCTACATTCTCTGAAGGGAATTCAATAGGATTTTCTTCCTCTTATGACTTAGAGTTAGCTCTTGGAGTGTGAATATAAACCTTTTGTTATGAGGTTGTTGGGTTGAGGAAGAAGGCATTTCTTGATGGCTTTAGGAAGGAACAACACTTTTCTAAATATTTGAATTTTACCATTTTCTTGAGGTATAATTTCTTAGTTTTGATGATCACATGTGTTGTGAGATAATTAATGTTAACTCTCTCTTTTTAAGACTAATATTTAATATAAAGGGAGGTATGTTGAATATATATTTCAAATATAGGATTGAACATGTTATAACCATCATCAACATACCTTTTGGAACTTGATACAATTGGAATATCTGGATATATTGAAGAGTCACTCTTCCAATGATCTCTCCTTACCTCGAATTCATCATCACAATATTCTTAATCATCTTCAATAGTAGGCACATGAGAGTATGTTGTTGGTAGATGAAGATTATTGTTGATGAAATCATTACTATCAAAGAAGGTCCCTTAGAAAATGGAGGCATATTAAAAGAAACAATTCTTATTTCAACATTCCATGCATAAATGCTTGATTTGAAAATGTACTTTCCAAGGGTGATGGGAAACTAAATTCCTATACTTCTTATCCCTGTAAGTTCCTTTGGAGAATATATGATTGCCTACTATAGACATTCAAATTTTGTAATTCTTTGACACTATTGTTCTTGACATTGCTTTCTTGCTCAAACAAGTACACTTTACCCATTCTCTTAAGGGTATACCATAGGTCTCTTTCTAAGCTTGCTTGATCTTATACACTCATATGTCACCAATTTTTGAGAATTGAATCAGTGAAACATAGTAAGAAACTCCACTTGTTAGCTTCCAAACTTCACATTATAGATTGATCACTCTTAGGTTAAAAATGTACAGTAGGGACAAGAACGTCAGTATAGTCCTGACCCTAGTAGTGGTTTGATCTTGCTCACTTTAGACCTAAAAATCCATTGCACATTATTATTGGGGTCATTATTTCTTATCATTCGGCCTTTATAACTTAAATCACCTTTAGGAGCATATATAATTCAAGTGAAACTCACCTCATTTAGTACCTAACACTCTTATGGAGTCCTTATTGTAAAAGTCTCAACACAAAAGGATACCCAAAGCTCCCTACACTCTATAAATACCGTTGCACATTCATTAGGGGTAGCACTATATATAGGTCTGAAGCTTCCCACTAGTTTAGGGGACTACTTCCCACATTTGAAAGCATTCAAATTCACACCACTAAAGTAGTTTGGCAAGATAGAAACTCAAGTCAAGCTTTTTCAAAGGAATTATTTCAAATCTAATTGCACTACAACTAGATATTACATGCTAACGTAGAGAGAACGAAACGTAGTTTGAGGGCCTTTTTGGAGTAATACCAATAGTCGATAGTGGAAGGGGGTACCCAAAAACCAAACTAATGTTTGCTTTCTAGGACTTCTCATCAATGGTTATGGTTTGAAAGATTGAGAAAAGCATTCAGAGACCCCACAGTGTGGACCAATAGTGACTAATAAAGAGTGAAAAAGAGAATTAGACAAGTGAAAAATCTAGAAAGTTATAGGAACTCAGTTCTGAGTAGGTGCAAAACCATACAAAGAGGACAAGGACCAAAAGACGTTCCTACACCTATTATATGATCCTTCCAGGATCATTTTATAACATCCCCTCATATCCATGTTGTCAACTTCCTTATGTGAACTCAAGTGGTCCCATGGTGGTGCTTGCATTTTCAAAGAGGTATAGTTTAATGTATGCCCATCAGTGATGTGTTGCCTTGTCCATTTATTTCAGACAGTGACCATGAAAAAAAATAAAAATAATAATATATATATATATATATATATATATATATATTATATATATATATTATATATATATACAATGATTAACGAATAAATAAAGAATGAACGTTGAGTGGGTTCCACTGAATGCTTGAGATAAATGGGGATCAAATAAATCACTCTCCACATGGAAGTTAGTCACAAGCACTTAAGGTGCCTAGAAATGCATGAGATCTCCCTGGAAAAAGTGCAGAAATTTGGTGGATAACGTTAAGTGTTTAACCAAATGAAAAGAGATAGAAACCGTTGAAATACATATTGTAGTGTAGGAGACATGTATATCCTCACGGGATAGTCAATTCTTGCTATGAAAAAAATATTTTTTCAACCGATAGTTTTACCTTGACAGGTTTTGCTACGCGTGCCAAAAAATGGGAATTTAGTGTTAGGTATGTATGATTTCCAGTAAAGCGGTTAAAGAGGCAATAATTTTCTGAGGACATTGTAGTGCTAAATCCCACTTTTATAATCATAATCCTTAAATTAGACAGACAGTCTCCTAGGCTCACCCCAAACTATGTAGTATTTGATTTTTCTTGGTTTATTGGGGTTGTTTTGTTTGTGTTGGTGTCAGAGAGGAGGTGAATAGACCCTGGTTAGGTCTATAGCCTTTCAAGGGGACTCTAAAATATATCTTATAAAGGTGCCAAAATGGAATCTTTGAAATAAAGAGATGGGGATCCCAGGGCGAATGGAGAGGTTTTGGGTTTTTTCTTTTGTTGTGCAAATGCATTTTACCCAATATTTAAGCATATTCCATAAGACTAGCGATAGTCTCACATCCTATGTCAGAATATAAGTTTTTAATAGGTACGGGGTTCTAGGAAAAGCACAAGAATATAGTTAATTTTCATTATATGTTGAGGTTACAAGTGCTTATGGTTAGGCTTTGTGGTAAGTTGTAACGCAAAACCGTGGTAATGTCTCTCAAAAAGCATTTTACTTAGGCTTCTTATACAACCATTTGCAGGTATATCCAAAATGAGTTATTGAAAAGGAATTAAAAAAACTTCCAAGTGATTAAGAAGAACTATTGAATGAATAGATTCCTAAATCTAATTGCAATTCGCAGTATAAATGAAATAAGTAATGAAGTATAGGCAGAAACCCAAGACAAAAAGAAAATAAAATTTGAAACTCCTAGTTGTAAATGAAGGGATAGAAGACTTAGCTATTTCGTTAATTAATTTTGAGACTGTGTCGACGTGCTGAATAGAAAGAGGAAATTTTAGCACCAGAAACCTCAGAAAAATTGTGCCGGACCGCAAGATTGCCTAGAATGGGGCGCCTAGATAGGGTCAAGGGTTCTTGGGGCACAACATGACATCCTATGGGTATGGGTGCCGGGAATACTCAAGACATCAGAAAAACCCATTTTTTAGGTGGAGAGATGTTTTTATGTTTTTTGCTCTTGTCTTTGTATGTCGCACCAAGTTAAGGATGTTCATTAAAGCAGACGTAGGGAAGATGACATTAATACATACATATATTAAAATTGAAAAAAATAGTCGTTAGATGTAAGTTGTAAGACCATATGGTTGGCTAAGACCATACTCCACTATGGCGCTAAGTTGTACAATTTTTCCTAGGAAGACAATTATGCAAAATATAAAGTTTAGGGGTGATATCTAGGATTAAATTATTTATTTAGTTAATTAATATTATATATATGAACAACAAAGTACATCATGAGGATGAGCAAGTCAAGAGAGAGAGAGCGATGAACTAATTGGGATTAGAATATGAGCATTTGTCTTAACACAAGAACAAATCCAAAATTATCACTACCAAAGGATAACTTACCAAATTCGAGTGTCTAAATTTTCCCCCCTTTAAGCCTGTAATTAAAAATTGTATACTTAAAGGAAAAACATACTTAAGTGTGCACACACACTTTGTCTTTGATTGATATTTATTATTCAATGTGTTGGTGTTGGCATGATCCATGATGAAACCTGAAACATAAAGTGTAATCAATTCCCATAGTAGAAATTGAACTGTGATTCAAATGTTAATAATGCTTGTAACTTTATAAAATTAAATGAGTGCATAGTAAATTAAAAGATGTATGAAACATAGATGGACTACACATATTCATTTTACAAAGGGAGAATCTCTTGTTCTTATTATAGTTTGGAGATTTAGATTTATCACTAAACTGCAAAAAGATTTGGGGTAGTCAGTCCCTAATTTGTGTCAAAGGAGAAACTAAAGTAGGAGAGAGAGGTACTAAAGTACCCTAATAAAAAGGAAGATAAGTGTATAGTAATGCTGGTATCTTCACACACAAATTTGAAATAGGAATGGAAGGATAACCTATATAGAAATTACCCACTTCAATACCTTCCAAAACCCCATGGACCATATTGTTGCAGATAGTTCTAGGCCCAATTTCGTAATTGAGTAATATTTTGTAATTGTTAAGTAATGTAAAGGAGAAAAAGGCACATGCTCTCAAAACCTATATCCAAAATTGTATTTGAGTAGTCTAGAATGGATTAGGATTGAAGTACTCATGCCCCATGTATAATTATTTGAACTATGTCATTTGTACTTGAATTCATATAAAAAAATTCTGTAAATATATTTAAGAATTTGCAACTACCAAAATTTTCTAATAAATTTCCTCGAGGCTAGGAATGTCCAGTAGGGTCTATATCGTAGTGTTGTCTTTACCTAAAGTGCATGATTCACAATGAATGTAAATTATACCAATTTTTCGTATCTATATTTTTTTTAGGATTTGTACCATGTGAAAACTCGTGTTTGTGTCATGGAATCTATCTATACTAGTTGTAGATATAAAATATATTCCAATAAATGATCCCTTTTTTGAGGTGCATGTGATAAAATTTTTGAGCATGCGGCTTAAAACAAAATGATGTGTAACCATGTCGAATAAGTATTGTAATCTACATTGGATTACTTAGATGACTTGCTACATAAATATTTTGTACTTGAAAAAATATGAGAAATCACAACATTTTAGGGGACTGAGAGTCCCTCCTCTATATGGGGAGGTTCCCTTATTAAAAACTAAAATTGAAAGACAATATATTTGAGAATTTACACTAAAATTATCTTGGTGAGGGGTTTAAATTAAATATGTTTATATTTTCATAAAAAAGAAAGAAGGAAGAGAACAAGATTTAGAAAGTAGGGTTTCTGAAAGCTAGTGAAGGTGATAACACTTTTGAAAAGTAAAAATAAATCTTTAACTACTCATGTATGCCAAAATAAGAGAAGATTGAAACATTTCATTATAGAAAATAATTTCCCATAGATCAAATGTTTTCATAGATGATCATACCTAATACAGATAAATATAGACACAAAGTTCAACACTCAAAGTTTCATATTCCATTATATGAAATGTACAGTTCAGAAAAACAAAGAAATGAAAAAAAGGAGAAGAGAAGTTATCTTTTGTATATTTATTCTAAAAATCATCAACCCTCTATGATAGAGAGAGATCCTCCTTTTATATAGAAGGGATGTAACTACCTCCTAGTAACCTTTTATTAGTTTTACATTTTACTTTTTCCATATAAGTCACTTAAGTGACTTTTACATTTTATAATTTTAGGAAAATCAAAATTAAAAAGTAAAACACAAAAATAGAAAAAGTTTTTCTTTTTCGAAGATTAGGAGTGAGAAGACAACAGGACTTTGAGATTCAAGATGTGCATTCTAAATCTAGTCAATACCCTTGCAATTTATGTTTTTTTTGGAATAATAGTGTTAACAAGATTATTGAGCCAACCTCCCATGACATTCAAAATTTTGGCACTAGCACCTTTGAAGTGGGCCAATTTTTTGGAGGTTTCTATTGACACATTGTGTAATTCTAACATTTCATCCATCTTCTCCTAATTGAAATTGTCAGCATTGAAGAGTTCATCTCTTAAAAAGTTTGTTAAAATTATCTTTGATCGATTTTTTTTTTTTGTATTTGAGTTGTGAGGAATTATCTTGGAAAATATCACAATGAAGAGCCTTCATATTAGAAAATATTTCAGATTTCAAAGCTTCACCATTTTGTATATAATTTTCAATGTCTATTGTGTTTTTGTCTAACACTTTGAGTCACCACTCAACACTGCAAGACCACATTTAGGAGAGATTAGCACTTGAATATTCAAATATTTTTAGAGAGAAGGATTGTTTCATCATTTGATACAATGATCCTCAAATTTTGAATCATATCAGCCCATAAATTGTTTTCTTTCTCCACATTCTTTGTCTCATAATTTAATTTCCTTTGGGATTATACCAAGCTTTTATAAACCTTGTGGCTCTCATTAATGCACTTGAAGCCATTTACAACATATTTTCAACACATGATTCCATAACCTTATCCCTTTAAGTGTGTTTATGAATTTCAAAAATGTCCTTAATATCAATTTCACTTGATTTAGTGGAGGATGGAAGGCATGCAATTGGAGAAGTGTCTATAACCAGAGGATTTGATATAACGTGAGAGAGGTTGTACCTATTCCTCAACTACTCTTGTGTTTTTTTCCCTTTTCAATTCTTTCAATAACTTTTGAGATTGTCTCCCTTAAATTTTGCACATCTCCTTTAGGAGTGGCTTCTCCAAGTGATATCCTTGTTAACTCATACTAAACCATAATGACTCATTTCCATTATCTCAATTGTGGATTTTGAAATATCAAAAAATTGATGGCCTGATGTATCTAGTACAAATTGATAATTTTTTCCTTCTTTGAATTTGGGGTACCTTGAAGGAGAGAAAATACAACATCATAATCTGGAACAATTATCTTTGATTGTGATTTCCTCTTCTTTTCAACTAGAGGTTGGACCCATATAAATTAAGTATCAATGATATAGACCTTATTTGGAATTTTAATGAGAACATTGAGAGTGAGTGGAGGAGGTGAAGGGGATTGCATAGGTATGGTTTCAATAAGTAGAGATTTTTCACTTGCTAGTTATGGAAAGATGGTAACTCTCATTATAGCTAACTTTTTCCTTGAGAAAATTGCTTCATCTACATTCTCTGAAGGGAATTCAATAGGATTTTCTTCCTCTTATGACTTAGAGTTAGCTCTTGGAGTGTGAATATAAACCTTTTTGTTATGAGGTTGTTGGGTTGAGGAAGAAGGCATTTCTTGATGGCTTTAGGAAGTAACAACCTTTTCTAAATATTTGAATTTTACCATTTTCTTGAGGTATAATTTCTTAGTTTTGATGATCACATGTGTTGTGAGATAATTAATGTTAACTCTCTCTTTTTAAGACTAATATTTAATATAAAGGGAGGTATGTTGAATATATATTTCAAATATAGGATTGAACATGTTATAACCATCATCAACCATACCTTTTGGAACTTGATACAATTGGAATATCTGGATATATTGAAGAGTCACTCTTCCAAATGATCTTCTCCTTACCTCGAATTCATCATCACAATATTCTTAATCATCTTCAATAGTAGGCACATGAGAGTATGTTGTTGGTAGATGAAGATTATTGTTGATGAAATCATTACTATCAAAAGAAGGTCCCTTAGAAAATGGATGCATATTAAAAGAAACAATTCTTATTTCAACATTCCATGCATAAATGCTTGATTTGAAAATGTACTTTCCAAGGGTGATGGGAAACTAAATTCCATATACTTTCTTATCCCTGTAAGTTCTTTGGAGAATATATGATTGCCTACTATAGACATTCAAATTTTGTAATTCTTTGACACTATTGTTCTTGACATTGCTTTCTTGCTCAAACAAGTACACTTTACCCATTCTCTTAAGGTATACCCCTAGGTCTCTTTCTAGCTTGCTTGATCTTATACACTCATATGTCAACAATTTTTGAGAATTGAATCCGTGAAACATAGTAAGAAACTCCACTTGTTAGCTTCCAAACTTCACATTATAGATTATCACTCTTAGGTTAAAAATGTACAGTAGGGACAAGAACGTCAGTATAGTCCTGACCCTAGTACGTGGTTTTGATCTTGCTCACTTTAGACCTAAAAATTCCATTGCACATTATTATTGGGGTCATTTATTTCTTATCATTCGGCCTTTATAACTTAAATCACCTTTAGGAGCATATATAATCAAGTGAAACTCACCTCATTTAGTACCTAACACTCTTATGGAGTCTTATTGTAAAAGTCAACACAAAAGGTACCCAAAGCTCCCTACACTCTATAAATACCTTTGCACATTCATTAGGGTAGCACTATATATAGGTCTGAAGCTTCCCACTAGGTTTAGGGGACTACTTCCCACATTTGAAAGCATTCAAATTCACCCACTAAAGTAGTTTGGCAAGATAGAAACTCAAGTCAAGCTTTTTCAAAGGAATTATTTCAAATCTAATTGCACTACAACTAGATATTACATGCTAAGTAGAGAACGAAACGTAGTTTGAGGCCTTTTTGGAGTAATACCAATATCGATAGTGGAAGGGGGTACCCAAAAACCAACTAATGTTTGCTTTCTAGGACTTCTCATCAATGGTTATGGTTTGAAAGATTGAGAAAAGCATTCAGAGACCCCCACAGTGTGACCAATAGTGACTAATAAAGAGTGAAAAAGAGAATTAGACAAGTGAAAAATCTAGAAAGTTATAGAACTCAGTTCTGAGTAGGTGCAAAACCATACAAAGAGGACAAGACCATAAAGACGTTCCTACACCTATTATATGATCCTTCCCAGGATCATTTTATAACATCCCTCTCATCTCCATGTTGTCAAAATTCACTTATGTGAACTCAAGTTGGTCCCATGGTGGTTGATTTCATTTTCAAGAGGTATAGTTTAATGTATGCCCATAAGTGATGTGTTGACTTGTCCATTTATTTCAGAAAGTGAAATGAAAAAAATAAAAATAATAATATATATATATATATATATATATATATATATATATATATATATATATATATATAATAAAATGATTAACGAAATAAAGAATGAAAGGTGAGTGGGGTCAATGGAATGCTTGAGATAAATTGGGGATCAAATAAATCACTCTCCACATGGAAGTTTAGTCACAAGACCACTTAAGGTGCCTAGAAAATGCATGAGATCTCCCTGGAAAAGTGCAGAAATTTGGTGGATACACGTTAAGTGTTTAACCAAATGAAAGAGATAGAAAACGTATGAAATACATTATTGTAGTGTATGAAGACATGTATATCCTCACGGGATAGTCACTTCTTTCTATGCAACAAATATTTTTTCAACCGATTAGTTTACCTTTACAGATGTTTTGCTACGCCGTTACCAAAAATGGGAATTCTAGTGTAGGGTATGATTATCCATTAAAGCGTAAAGGAGGCAATAATTTTCTGAGACATTGTAGTGCTAAATCCCCACTTTCTCATCAAAATTCCTTAAATAGAGACAGTCTCATATGCTCACCCCAACTATGTAAGTATTTATTTTTCTTGGTTTATTTGGGTTTGTTTTGTTGTGTTGGGTCAGAGGAGGAAGGTGAATAGACCCTGGTTATGTCTATAGCCTTAAGGGGACTCTAAAATTATATCTTATAAATGTGCCAAAATGGGATCTTTGAAATCAAGAGATGGGGATCCACAAGGGCGAATGGAGAGGGTTTTGGGTTTTTTTTCTTTTGTTGTGCAAATGCATTTACCAATATTTTAAGCATATTCCATAAGCTATGCGAATAGTCTCACATCCTATGTCAGAATATAAGTTTTTAATAGGTAAGGGGTTCCTAGAAAAGCACAAGAATTTAGTTTATTTTCATTATATGTTGAGGTTACAAGTGCTATGGTAGGCCTGTGGTTAAGTGTGAACGCAAACCGATGGTAATGTCTCTCAAAAGAATTTACTTAGGCTCTTATACAACCATTTGCAGGGTATATCCAAAATGAGTTATTGAAAAGGAATTAAAAAAAACTTCCAAGTGATTAAGAAAATATTGAATGAATAGATTCCTAAATCTAATTGCAATGTCGCAGTAAATGAATAAGTAATGAAGTATAGAATTAACCCAAGCAAATAAGAAAATAAATTTGAAACCCTAGTTGTAAATGAAGGGATAGAAAGACTTAGCTATTTCGTAATTAATTTTGGACTGTGTCGACGTGATGAATAGAAAGAGGAAATTTTCGCACCGAACCTCAGAAAATTGTGCGACCGCAAGATTTGCCTAGACTGGGGCGCCTAGATAGGGTCAAGGGTTCTTGGGGCACAACAGACATCCTATGGGTGCCTGTGAATACTCAAGACATCAGAAAACCAATTTTTCTAGGTGGAGAGATGTTTTATGTCCTTCGCTTCTTGTCATTAGTATGTCGCACCAAGTTCATAGATGTCACCTGTAACCTGCAATGAAGAAATGAATTGCAAAACCCTCAAAATAACATCAAATACCAAAAAGAAAATAATGCAAATGAGGGATCATACTGTCTTCAGCTGTCATGTAGTGAACTTATGACTGAGTGATGCACTACATCTTAGACCCAATGTAGTTCTATGTGCATGTGTGTGGAATCGTGCCCTAGGTGGTTCTTGTTTGTGTTGCACTTGATAACGAGCAAGTAGCTAGATGTATGAAATATAAATAAATGTGTGCATGAAAGAATGAACTTCCCCTCCTATGAGTGTATGCAAAAGTATCAGTCCCTTGCCCTTTTGTGTGGATGTTAAATGAATGCTTGAATGCTCTTGTAATCGTCTTTGAATGCAACCTTAGGCGGTGATAGATAATGTTTAGTGTTTCGTCCTTTATTATGATCACACAACTTTATATTTATATGATTCCCTTGATTGAATTTCATAATTAACCTCGAAAACGCTGACTACCAAAAAGATAAGATGCCCAAATGGCTAGAAAGGGCCCAAAAAATGCAAGCAAAGTACAAAGAGGTCGAGGGCACCCAAAGGGGATGGGGGCACCTGACACTGGCATCTTGGCTGGGCGTTAGTGTCCAAAGTGAGAAATCTTGAAGTATGGAAAGATAATTTGGGCTAGAAAGAGTGTAAGATCAACAGAGGAAATAGAAATCAAGAAAATATGGTCAAAGAATGAGGTCAATTAGTACTTTTCTTACTTAGGAATCATACAAATAGTAGTATGTGATCACGACTAGATAGATACCCAAAGTGTGTGATTTAGTATCTACACCAAGCGAATGCATTTAGTAGATTTAAATCAAATGCCATAACCTTTGTGGGAAAATTACCCACCTGTGTCAAATGCAGGCATTAGAACATAGATAAATACCCATAAAAAATCAAAGTATTTGGAAATCATTTTTTGTCAGTTGTTATAGTTTTAAGTGCCTAGGTAAATGGGCATGCATAGATGGAGGTCATCGAACTATTAAAAAAATGGAAATTTTGAGCAGTTTACTCCCTTTTCTTGCAATATTGCAGTGGGTTTCAAATAAAGAGCTTTGACTCAAGGGGTCATTATAGATCATTTTGGCCTTGGTACTTTTGTATGGTATAGAGGATGGAAAAAAATCTTTAAAACCAAACTCTATGACCTTGCTAACAAACTTACAACTCAGACATATCAGCCTTTCTTGGTAAAACAAGTCTATAATGGTTGAAGATATAATTTAGGATTGGGGGTTGTGTGTGGTCAACAAAATGTGTAGTGCACCCTTGCAATTGAGCCTCTTGACTTGATGTTGTGAGATTGAGATTGAGTTTGATGGTAGGAGACATCAATGTTCGATGATGATATTGACGCATTATAATATGAAACTGTGGATATTTACACAAGACATGTGAGTTGTTTAACATTATGCCTAGAAAAAATTGGTCTCTTGGAGTGCATGCAGAACCACTTGGAGCACCTCATGTACCTTGCTTTGAAGACTCACATGCATGGTTTTCTCTCTACTTCTAGCATGTTTTCACTTTGATAGTTTTTCGTTTTATATTTGGTTGGAATTTAATAGAAAAATAAAATAAAATAAAATAAATATATCTTTGGTATAAAATATGGAAATGTGTTTTATCTCAAAAACATTAAATTTAGCTTATGGTTATGCATTTGAAGGAATTACATTGAGTGTTAGTATTGCTTGGAATCATCCTTATAGATATTTAAACGCAGAAAATGGGTTATGATAACGAAAACCTCCCAAACAAAAAAATTTAAACTTGATACTTCATGATATTTTTATGCTTGTACTCTTACAAAATTTAATAAAACACAATTTTTCTTAAACACGCAAAACACCCCTCCAATTCCCGTGGCTGGAAAAGATGCCTTAAATATGTTAACTAGTGATGTGGGATGCCACATCAACCCCTAGAATGATTGTATATAGTCATGTTTGAAAATTTTTTGTCATGCGTTTAGGAGCCCACTGGTCAATATCACAGCATTGGAAAACTACCACGAGTTAAGAATTCCATTTGGTTTTGGCTCACAGTTTTGGCACCACATAGACAAATGAAGTTTTGTCACCTCATACCTCTAGTATTTCTTGACGAAAATCATAGTTAAACTTTATTTTTGATAAAATCACCTTGTAATCTTGTGTTTTAAGGGGATTTTTGTAGGCCTTGGTCATTTGGTGACAAGCTAAATTGGCACGATCACAATGAAGTAGCTCCAAACAAGTGACCATCATTTGAACCATGGTCATTGAGATCTAAGTTCTGTCAACTTCTTGGACCTCCATGTAGATAACATAATACATGAAACTTTACTCATGGTGTGTTTGAGTTCAGAAAAATGGTTTTTGGAACCCAATTTCTAGGCCACTTTGGCTAAATTAGACATGTCTATAAATTTGCTGCAATATTAGAAAACTATCACAAAACCTTCTCCTATCTAAATAACTATTGGAAATTATATCAAAAATATCACATTACACTATATAACTCCTTTATGTATCTTGTTTGGTCAAAATAGCTTGTGGGAAATATGGTCTCTCTTTCTCTCTCTCTCCTCTCCCTTTATCTCTCTCTCTCTCGCTTGATAACGAAAGGAAACTACATTCGTGATTTTTTAGTCTCTTTTTTTATACAAGTGTTGTAATTTCTTGTATATGGAAAATTTTATCTTTATGAAAAATGTTAGTTGTAGGGGAAACCATGCCAGCGTCTTTTTCATTGACCATGTTTACACTAACATGGTAGGTTGTAGATAGCATAAGAAATATTATAATGGATGATGGAAATCTAAGTTTAATGTTTATTTCTAAAAATGTGTATTTAGGATGGAAATGGAAATGTATCTTATTTGAAAAATAGTATATGTTGTATTATTAAAGAAAGAATAAATCCTCTCATTATGCATGTGTGTTAAATAAAGAAATGGTGAAATTTCATTTTGTAACCTTGTAATTCAACTACATTTGTAGAATAGTTTAATTAGTCAATTATGGTAAATTCTTATAATTTTGTATGTTTTTATGGAAGTGAGCTAAAAATTGAAAATTATTAGTGTCATAAGAATGTAAATAAAATGGTTGTTGTTGATAGCGTGACTGGTGTCAATCCCTTGAAAATTTTCTTTTACACCTTTACCGCCTTGTTAAAGAAATCATGTGATTCAAGATATTGTATTTAGTCCACTCATCATCTTGCACTGTATTTGTATTAGTAAATTTGAAATGGGAAGGTGAATATTTAATTGATATGTGTTGTTATGTCACTCAATTTATAGTTGATCTTGGTCACCTTATATTGCCCTTAAATAATTTTTCCTTGATATAATAGCCATGGACAAATCTTCTCTTCACGGGGTAAACTATAATGTCTCAAGTTATGGAGTAGAGTCAGTGGGCATATCATCATCTAGGAGATCCTTAGTGGCCTCATCCCTTCATGACTCTTCTTGGGTGTCAAACTATTAACAACTCACAGGTAGTCTTAGAATCAAGATAATCATCCAACTCAAGAACTTGGTAGATTATTCAAAATAGTTGTAAAATGAGGTGTCATCATGATCGTAAGAGAATAACATGCCAATTTTGGGTAATGGAAAGAAAAAAAATTACATGGTAGTGAAGGAATAATGTTATATGATTTAACGATATGTGTAAGGATGATATACCTTTAAATAAAAGGAAATTGTAAGTTCAAAACTAAGTTTTGTCTTGACCATGGTTAAGTCACGTGTTAACATGTATCTATAAACATTGTAGATAGTGTATAATGCAGTGATGAATCTTTTCTCAATTGAGAAATAAACTCTAGAAACTCTTATGAACATAGTGACATAAGGCCTTCCAAATTATGAAGTGTGCATCACCTTAGGGGGGAAATGTTGCTTATATAGATGTGTAAATGGAACCGCCTTGAGAAATAGAATTTAGGAGGAAATAAATTAATCAAAAGAAACCCAAGTAAGAAGACCACACAAGTATTTAATTCCTTGTTAAACAATCCAATTATATGTCATGATAATCTTTAAAAAACTCTCTCTCTCTCTTAGTTATTTACCATAATATGTGTTTGTGGGACTTTAAGTTCAATTAACGAGATAACTATGGGATATTGGTCTCATTTAATAACAATTTAGGTGTAGTTAAAGAGATGGAATTTAAAATTTTTTATTCATGATGAAATATGTTAGTAACTTTATATAATGGCACTATTGTGGATTGATCTTAGAAGCAAGTGGAAGTAGGGTGGAACCCTTCCGTCATGTTGAATAAAAAAATCCATTCTTTTGGATCCAAGTTTAACCCGAGTGTAGGATTATGGAAGGAATTGATAATTATCTATATAGTTCATGGTAACCGAGGTAATTTATTTCAATACCTATTCATAACCATTGATAGGGAAGAAATAGACAATGTTGGTGTTATAATGTTTCAACTTCTCCTTAGAGATGACACCTCTATAGGACATAAGGGAAAGTAATTCCATGATTTTAAGAAATTAGTTATTCATCCCATTAGTGGATTATGTGCTTAAGCTTCCTATAATTGTCTTGAGGATGGTGTAGTCATACCCATAAAACAAATGAAATCATGTTCATATGTTAATACTTGAGGTTTGATTTCCTTATTGTGCCATTAGAGGGCCTAGAGTTATGTGTGAAGAGATATTTAGGTCAACATTAGGTTTTGCAGTGGGAGGAAATTTCATAGGAATTGGAGTAGTCTGGTAAGTACCTTCTCCATAACCCATGTTCGTGGGTTAACCTTAAATGAGTACCTTATACTCTGGAATTTTTTTAATTCCTGGTGGTAATTTTGAATTGAAATAACACCTTATAAAGAGGATAGAATTTTGGTCATAGTGATAAGGGAAACTTTGTGACGTTTCTTGGTCACACTCATGCGTTATCCAAACATCTCCATGTTACCAAATTAAGAGGAAAAATGGTGTCGAACCTACTATTTTTGTACCTACTAAAACACCTTGGTGAGAAGTTCATGGGCCTCATGATAGGCACTCCAAGTTAAAATCATTCCCACTTTGCATTATTTGAATTACATGTAAGCTAGAATTAGTAGAAGAGTGATGGCTGGGAAGACCATCCATGGGTTAAACAACTCATTCTTGCATGCCTCACTTCATGTGTGATGGATAGAGTTTGTAGCGGTTCTCTCCAAGTATCGTACTCTTGGATATAACATTTTTGTGTTTAAGAATGGAAGGTGACATGTATGTTTTGATATAGGTAGTGTGAAAAAAAATATAGAATTCTAACTTTGGTATGGACCTTAGAATGAAACAAAACTAACCTGCATTGTGGCATTGTGAGGCATAATGACTTAAACGTACTTTTATAAAGGTAACAATTTGGAAGTAGAAAAATGTAATGCTTGCACATGTGACAATTGTAACTTTTGATATGTTGGTTTATTGTAAGGTAAGTGTTGGTGTTAATTATCTATTGATTAGTGCAACATTTCTTAAGTGTTGCATCATATGATCTAAAAAAAATTGCCAATTTTTAGGTGACTTTTTGAGTGGTAAAATAGTGGGCATGTCAATTGGTATCAGAGTGGAGGTTCAAACACTTCAACCTTAGGGGTAAATTGTTAATGAGTTTTATGTAATTATTGTGTGTTGTACATAACATGAGTTTCATGTCAGTTCATAGTTTTCAGTGTGTTATGTGGAGTTATTTTGGTGATGTTCCCTGGTCCACTTGTGGTACTAGGTATGTGGTTCCTTGATCGAGCATGTTGTGTGGGGGGTATCTAAATTCCTTGTTATGTATTGGTACCATGTCAAATCCTTCATAAATTTATAGATTTTATCGCATTGACTTAGGCTGGTACCTTTTTGGATAGTAGAACTACGTGGGTGACATTTGGAGATAGATTGGTAGTTAGTAGGAGATTGGTTTGTTGCTCTTAAGTTCTATTATTTATATCATCAGCGATTATGACATTTAGGTATAGTATTTGATAGTGGCGAAAGATATTGGTAGTTTCTGGTGATTTGGAGATGTATCTCCACCTGGGAGAGTAAGAGATCATGACATATATCTTATTGGATCCATATTATTTATATATATCGAGATGTGCACTCGATGATTAGTACTCCTATAGGCGGCCCACAAAAGGCTACATAGTAATTGCGATGTGGATTTCTCATGTGTTTTTGGTGTACCCAGATTTCATCCTAAAATCTGTGACTACCCTATTCGAAAAAATTTCGTACTTTTAAAATAATGGGTCGTTTTGTGTTTTTATTGCCTGAAAGTTTTTGTATTGTGTCAGGATATTCCCGAAGAGCCATATTAGCCTTTTTCGCCAAATACCCAGATGCCCAAAATTGTTATATTCTGTCGTCGAGATTTGTCTACGAGAAATTTGTATTTAATTATTTTGAGCCCCGTATGAGGCTATTTGCGCTCCGTTTTAACTCTGTTATGATCGAACATATCATTATTCCTATATACCAGAAGGGTTTTAACAAGGAATAAGTTCTGGACTTTATTTGTAACTTTTGGCAATTTTTTGTGTTTTTGTGTTTTCCCGTTTCGTTTTCTGTGAAATTTCTCTGGAACAATTCCTTTGCCGAGTAAGCCCGATTCTTGGCCTGGAGCAGCTGGAGAACATATACGCACGTTATGCCTGGAGGAAGTCACCATCGGAGGTTTGGTTCACTGGGAAAAAGTGAAGTCGTGCACTAAAAAGCCTCTGCGGGGTTGGGCACATTTTTGGAAAACAAAGGATTTAAGTCGCAGTGGGAAAAATAGAAGCAGCAGGCAAGGTGGGAATTTTGTACCTGCCTAGCAGGGTACTTTTTCCCATGATATAAAATTCACTAAAGCTGCAGTGAGAAAGTTAGGGGCAACAAACAGGCAGGAATTTATTGCCTACCTTGCAGGGTAAAAATTCTCATGGTGAAATAAAAGAAAAGTGACTTAAGTGAAATCATGGGATTTTATTTCCTGCCATGTAGGGTAAATAATCTCATTGTCAAAGTCAAATCACTTAAGTGGATCATGGGATTTTCGGGGCTGCCTTGCAGGGTAAAAATTCCCATTGTCATGTGACTTTTAAAAATAGAAATTCCTTATTCCAAAAAGTGTGACCCACCTTGGGTGAATAATAATGCATTAAATAAATATTTGTTAATATTTATTCACTCAATTTTGGCACCCAGGCTTGTGGAAAAGTCAATAAAGGGAAGTGGACAAAAGGAATTTAAAAATAGAATTCCAAAACTAAATAAATTTAATTTATTTAATGCAACCCCTTTTGAGAAGGAAATAATACTTTTTAAAGTATTAAGTGATTAAATTAAATTCTATTTTCAGTGGCTATGGTCAAAGCACACTGTGAAGCTTAAGTGAAGTGAAGTGTGAATGATTAAATTGGATTAATTTAATTTATTGGATGGTTGTTCTTAAAGATGCTATTTTTAAAGAGAGAAGCATGATTTTTAATTAATTAATTGCCAGGAATAAGAAGGACAATTATTAATTATAGAATTGTGAGGGTTATATAAGCATGGGCTGCCATATGGGTGAATTATTTAATTCACAGGTAAAGAATTGCAGCCAAGAGGAAAAGTGCGCCCCATTTGAAGAAGGATTTTGGTCAGGCAAGGTGGAAACAAGGCTAAAAGCTTCCAAATTTGGCGCATGCTTTAAAGGAGGTTGATCTTTGTCTGCATAATTGTTTGCATAGGTGTTACAGGTGCTCAGGTGTTGTTGAAAGGATTCATGCTCTCTTTATGTACAAATTAAACATCAATTTTTGGGGCAGCAGGCTTGAAAAGTGTAGATTTTTACAATTAAAATTCACTATTCATGCTCCGGTTGCCATCTTTGTCTGAATTAATTACAGGAGTTAGATACAGGTGATTTTATAAAGAAAAGGAACTTATATCAATGTCTAATACATTGAATATTTCCTCTGAATCTGAAGGATTATCCAGATCTGCACCAGTTTTGAAGAATTCCAGTCAAATAAGAAGAAAAAGAATTATTCAGATAAAGATAGACAAAGCTATGGCGAAGAAAGATGAAAAAGAAAGCACAACGGAGTCATGCATCACTTATAAATTTGTAGATATTGGAGACACGGATCTAGGTCTAAAACCTCTTGCTGAATTGATAGACATATCCAGAGCAGGAAAAACTTCATTCATGCGTGCAGATTAAAAACAGTGGAATTATTCGAGCTGCAGCTTTTCCATCCACAACCCAGTTGCCAGAGTTTGTTATGCAGGTGCAAATCTATATGTAGATGCGGATGCAAATCCATATGTAGATCTAGATCCAGATCTCATAGTTGCAAATCTTCCGGCACAAAGGCTTCATCCTCTTGTTTTGAATGCAGCCCGTGAAGAAGTCGGTGTGTGGAAAATTCTTTCCAAGATCTTGTGCAAATGCTCCCATCTTCCAGTTGAAGCCTTCATTGAATTTTCATTCATCCAGAGTGCTTTCCAGAATTTTTAATTTCTCATATTCAATTAAAAATAAGGATGATGAGTTATCTACGGCAAACATTGCATTGATGCATGTACTGGAGAAGAATTGCAAAAGCTTCAAGGATAAAAGAGAAGACAAGGCAAAGGCAAAATCCAGCTTGTTTCCAGATCCAGCTTGCTTCCATATCCAACTACTCCCAGGTCTAATTTGGTAAGAATCGAAGGCAAAAGAATCAGCTGCATGCAGACATGAAAAAGGACAAAACTGCAGCTTTCCTCTTCCTTCTTCTTTCCTTTGACAAAGTAATTGAGTGATCAATTAAATTATACAACTTAAGTGATTGGTTTAAAAGCCATTACTTGAAGAAGTCAACTACTTGGAGATAGGTGGTGGATGTGTAAAATAGAAGGTTATATTTTCAGTTGCAAATCATACATGTCATGCAAAAAGGAATTCTAGGATGGAGATTACCAGTTGTTTCTTTTTTGACTTCCACATGTGTCAGTTCAACTAAAAGCTTCCAACTTGTAATTGCCCCTCTACATTCTATAAGTAGAGGAAGAACCTTCGGGTTAATGATCAGAATTTTTAAGCAGCAATATCGTGTTCTAGACTTTGTATTGAACCCCTCAGAGCCACTTGGAGCAAAGGAATACAAAGGAGTAGGTTTCTGCAGAAATTTGTGTCACGGTGTACTGTGTTTCTTGCTTTTAATCTTAGATCTCTTAATAAAATTTGTGTTATTTTAGATCTGGATCTAGAGCTTCCTTTGTTTTAGAATTCTGTGTTTATATCTATTAGATTCTTCTATGTGCATGCAATCAACTCTGCCATCTACTAATTGAGATGCACATCTTCCCCATTTATTCTTGTGTTTATGTAATTATCTTCTTCTATAACTTTTCGTTTCTTTAAACAGTTGCTTACTTACTGTAGAACTATTCAGTTATGGTTCATGAACTAAGTAGTTAAAGAAAAACCCCATTTAGATATTAACATACTTTAATTGACAAATCCGACACGGAAGCCTCACCGGTTAAATGAGGGAGATTTATCTCATGACTGCCTAGGTTTTGTGCTATGCAGAAAATATAGCCAACAATTTTATTCGTAAACTTGTATTTTCTTTTCAGGACTAACATTTTATTTAATTGGTTTATTAAAAGTATTCGAGGCTCTTCTTTTTCTTTTTGGATTTATTGTGCAATTTTCGTGGCTTCAATGCGACTACTTAGCCATTTATTTTTTACTGCTGAGATTTCATGGATTTTATCTCTTTTTTGTGACTCAAAGCTTTATTTTTTTTTAGGCCACTTGGCTAGTCTGTCATCAAGGTTGGTACGTGAATTTCCATGCATATTGGTGAGTTTGTTCTATCTTGTTTGTATTGTGCTCTCTTGTCATATGGGGGCACACCCAAGGTGTCATGACTGCATGTTTGAAGCTGCAGGACATGCCCTTGGTTTTGAGGTGACGAGGCTCTATGCATTTAGGACCGTAGTAGTGACCCAACCTCACTTTGATATTAAACACTCAATCCTCCTTTGGTGGAGTGACACTAGTGATATTTTTTCCTCCTTTGGTGGAGAGAAATACTTGATTTTGAGTCCTCTTTGGTTTAGATACTCCTATGATTTTTTCGGTCCTATTTGGTTGACTGACCCTCATGATTATCTATTCTCTTCAGTGGATTGTATTCGATGTTATGTAGCATAGATCATTGGATTGGATTCTATGCTATGTAATATGGATCAATGGATTGGCCTTTATGCTATGTAGTATTGATCAATGATTATGCCTTTATGCTATGCAGTATTGATTAATGTCAATTAGACAATGATTTGTGCTTATATTTTCTTTTTATGATGATATTCTTCACTGTTAGATGGATATGGTAATCAATTCAAGGATTTATGGTTTATGTGTGGGATGGTTCACTCTTTCATAGTTATGGTTTACTAGAGGGTAGTGTACTTTGGGGTATGCAGGGAATACACTGTTAGACATACAGATGTGATCCCTAATATTTTTTTCTTGGTTCTATTAGCTCCCTTGAGGAGAGGGGTTGAGATAATGGACTACAAATATGTTGACATATATTACTGTACTTAGATTCAGTGGGAAATTTATCTAGAGATATTTTTACCTTGGGTCTTGGGGACCCCACTACAAATGTGTTTTTGTTATTCCCTACTATGTAGCTATTTTTTGTCATACCAGATTGTTATGTGTTGCGTTTACCATGTTATAAACCTATTTGTATGGATTATATGTTATAGGGAAATGTGTCTCTGGGTGATCTATATGTGTCCCCTCCTTAGTTATGTGGTGAATCCTCCTGGTGAGAAAACATAATGTTTTATGGTTAAATGGGTGTCATCTTAGATGCATGATTGGTTAATGTGTCTTTCCACCTTGGCAAGGTGAGTTATTGGTTTATAAACTCCCTTGTTAGTGAGTGTTATATTGCAATTATTATCTCAAGTGTGAAAATGTGATGTGTGAAGTGGTTTGTGTTATGGTTTTAGGTCTTAGATGACATCACAATGTCTTACATTCCTAGAAACTTTTCTAAAATGATGAAATTTACTTGTTAAATAATAGGGATAGTGAAAGGTAAGTGCTTAATGATGGAAATACCACGAACATGAAAAAGAAGGAAACTATGCTTATGAGAAAGCAAATATTCATGATTATGATTACAAGAAAAAATTATCCAACACGTTTGGATGTGATTATGAAATTTAGTTTGGATTCACTACCTTAGAGAGAACTACACATTTTCACAAAAAATTAACAATTGAAGAAAAAATTCAAATTTTTCTTGTCTCCTTGTGGTCACATTTAACAATAGGGTCTTGTTCACTAAATGACATTGTCATGTTGACCCTCCTTTGCTTGTCTATTGCTTATCTAACTTGTGCGTTGTGTTGCATAAAGGAAAATGCTATTTAAAGGGGGGTGGGGGAGATGTAACATCCATCCCATCTCCACATTGTCAAAATTTGCTTACGTGAACTCAAGTTGGTCCCATGGTGGTCGATTTTATTTTTGAGAGGTATAGTTTAATGTATGCTCGTGAATGATGTGTTGACTTGTCCGTTTATTTTTGAAAGTGAAATGAAAAATAAAAATATAATAATATAATGATTAACGAAAGAAATAATGAAAGGTGATTGGGGTAAATGGAGTACATGAGATAAATTGGGGATCAAATAAATCCCTCTCCATGTGGCAGTGTGGTCACGACACCACTTAAGGAACTTAGACAATGCATCATATCTCCCTAGAAAAGTGCAGAAATTTGGTGGATGTGCGTAAAGTGTTTAACCAAATGAAAGATAGAAAAAAATAAAAATCCATTATTGTAGTGTATGAAGACATGCGTATCCTCACGGGATAGTCACTCTTTTCTATGTAACAAATATTTTTTCAACCAATCAATTTACATTTGCTAATGTTTTACTAAGTCGCTACCAAAAATGGGAATTCTTGAGCAGGGTATGGTCAACCATTAAAGTAAAGGAGGCAATAATTTTGTCAGACAGTTTTAAGGGCACTATTCTACAATTCCGCATTTGCATCATCAAATTTTACAGCACTCAATGTAAGAGAGCACGACTTCTAATTTATGCTCACCCCAGCTATGCTAAGAATTTTGGATGTTTTCTTAGTTTTATAGGTTTGCATCAACATTGTGGGAGGCAAGTGTGGATAAAACTATGGTTGTGTCTGTGGCCTTCAGTGGATTAAATATTCACATCTTGCAACATACAACGTAAAAATTGGGATCTTTTAAATGGTGGTTTATGGATTCCAGCAAGGGTGAATGGAGGGATGGATTGTTTTTCCATATTGAGGCCAAATGGATTTATCAATATCGTGTAATTCTTATTTTTGTTCTATTGACCATGAAACCATACTAGGTGTGATGGTAGGGGGTGATAAAGTCTTAATGGTAACAAGTAAAGGGATCCTAACAAAGCATAAGAGTTTAGCTGTTTTCATTATACGTTGAGGTTCCAAGTGCCATTTTGTCTTGGGGTTCAATTTTGAACTGATTTCCTGTCCAAGGTAATTCTCATTCAAAAATCACAGTTCTATGGCTCTATATGAGGATTAATTTTCCTAGGTATTCTAGAAATTAGTTGTTGAAAAGATATTTAAAGTGAAAATCCAAGTCAAATTTATTTGGTAGACTTGTCATCGAAGCCTTTAATGACCTCAACCTTTCCTTAGGAATGTTTACCTCCACAGTCTTTATTTTCTCCAATGGTGACATAAATGTTCTTATTGTGGAACATGGCTAAGCTTTTGTTATCAAAACACTCCTGAAATTTAGAAATAGTTCTTTGTGTACAGTGGATTAACATTTTTTAGAGCATTAAGAGTAGACATAGCTAATTTGCAGAAAATCCTAGAAAAATCGAACTAACACAACAAATGAGTTATGGTGTTTGAGCAGTTATTCCCTTGCTTCAATGTAATATCTGGTAGCGCAACAATGACAGTTATAATATGCACAAAATGGGTCATTATAGATCATTCTTAGAAAATTTTAAGTAAATTATTGCTATGGTTAAATGATAGATGTAAAAAAAATGCTTCATAGAAGCATCCGAATGCCATCTCTAGAAATGTGAATGGATTATTGGATGTACCTAATACGAGTCTTTAATAAATATCTAGGTACATTGGTATGAAGCATATGACTTCAATATCATTGACAGGAATTAAATCGTTAGATGGTTCCACAACCTTTTAATACATCTCTAATAGTTCTTCATTCCATGAAATATGGAGGTATGTATGAAGCTAAGTTTGAACGAAAGGACATGTAACTCCATAAAAAATGATGGTTGAAGGCAATGTGATCCAACTGTGCTCATTGTAAATGAGGCTCTTCAAAAACTTAACGAAGACACATGAACCAGTTAAACAAAATTCTCGTAGAAAAATTGGTGGTGATTTGCGAAGAATGATACCTACACTGGCCTGCTTGTTTGTAGACTATATTCTCCTGAAAGTCTTCCTGATCAGAAGATCTATTTTTCTTAAACTATCGATCTGAGTACCTAGCTTGACTCTGGATGAACAGGCATGGTTTTCATCTCTACTTATAGCACTGTTTTCACTTTGATAGTTTTTCATTTTCTCTGTAGTTGGAAATTAATTCCAAATACTAAAATAAAACAAAAATAAATAAATAGACCTTTGGTATAAAATATGGAAATGTGTTGTAGCTCAAAAACATTAAATTTACCTTATGGTTGTGCAGTTGAAGGAATTAATTTGAGTGTTAGTATTGCTTGGAATCACTCCCTATAACTATTTAAATGTAGATGATGGGTTAAGATAATAAAAACCTCCCAAACGAAAAAATTTAAACTTGAGACTTCATGATATTTTTATGCTTGTACTCTTACAAAATTTAATAAAACACAAATTTTATTAAACACACAAAACACCCCTCCAAATCCCATGGCCGGAAAATATGCCTTAAATATGTTAACTGGTGATGTGGGATGCCACATCAACCCCTATAATGATTGTAAATAGTCATTTGGAAAAATGTCGTTCATCAGTATCTAGGATCCCATTGATCAATATCACAATGTTGGACAACTGTTGCCATGAGTTAATAATTCCATTTGGTTTTGGCTCATGGTTTTAGCACCACATCAAGAAACAAAGTTTCCTCACCTCATACCTATAATATTTCTTGAGGAAAATCATAGTTAAACTTTAGTTTTGATAAAATCACCTTGGAAGCTTGTTTTATAAGGGGGTTTTGTAGGCCTCTGATTGTTTGGTGACAAGCTGAACTGACACGATCATGACAAGCAACTCCAAATAAGTGGAATCTATTTGAACCTTGGTCACCAAATCTAAGTTCCGTTAACTTCTTGGACGTCCCTGTAGATAATAGAATGTATGAAACTTTACTCATGATGTGTTTGATTTTGGAAAAATGGTTTTTGGATCTAGTTTCCAAACCACTTTGGCTAAATGGGACGTTCATATAAACTTAATGTAATATTAGAAAACTATCACAAAACATTCTACTATCTAAATAACTACTGGAAATTATATCAAGACTATCACATGACACTATATAACTCCTTTATGTTTCTTGATTGGTCAAAATAACTTGTGAGAAATATGGTCTCTCTCTCTCTCTCTCCCCTTTCCATTTATCCCACTCTAGTTCGATAAGGAAAGGAAACTGCATATGTGATTTTTACTCTCTTTTGTTTTGTATAATTTTTGTAATTTCTTGTAGATGAATTTTTTTTGTCTATGTGAAAAATGTTAGTCATAAGGGAAACCATCCCAACATATTTTTCGCTGACCATGTTTACACTAACATGACAGGTTGCAGGTAGCGCAAGCAAAATTAGAATGGATGATGGAAATTAAGTTTAATGTTTATTACCAAAAAAATGTGTGATTAGGATGAGAATGAAAATTTATCTTATTTGAAAAATAGTAATTGTTGTATTAATAAATATAGAAGAAATCCTTTCATTGTGTATGTATGTTAAATAAAGAAATGGTGAAATTTTATTTTGTAACCTTGCAATTCAACTAGATTGAAGAATAGTTTAATTAGTCAACTATGGTAAATTCTTATAAATTTGTATGTTTTTATGGAAGTGAGCTAAAAATTGAAAATTATTAGTGTCGTAAGCATGTAAAGAAAATGGTTGTTGATAGTGTGACTGGTGCCAATCCCTTGAAAACTTTTCTTTTTACACCTTGACCATCTTGTTTAAGTAATCATGTGGTTCGAGGATATTGAAGTTAGTCCACTTATTTCCTTTCTTATCAATCGTAATAGAAATTTGTAAATGGGAAGTTGAATATTTAAATAATAGGCGTTGTTATTATCACTCCATTTATAATTGATCTTGGTCACCTTATATTGCACTCAAATTATTCTTCCTTGTTATAATAGCCTTGAATAAATCTTCCCTTCACGGGGTAAACTATAACTTCTCAAGTTATGGATTAGAGTCAGTGGGAATCTCATCATCTAGGATATATTTAGTGGCCCCATCCTTTCATGACTCTTCTTTGGTGTCAAACTATTAAAAACTCACGAGTAGTCTTAGAATCGAGATAATCATCCAACTCAAGACTTGGTAGATTATTCAAGACAATTGTATAATGAGGTGTCATCATGATCGTAATAAAATAACATGCCAACTTTGGGTAACAGAAAGAACAAAAGACATTACGTGGTATTGAAGGAATAATGTTATATGATTTAACAATATGCATAAGGATGATATGCCTTTAAATAAAAGGAAATTATGAGTTCAAAACTAAGCTTTGTCTTGACCATGGTTAAGTCACATGTTAACATGTATATATAAAAATTGTAGATATTTTATAATTTGTTGATGAATCTTTGCTGAATTGAGAAATAAACTATAACAACTCTTATGAACATAGTGTCACAAGGCCTTCCAATTTATGAAGTGTGCATCACCATAGGGGGGAAATGTTGTTTATATAGATGTGTAAATGGAACCGTCTTGAGAAATGAAATTTATGAGGAAATCTATTAATAAAAAGAAACCCAAGTAAGAAGACTATGCAAATATTGCATTCCTTGTTAAATAATCCAATTATATGTCATGATAATCATACAAACCCCCCTCTTAGTTAGTACCATAATATGTTTTTGTGGGACTTTAATTTCAGTTAATGGGATATATATGGGATACTGATCTTATTTAATAACAATTTAGGTGTAGTTAAAGAGATGGAATGTAATGCTTTTTTATGATGAAATATGTTACGAACTTGCTATAATGACACTATCATGAATTGGTCTTATAATAAAGTAGGATTAGGGTAGAACCCTTCCATCATGTTGAATAAAAATGCCATTCTTTTGGATCCAAGTTTAACCCGAGTGTAGGATTTGGAAGGAATTGATAATTATATGTATAGTGTATAGTAACTGAGGTAAGTTATTTCAAGACCTATTCATCACCTCTAGTAGGAAACGACCATACAATGTTGGTATTATAATGTTACAACTTCTCCTTAGAGATGATTCCTTTATAGGACATGAGGGAAAGTAATTCCATGGTTTTAAGAAATGAGTTAGTCATCCCTGTTAGTGGATTATGTGTTAAGATTCTTATAATTATCTTGAGGATGGTGTAGTCATACCCATCAAATAAACGATATCATGTTCATATATTAGTACTTGAGATTTGATTTCCTTATTGTGCCATTAGTGGGCCTATAGTTATGTGTGAAGAGATATTTGGGAAAAGCTTAGGTTTTACTATGGAAGGAAAATGCATGGGGTACCTTCTCCCTAACCCATTTTTGTGGGTTAACCTTAAGTGAGCACCTTGTACTTTGGAATGTTTTGTTGCTGGTGGTAATTTTGATTTGAAATAACACCTTATAAAGAGGATGGAATTTTTATCTTTTTGATATGGGAAACTTTGTGACGTTTCTTGGTCACACTCATGCGGTATCTGATCATCTCCTTTTACCAAATTAAGAGAAGAATAAATTTTGTTGACCCTATTTTTTGTACCTACGAAACCACCTTAGTGAGAAGTGCATGAGCCTCGTGAAAGGAGTTTTGAGTTAAATGCGTTCTCCTTTGTATTGTTTGGATTGCATGTAAGCTAGAATTGATAGAAGAATGATGGTTAGGAATACATTCTATGGGTTAAACAACTTATTCAAGCATACCTCACTTCCTGTGTGATGGATAGAGTTTGTAGCGATTCTCACCAAAGTTACATACTCTTAAACCTAAAAGTTTTGTGTTTAAGAATGGATGATGACATGTATATTTTGATATAGGTAGTGTGAGAAAAAAAATAGTTTTCTAATGTTGGTATTGACCTTAGAATGAAATAGAACTAACCTACATTATGGCATTGTAAGGCATAATGACTTAAAATGTGCTTCTATAAAGGTAGTAATTTTGAAGTAAAAAAATGCAATACTTGCAAATGTGACAATTGTGAATTTTGGAATGCTGGTTTATTATAAGGTAAGTGTTGGTGTTAAGTGTCTATTGATTAGTGCAATGATTCTTAAGTGTTGCGTCATATGATCTTAAAAACAAATTTCCAGTTTTTCGGTGAATTTTTTAGTGCTAAAATATTGGGCATGACACATTTTCAAATCAAATTTCTAGTTCCAAAGGACTCTCAGGTCTAGATACCCTTGTTTCATCATTGAAATTTCCCATAATCATTTACAATTAGCTAAGGCAATCAATCCCATGTATTTGTGAGTTTATATTACATCGTATTCATTTGTTGCAAGTATTCATAATGAATAGTTAATTATGGAAGTTCATTAGTTAGAATAAACCCTTGTAGCTCTTATTTCATTCATTGTTTAATTATAGTGTAAAAACCCTAATCAAACTTTAAAAGGGTGGAACATTTGGTGAACCTGACTCTTGAATTGAACATCATGTCTCAAACCCCTAAATGCCTTAGGGTTCTTATCTACATTTTGTCTTCATATCCACACCTTATTTTCATATATCATCTGCCATAAATTTAATTTGTGCCAACGTTTCTAGGGTTTCATGGTTGGTTCTACCCTTTACGTCACTTTTTAGGGCTCCTAATTGCCAAATCGCCATGTATACCATATCTTGAGCATAACAACTCTATTTTCAAATTTGTTTGAGGTTATTTTTACTTTTTACATATTTAATGAAAACCTCTTTTTGTTTTCTCTTATTTTTAGCACAATTTTTGGAAATTCAGAATTACTATTTTTAAGTAATTAAGGCATAATAAAAAACAAACTTTTGGAATAATCCTTTTGAGGTATTTATTTCACATAACTAGATTCAAAAATACCTCTTTTTTATAAAATTAAAATTCTAGTATGAGATATGGTCATTCTAATTATTTGACGATGGTGGTTTTTTTCTCAACATCACTTTTTGGGTCTTATCCCCATGGTCTCTTAACTTTCGGTCCTCCATTTATTAATCCTTATTCTTTTTTTTTATCTAATTGGAGTTTCTTATATCCTTTTTTCTTCCATCATGGTCCATGCCACAATTTCTCAAGTATCCTTATATCATTTACTTCAACGACACCCAACATGTAGATATACTCTCTCAAAACTAATGCACATAGTCAAGCTTCTTGATAATACGAGTCCTTCCCATGTGAATTTAATTTTGGGTCGTATTTCAACTCCTATTGTAGACATCTAATTTTTACCATGCAATTTAATACAAAAAATTGTACTATTTGTCTTCTTTCCCATCATTTCATTATAATTAATGTTTTTTCTCTAATTAACTGATATCCCTCATCTTCTCGGCCAATTAATGACATTTTGTTGATTAACTATCCTTTTACCTCATCTTGGAAGTCAATTAATGTCGCTTCATTAGTTAAGATACCCTTTTAATTAATTAATTACCCTTTCACAATCTTGTATTTAATTAATAAACCCTCTTATTAGTTAAATCCCCCTTTCAAACCCTTCAAATTCTACCAATTTCCCTCCAAAACAACTCCAAATAGCTTATACAAGCTAAACTTGGCCTATTAATTAATCCCAATTGATTAATTAAACCTTCCCAAACTCCCATGGATCATTAATATATAATTAATATCTTTTAATCGTATTTATCCTTTTCTAATTCTTCATTTCCTTTATCCCACATTCCCTAGGTTGTAGGCTTCTCCCAAATTACAAAGCTATATAATAAACCTAGTACACCTTGTCACACCTTACACCTTGTCCTTGTAAGACATTTAATATCTCAAGAGAGCATTTCTATCACAAGAAAGCTTGCATAAATTGAGAAAACTCCCTTTTTCTAAAGTTATCAGGAGAAGATTCGAAAATGGCATTCAAGCCATATTGATGAGATTTCTTTCCACTTTAGTAAAAAACCCTTGGTCACATGTAACTTAAGTTTGGATCATATAATGAAGTATTTACATATCAGAGGACATGTAAACATCAAAAGGGAGGTTTGCACTTAGTGTTAGATTTACGTTTTGTGTAATTTAATTAAGCTTTTCCTTTTTAGCTCAATCTTGATGTATTTGTTTAAATGAACTAAGTTAGGATTTACTTGGTGTTAAATCCATTCCATTAGCTTAGTTACTTTGACATGCATACACCTATTAATAATGATGTCATCTTGCATAATACTATCTTAGAGTCTATTCAATCTTTACAACATGTTTTTGAAGATAAATTTCAAGCTATGAATGCCAAGATCACATCTCTCAAGTGTGAGATAACACTTCTCAAGGATATTGCCAAGGGACATATTAGTTCTCTTTCTATACATCATGATATTTCTAAGGCCAAAAATATGCAATGTGATACAAATTTTATGGCTACTACATGTGCCCATACAATTGAAGTAAAAGTCCTACATAAAGGAAACAATGTGTGTGTTCCACAAGATCAATCTCAACCACTAAGGAAATCACAATCTAAAGAACCTCTCTTGTTTAATAAGAATGTTAAACAACATGATATCTTATTTGAGTTACTCAGTAAGTGTTTAATCACTTTGTTACCTACTCATTACTATCCATTTTATCAGCTTAAAATAATCAAAGGTCAACCATTTTGTAATTATAATGGAATTAATGGATATCATGACAATGATTGTTATGCTTTACAACAAAGAATCCATCAACTTTAGTGTAAGGGATTTAATTAATTTCTACAAGGAATTTTACTACACCTTCATTTCCAATTTGTAAATCTTAATGGATTACTAAATTTGATCCATCTGTCTAGTGAACATAATGGGATATTGAATGATGTAACTCATGCAATAATAAAAGATCCACCTATTCAAAATGAAGATAAGAATGAAATACTTCCTTCAGAAGCCTCAATCTTAGTTGAATAATTACATCCTACTATTGTATAAAATACCAAAAAATTATTACTAATTGAACATGACCAATTACACATGGCCTCATAGCACATAGAGCATACAAGGGAAAATATCAATGCTATCACCATATTACCAACATGGATCCATTTGAAAAAAGACGATAATTGGGTTGATGATTGGGATTATGATAACAACTATGATGGAAAAATTGATAAACTAACCAATCCTTCTATGGACATATCTTCTTCTCCACAAAAATCTATGATAGATTCTAAGAAAACTATTGATATCGATTGCAATAACAATACAAAGGATTCTACAATTGTTACTAGCACATAAGAATCTATTATAGATTATCATAAAATAAGTATTGATGACTTACCTAATGATCTGTGGATCTCTACAGGTATGGGAAACTATAGGCTAAAACCTAAGCCTACCTCTCAAATTTCCTTTAGGGGCAACATTCACAATAGTGCCTATAAACACCCTCGTGACCTTTTCCACTATCTTGAGCCTATTTGTGAAGAAGAAGAAACTATTTCACTAGAAGATTTACATATTTCTCAATATCTAGTTGTAGAGAATAAAGCTACACAAATAGGAAAAATATAACACCCCAGTGAATCCACCTCCTCATCCTCTTGATAAATACTTATGGTTGGTCCTATGTGTCACTATTCTACATTGCAAACACTCATACATCCAACATTACATTCTCACTTAAGAAATTTTATTGTTACATAAGCCTCCTGATTGTTACTATATATTCAATCTTCATCCACATGCACCACTATATGATACCTTCTACAAAACTCAGGGACATTTCTGGATCTCCCTTTTTTCTTTTCCAAGAATAGGTTTCCTTACATGTCGCTGCATACTTTGGTAAGGGTTACATTTCCAATACGTTTTCCACTCTTATTATGTCACACCTCTTATATCACAATGAATTCCACACATCCACTAAAATCAATACTAATTGATTGCAATATTTCCAAGACATGATATTCTACTCAAAAATATCAATTCAAAGTCTTATACTACACACATTATTCCTAGAGACACTTAGAGACACTTCACATATTGCTCTTCTCCTAGGCCCTCTTTGGCACATATTACTACCACTATTCCATTGGCACTTGAGTCACACTTGTTAGAACATCTGAGGCCTAGCTCTCCATCATCTTCAGTCATTGTTTCACCTCCTCAAGAGGTCCTCATCAAGTATATTTCATGATATCCCTTTTTTTGTACATAGCCATGTAAAAAATTACAAAAACATTGATATGATCACACAAAAGCAAAAACATTCAAATATTTTCAATCACACAAAAATCTGGTTTTGTTTATTTAACATAACTTGTTAGTACTTTACATTATCCATGTTGTTTATCCTTCTAGTTTGATAGATGGAATATTTCTTCTTTACACACATCTATTCACAAGATATATTGAGCATAATGCAGGACATGCAGATTGATACAATATTATGGGAGACATCATAGTTCCTTATATACTTCTTCCAAGGGCATCCCTCCACACATCATTATTTCATTATAATAATTTTTTCACTTCCTTGAACTAATAGGACTAACACATGTGTCTTGTGTAATTTTGGAATCTATTGTTACATATGTTATTCTATATCACTTACTTTGTCATTTCATCACACTATGACACTCTAGTTTTCTATACATGCTTGCTAGTTATGTGTGTAGTTACTTGTTTTCTACTATGATTGTGGCCTGAATGCCTTAGTTTTCATGTGACACCATGGGTGTCCCATGTTTGTGTTACCATGCATTTGTTGTGTGACATTGCATCTCTTTTTTGTAGGCCCAAGGTCCTTTATTGTCTTGTGACACCGTGGGTTTCCCATGTTTGTAGGCGTTAAGCCTTTTGTGTGACATTGTTTGCACTGTTATCTTTTTGCTTGCATATTGTTGGTGACATAATTTTTTGTATGGGTAAATTAGTGGTTTTAAAAAATTATCATGGGACTAGGACCCTCCTCTTGGGAATGGGGAGGCTCACATCGTTAGGAAATAAGGGATACAAATTATGTGGAATAATCCCACATAATCACAATAATAGAAACTAAAATGCAAAATATATTATAGATCTGAAATTAAAAGGTGAATAAAATAAAAGAACACAAATCAAAGATAATATTTAACATGGTTGACCCAAATCCGGGCTACATCCACCAAAATAACCAATCTTTCTTTTATTACGTCCAAAAAAATACAAGAATGGATACACCTTACAACAAAATTTCTACAACTTCTTGTCTCTATCACAATCTCCTCACAATTACAACAAAAAAGGAATACCAATGAGCCACACCTCACAACCCTTTTATGGCAACAAAGAAAAAACCACCCTAACCTATAACGTTAGATCTATTCCCTAATAATGAATGACCCAAATTTTACAAAGAATAAATACATATTAAATGTGGCTTCTCCGGGGCTATGAGTATTAACCAATAAGATCAAGTTACACCATCAACACCCATTTATTGAATGCAAGAAATAATTAAATTTTTGGTTAGCCATTAGATGTGGGATCACACATGAATACTCCACTAAACCTATGGTAAATTGCTTGTATGGGATACAAGGGAGGAATTGTATTCGAGAAAGGTAAAGGGGAGATAGGAAAATATGGTGAGGCTTAAGGTTGTGAATAGGCACTTGCAAATTTTCTTTAACATTAACTGGAGGTATTTATAGATTCAACAAAAAGAAAAAAAACTATACAAGCTATAACATGATTAAAAAATCAAAGACATAAAGTTCAATTGATTTATTCCTCAAAGATACAAAGTTATTTCTTGGTTGTTCAAGATTACAATGCTTGTAAAGTTGAAAGTAGGAAGAAGAAGAAAATAAACAAGAAAATAGAATAAATAACTTCTTACTTGTAGTAAGAGAACAAAAGCTATCAACCCCTTGTATTGGAGAATCCATCCCAATATACAACTTACAAAGTGTCTCTTCTCCTCCCCCTCGATTGAATTTTCATATTCCTACCACTTGTGACCTTTCATATTCCCATAGTAATAAAAATAAGTTCTTTTTGTTGGGTTGTGGAGCTAGATTGCTTCACAATGATCATGCATTACAGGTGGATGGTTTACACAATAACCAACATTGGTTGATTAACCTCCATTGGTCAGTAGATGAACTGCCATCGGTCAGGGAACTAACATCAATTTCATGTGCGTGGAATTTTATATTTAACTCACGTGAATTAGATCTAACTTTAGTTATAAAGTGAATCTAAAGGTTATAAATGCATAGCTAAGTTGACCTAAGTTTGTAAATGCTTATATAAGTATGAAAGCTAGGGTTAGAAGGATGATGGCATGTAATTGATTATTATTACATGTGGAATCCTTTGTTGAGAGGAAGAAGAAGAAGAAGAAGAAAAGGATGGTTACATGAAGACAGAGCTTCCATGGAGAGAAGATGGATAAAAGGAAATAATAGGTACATATGAATGGTGAGAAGAGTGTGATGTCTTCTACTGTATTTCATTTGTATTGTTTAGTCTCATTATAATTTCTTGCATAATATGCAAAGCACATAGAGTTTCTTTTTGTAGATCCACATTTGGTGAGATCTTGTATTGTAGATTCTTCTGGTTAGATCCATAAGTTGTTGTGAGATCTTGCATTGTTAGATCCATAAGTTATTGTGAGATCTTGTATTCATAGATCCATGAGATCATGTTGTATTGGAGGAGGTTTTCTTCATGTTTGCACAAGTTGATGCAGTGATGGAGAGACAAACTTACTTCTTAGTGCACAGTTATAGTTGCACATACGGTAGACCCATATGAGAGGTCTTGTGGAAGATCCACAAAGAGCTTGGTTGTAGTTCAGAGATGCAATAGTTCCTGATTATGTGATATTTTCTGGTGGTTTGGAGGCATGGTTGTAGTGCAATTATGGAGATTCGTTTAGAGATCTGGAAGAGGAGATACTCTTGGAGAGATGCATTGTACTCTTATGGGAAGAGTTGGTTTGTACTCTTGTTTATTATATATATGAGATATCTATCTTTGGTGGACGTAGCCCACATTGGGTGAACCACAATACATGTTATGTTATGTGTGTGTACTTTTTTTTAATTTGGATTTATCTAGTTTACACTTCCACTGCTATAGATTTTGGGGAATTGTTTAGATTCATATTTTCTTGATTTGGTATGTTATTGAATCATAACACTATTCCGCAGTCCCTAACTCCCAACAACTAGTATCCGGGTGTTGTTTGATAGAGTGATGGATTTAGTTTTTTTAGAAAGGGTTTTCTTCATGGTTTTGTTAGTGGTTTATTGGCAGATGTATGAGAGCAGGGTTTGTTTTGCCTGATGAGAAGATCGCAAGAAGAGATTCAATCTCAAGTGAGAGCTGAAAGAGTAAGGTTGTTGGAAATTAAAGTGACCGGCATCAGTAAGGTGGCAATTGACATCGACAGGGTGACCATGGTTGGTTACAGGGTGATCGTGGTCGGTTACTGGGAAACCTAGTTGTGAACATAAAATTATAGATCTGAGAATTTGAGAAGTTGTAGTGAATGTATCTTATTTGATGAGGTGTCCCTAGTTTTTAGAGGCATAGGCATGTTGGTTAGATTGTAGATCTAGATTATAGAGGCATGATTCTTTTACCTTGGTATTGTAGTGCTTTGTATATTGCACATGTATGTTTGGGATTGCAGATCTAGATATGAGTATGTGATAGAGGAGAAATTATGCATCTTTTGGTTCAATTAGATGTATGGGCTTTGTTAGAGAAGCATAATATAATAGCAGAGAATGAAGACAATGCTTCCATTAGAGAGGCAAGTACTTCGGTTGAGTATCTTGGTACTGGTAAGGTGATGTGTTTTATCTTGGTGCAGTTTTTTATTACATGTATAATTGTTGTTAAGTTTTTTGTGCAAGGTTAGGTGCTTCTTGAAATGACTAGCTTAGCAAAACTATCAGATTTGGTCAAAGTAGGCACCTAGTTTGGTGACCTATGCCAATTTCTGGCGTTGTGTTTGTTCCAATAGCACCGGTGTCGGTTAGGGAACCAACATCAGTCACAAAGGGTAACCAGTACCGGTCAACAAACCATGGTTAGTCTTTGTGATAGTGAGTTTGCACAGGGTTTCTTACCATAGAAGAGGGCATGATTAGTTCAGTATCCTATTTTGGAGGATTAAGTTTCTTGCACAGTGTGTACAGGCAGAAAAAGTGAGACCACTTCAATGTTTGAATCAAATTGAGGATGGAGTCAGCTCAGTTAGTGTAGTGATACTTTGGGTTAGGTATATCTATATGGTTCATGTTTTATTTCCTTCATTTGAAGAAACTAGTATTATGTTTGGATTGTGTGCATGAGTAAAATATGCACCATGGATATTTGGTGTGAATTTTATTTCCTGGATGTGTTGGAATCTTGAGGACAAGGGTATCTAGTCTAAGGATGAGATCCTCAATGGAAAGTCATGTTTAGACACACAGTTGTAGTTAACAAACTATGTTAAGTACACACAGAGGAAAAGAAGGTGATTCACCTACTTCAAAATAAGTCCAAACTTCTGTGATGTAGTAGTATTCTTTGTTAAGAAGGGAATCAAGTTTATATTTCTTTCATCTCATTTTATTTCTCACTGATATATATATATATTGGATCTTTTGAGCTTGTTATTAGAATCAGTGCAGGGGAGTTCATGTTGAGTGGGAGCAAGCCACGATTTTTGACATCATAGGTTGGACACATATGTACGTGTGGAGTGAGAGGAGGATGTTACTATCCAGAGTAGCATGAGGCATAAGTGGTTTTGGAGGAGATCACAAATTTTTAGGTTTTTTTATTTCATTGCATGGTGATGTCACTTCTAGTTTTATTTTGTGGTGCCCGAATATCCTTATGGGATGGCAGTTGATGGTTGATTCTGCTCGGGGACAGGTAAGATATAGAAAAGGCTTGCAGTCAAGTTCACAATGGCTCAAGGATCAGTTCCATGTTTATCAAGTAGACTCCATGCCCAATGGATGCTTCAAGGCCATTGGCCTCTCCATCTAGCAGGAAAATGTCCCTGTGAGTCACCAAATTGTTATCCATATTTAACTCCCGAGCTAAATATTGGATCGAACCATGACCCTGCATAGAAGGAACCCGAGAAAACTCATCCAAATCCTACAAATTGATTGCAAGAAGATTCAAAAATGGAGTGGCGGAGGCCAAGAAAGATCAAGGGACCCTGTACAGAAAGAAAACGACTCTGTCACGCCGTTTCTACATCTTAAATCCATCCTCCAAGTTACAGGCACATAAAACTATAAAATAGCAGGGTCAGACACAAAACTATAAAATAACAGGGTCAGACAATATGGGTCAATGCCACAAAGAAGCCAAAAGAAGGAAGAACGACGAATATTCGAAGTCCTTGGGCTCGAGCTGGTTCAGGAAAAGGGAAAAAAATGACTAAGTATGGAGGAAGAAGCGAAAAGGGCCACGTACCTTAATGATGTTGTTTTAAGGGTGAATCCAAAAGGAGAAGTCTAAACTTGTGCCAGGATTCCATGCATATAAAGTCCCCAAAAGCTGCGGGGCATTGAAAAGTCTTTAGATGAGAGCAAAGCGTGCTAGGTGTCAGCTTGGCACAAATTCGCAAAGGGAACCAGGGTAGAGACTCAAACTTGCGCTAGACCTCCACGTAGCCAAGGGTCAAATAGGGTCAAAAGGTGGGCTTCAAAATTAGTTAAGTATAGAAGTGCAAGCAGAGAGTGCCGCGTGTTAGCCTGACACATTTCAAAGAGCTAGTCCTCAGGTGGAAACCCAAATGAGTGCGAGGCTGCCACGTAGCTCAAAGTCTAAAAAAGTAAGAAGGACCGTTGAAAAGTCCACAAAGCAGTGGAGGTAGACAAGTGTTAACCTGACACTCCTCCAAAGGCAAACTTTGGGTTGGATTTGCAAACATGCGCTGTGCCTCCACGTGTCCTCAAAGGGGGCACCGTTAGTTGAATAGTCAATGCATAAGCCAGGCCGGTAGAGGCTGCCAAATGTTTCAATGGCACTGATTCAAGGGTCAAATAAAGAAAATGTTCCCAAGCGAGCACTAGACTAACACGTGTCCCAAGGGAAGGCGGGGCATTGGGGAAAAGTTAGTTTTTCGCCCTTTGCGCTAAAAGGAGTAAAAGTTGCAAAATGGCCCATGATTCAAAGCCAATGTGGGGAGTTGGGGAAAAAAGTGAAAGTTTTCCTTTTGTTCAAAAGGCATAAAAGCAAAGATGGAAGTGGATTTCCCAGCCAACCAAAAGGAGCCACGTGTCCATGCGGAGCTTCAGGGCCGCGGGAGTTTTCTCGATTTTTTGATTTTCGTAAAAAGGGAGAAAAGTTAAGTTCTGAGCCTGCAGACTTGATTTTTGTCCCAATTTGACTGCCACATGTCCCAATCCAAAAGGGGGACCCATTTTTCAATTTCTTTTCCTGCCCATTTTTACAGAATCGATGCAAAACTTCAAAGGGGCATATCTTTCGACTCAGGGCTCAAAATATAGCAAAATTTGACATCGTTGGAAGCGTCTCAACATCCTCTACGCCATGGAAGGATTAAAAATTCATTTTTTGTAGACTCTGGTAGGTGAAACAAAGAAAAGTATTCCAGGCCATTAACCCAGAATCTAATCTCTTCAACTACCAGATCTGATTCGATTCGATTCGCTGGGGAACTAGAAGTGACATATTGTGGGCAGATTTACAGAAGGCATTGATATTCAGTGGTTGAGCTTTCAAGGTAGGATTCAATGCGTATCTCATGGTGGTTGGAGTAGGATGTGACTTTTCCCTCTTCTCTCTCTTTTCCTTCTATATATACTGTAACACTTTTCATTTGAAGAAGGGAGACATTTTGGGCATAGAGAAACTCTGTCAAAATTTGTTTCTCAATGCCATTTTTTAGAAACGAACCTTTTCCCATGCCTGGAAAATGTATTTGTGCCTCTATTCTAGAAATGTAATGTTCTGTGCACCTTCGAGAGCAATAAAAAAAATGTTTTTGTGGTGTTCTTCAACCCTTTGCATCATTTTGTTGTTTCTTTGTGGCTCTCCCTTTCAGTCTTGGTTTTCTGTGCATTTATTTCACATTTACAGGTGCAGGATGTTATGTTTCATGGAGTTTAATGGATGATTTACAAATATGGGTTTTGTCACTTCTGTCTGACCTCCCTCATCTCCATTTTTTTGTTTCTTTCTCCCTCAACAAAATATCTTGCTTCCTTTACTGGTGTATCATCGCTTTAGTGTAGGCTCTGTTTTTTCCTCTTTCTCTCTCATTGGTTCCTTGGAATGATTAGATCAGGTTAGATTTAGTTTTCCTACATTGGAGTAGCTCGTGGCAGGTAGCTTAGGAATAAGAACCGGCTTTCTCTGGAGATCTGTCCCACTTTTGCAATGTCACACACCTTGGGGAAATTTCAATGTTATGCAATCACACTAAATGATTCTACCTTAGAAAAGTAGATCCATAACTCATTTGGGGGTGTTGTGATTTCGTACTAACAGTTTTGGCATGCCTGGTGGGACCAAGAGGTCTTAATTTCATTTCATCAAGTTGATGTGTTCTTGGTGAGATTCAGCCTTTAGAGGCACATTCAAAGCACATCTGGCGACTCCATCTAGTCAAAAACCCATTCTTTGAGTTATAGACCTTTTCCATCGATTTCCACTCATTTTCATCCATTTTCTTCTTCCATCTCTTTCATTTTCTTCCACTCCATGAAGTTGTGCAATCATGAATTCATTCCCTTCATAGAAATCACACTTACAACAACAATACAGTCCACTTCTAATGTATTTCCCAACTCCTCCAGATCAACATTATGATCAGATCCAGAACCATTATGCTTACTCATATGAGCAGTGTCAAAACCAGTTTGACTATGAAGCTTATCAGGTATAGGGGGACACATATAATGGTGATATTATGCAAAATATATTGATCTGTTGGAGAAGATCAAAAAAATGGAGGCAAACATGGTTCAATTAAGGGCAACAATTCAAATGAGGGCTTCCAACATTGGTTGTAGGGCACCTTGTCCATGGGAAGGCCCTTTTCCAAGATACTACAGCCCTCAGGAGAAGCTAGACTTCATGATTTGAATGCTGCCCCAAATTACACAATGGGCAGAAGAGATAGATGCCTATAAACTTGGTGCCAGGAAGCCTTGTCAATGGGTAAATCCTACACCATTATCTGATAATCTTCTCTCTACACCTCAAGCAACACCATATCAATTTGGGCTTCAATTTCCAAGCTTCCCATTGAATGTTGCCCCAAGTGTGAAATCCATTTCTCCATCCCCTAGTCTTCCACCTCATCTTAGTTCTTCTGTCATTTTCCCTTCCAAACAGTCATCCCCTCCGAAAAAACAAGAAGTTCCACCTCTCTCCCCACCACAAACAATTGCAAAGCTAGTTGAAACCCAACCTGGCACTCCTCTTGCTTTCCCAAGCCCATGTTGGGAAGAGACTTAAGAATCTAGTCAAGGAGAAAAACAAGAAGAGGATCCCAACAGAAAAGAAATGATAGATAATTTGAAGAGTTGGGCTGCCAAATTTGGGTTTACAAAGGCCCCCTTGATGGTCAAGCCAATAGAGGAGATCAAGGTTGAAGAACTAGTGGTGGCTGAGGCTGAGTTCGCAGCAGAAGAAGAGCAAGAAAAAGAGGAGGAACGGTCAGTCCCAAGCCCCATGGAAGAGGAGAAGCTGGGAGAGATCAAATAAGTGTTGAGGCCTCTCAATGAAGGACATATCATTGAAGATTTTTTACTTTTATTTCAAGGGCCTGATTTCATTGATGATCCCATGATGGAGAAGGACCATACAGTTTCAGAGGCCTCAAGTGTGGAGTAGACCACAGAGGAACCTTCAGTTCTTCCTCCCACTTCATCCCTTTCAAGCTTTGATGTTGAAGAAGAGTTTGATATTTCAAACTTCATGTTTGAGAGTGAAGGGAGCCATGATGATCAAGTTGCATATTAGGAAGACACCATAGAGGAGGTCGAGCACATGTAACAAGACAACAAGGAGGCAAACCGTCTGTCAAACTTGAGGGATTGCCTTGATAGAGGGGAACCCATGGAGATCACATCATTTTTTCCTCCATCTCTCACATCCCACACACATGAACCTGCTGCCATGGAGGAGAATATTCAGGAACAACAACCTGCATTCCATAATGGCCCTATGGAACCAAGATTGGAAGACACGACTCTTCCATGTTATTTACAAAAAGAGGAAGGGAAAGAGTAGGAGAGTTTCACCACTTCTTCCAAGCCATTCATCCAAGAAGGTACACAAGAAAACTCCATTCTTGGAGTTGGAACTCAGAACAAAGGGCACATTCAAAGGATCAGACCGTGCCCAATCAGGTACTTGGCTTCATTAGAGCCAAAGGAGAAGCCAAAACCAGTCATTCTTACTTTAAGGCATGAGGATGAGCATCAAAGTACCAAGGCTCACCATCAATACCTCCAAGAGTCTAATGCAGGTCAGCTTGATGAGGTATTTTCCATTAATGTTGATACCTTGATGATTTGGGTGGAGGACTGGCTTATGGTCAGTTTTTCACTCATACAACCAACCATGTTCAATGTCAAATCAGTTGCATGGCTGCCATTTTTGATGAAGGGAATCTATTTCTCCCTGCCAGTTGCAGGTTTTGTTTGAGCTCCCTTTGCTCTTGGTTAGAAGATTGTAGGTAGATTTGTTTTCAGCAGAAGAAGTGCTTATGCACACTCTGCATATCTCATTTGAGAAATGTATGATTTGATCTTTGTATATAAGTTTTGTTTGTATTGCTCAAGAGGGGCATGAGGTTAGGCTCTTAAAATATTTAAGGAAAGAAGGATCATGTTTTCCTGTGACGGTTGCAAATCAAAATAGGGAACAAATGCAGAGCAGCTAAAAATTGTTTCGAGACAGTCCATTTGAGGGACACATGAAAAACACGGGTCAAATTAATTTTCTACTCTCATAAATCATTATCTTAAGGTTTTCTTATAAAAATTGAGAGTGCAGGCTCAGGGACAGGTAAGATATATAAAAGGCTTACAGTCAGGCTTGTAATGGCTCAAGGATCAGTTCCATGTTCATCAAGCAAACTCCATGCTCAATGGATGCTTCAAGGCCATTGGTCTCTCCATCTAGCAGGAAGATGTCCTAGTGAGTGGCCAAATTTTTATCCATATTGTTCTCCCGAGCTAAATATTGGATCAAACCATGACCCCACATAGAAGGAAACCGAGAAAACTCATCCAGATCCTGCAAATTGGTTGCAAGAAGATTCAATAATGGAGTGGCGGAGGCCAAGAAAGATCAAAGGACACTGTACAGAAAGAAAATGACTCTGTCAGGTAGTTTCTACATCTTAAATCCATCCTCCAAGTTACATGTAGGTAGAACTATAAAATAACAAGGTCAGATAATAAGGATCAATGCCACAAAGAAGCCAGAAGAAGGAAGAACGACGAAGATTCGAAGTCCTCGAGCTCAAATTGGTTCTGGAAAAGGGAAAAAAATGACTGGCAAAAAATGACTAAGTATGGAGGAAGAAGCGAAAAGGGCCATGTGCCTTAACGGCGCTATTTCAAGGGTCAATCCAAAAGGAGAAGTTTAAACTTGTGCCAGGCTTCCACGTGTCCAAAGTCCCCAAAAGTTGTGGGGCATTAAAAATTCTCCGCCGGAGAACCAAGTGTGCCAGGTATCAGCTTGGCACAAATTCACAAAGGGAACCTAGGGCGGAGACTCAAACTTGTGCCAATCCTCCACATAGCTAAGGGTCAAACAGGGTCAAAAGGCGGGCTTCAAAATCGGTTAAGTATAGAAGTGCAAGCGAAGAGTGTTGCGTGTCAGCCTGGCACATTTCTAAGATTCAGTCCCTGTGTGAAAACCCAAATGAGTGCAAGGCCACCATGTAGCTGTTAGGAAATAGGAGATAAAATATGCGGAATAATCCCTTATAGAATCGCAACAGTAGAAACCAATATGCAAAAAATATTACAGATCTCAAATAAAAGTGCAGAATAAATAACACAACACAGAGAGATAAGATTTAACGTGGTTCACCCAATTTGGGCTACGTCCACCAAGAATCACTTGCTCAGATTTTATTACAAGCCTCCACTCTCTCAATACAATACCCAGATCCATTTGGAGCTATGCTCAACAAACTCTATAGAATTCACACCCGAATTCAAAACACATCTGCAATACATTTGCTTATACCTCTATCATATGCATAAGACCATATAAATAGACAATTTCTTAAGTAGTTTTACAAAACCATTAGTATCAAACAATGGGCAGAAAAAAAAACCGTCCCATAAACCTATGGGTAGCTGAAGATGCGGTTTTACAAAACAATGGGTACCGAAAAACCATGGGCCCAAAAACAGCCCATAACGGTTACCCATTACCCATGGGTTGATAAACCACCCATGAAAATTTTCTTTGGGGGCTTCACCCCTGAACCCCCTTCGATCGGGGGGGCTTCAACCTCCTGAACCCCCCTGACCCACTCACTGGTGAGCGGGACCGCCGTAAAAATACCCAAGTGTAACACATGGAAGGTGTACCACACTCTAACATGAAAATAGGCTCCACAAACATAACATGTATTTATTAACCCTACATGCGAAGTTAATAATCACTTTCCCATCAGTGGTGGGGGCTTTTTTAATGATTATTTTGAATACCGTACTTATCTTCGATGATGTCATTATGTACCTTGGTCAGGAGAGAGTCACCACTAAACCAATTTTACATGTTGTTACTAACTCCATAGTTAGCCAGACTGTTTGCCACTTTATTACCTTCACGATAGGAATGTATGATCTTGCAATTATCAAAATCTTTACAAATATCTATAACTTCATATATAAAATCTCTAATGGTCCAACTAGGAGGTTGATTTTGATTTAAGATATTTATAATGTTTAAAGAGTCTCCTTCAATTATAATATTTAAAATATTACATTCTCTTACGAGACTTATCCCCCATAATGCTACTAGAGCTTCAACATAATGATTTGTCTGATGACACATATTTCCTACAAAAGTAGCAACAAAACATCCTCTGTGATCTCTGATCACCCCACCTCCTCCTAAAGCTCTAGGATTACCTTTGGAAGCTCCATCAAAATTCAATTTATACCATGAGGTGGGTGGATGAATCCAATGCATTGAAGATCTATTAATGTTGTTATCCTTATTTTGAATGTTGTCACTAACAATCCTCCAAGCAGAAAGAATGTGTTCCTCTTCCTTGGGATATAATCTCTTTTTTGGAGGCCTAAACATTTAAATGTTATCCTTGACATCAATGACAATTTCTTTAAAAAATTTGATACAAACCCATCTTCTATTCCTGAAGATAACATCATTTCTTGCTTTCCACAATCTCAATATGGTATGAGGAAGAACCAGACTCCATAATATCCTTATCATGTCATTTTTATACGATGGATCCCATTGCTCCCATGTTTGTAAACAAGTATGATGAAGAGTCCAATACAAATTGATGTTTGTAAAGATAAGACTCCAAACCTTGGAAGCATACTCACAGTGCAAGAAAAGATGCTTGATGTCTTCAACCTTATTTTTACACACATGCAACATATGTTAGGTATAATAAAACCCTTTCTAATAAGATTATCACAAGTGAGAATCTTACCTTTTAGAACAAACCACATAAAAAAATTGACTTTTGGGGTTAATTCAGGCATCTAGAGTTTGTTCCACTTTATATCACTTTGGTGAGCATCAAAAAAAGTATTATATCCCAACTTGACAGAAGATTACCCATCAAAATATTCCACCCATATGAGCTCATCTTTGTTGTCCTTTTAATTAATAGGAATGAGAGAAAGTTGATTTTTTAGAGAAGATACCACATGTTACAGATTTTCCATTTCCACTTTGAGTTTCTTCCAATTCCTTTTATTTCCAGTCAACTCAATGTAGTCTTTGAATTTATTACCATAATTTTTAATTAGACTATCTTTTATGGAGCCAAAAGTATCACTCAATCTGAAATCAGTCCAGGCATCATGCCAAAAATTAATATCCTGCCCATTACCAAGTTTCCATCTACAACCCTTAACACGAATATGCTTGATTTGAAGCAAGTTGTACCAGAATATGGAGCCATTGGGAAGTTGTTGATCAAAAAGGAATGAACTATCATTTTTTTGAGATAAGTATTTTATCCTAATAAGCTCAATCCACGGTTTCTTTTCCTTCACTAATCTCCATCCAATTTTGGCAATTAGAACAACATTCATTTTTCTGACATCCTTTATCCCCAAACCTCCAATCATTTTTGGAATACAAACATGATCCCATGCTACTAAATTGTATCTAAATATTTCTTCTATCCCATGCCACAATTTTTTTTTGAATTCTCTCAATACTATCCACAATTGTTGCTGGAATGTTGTACATTGACATGATATATATGGGCAAATTATGAAGAGTGCTTTTAATTAACAAGCATTTTCCAGCACTGGAGAGAATAGCTCCTTTCCATCCAACCAATGTTTTCTAAAATCTATCTAACAAGGCATTCCAAACAACATTAGAAACTTTAGTAGTGCTCATTGAGATTTCTTTACTAAAAAAGAGATTATAATTTAATTTATGACCAAACTCCTTTTGAAATTTTAAAGTATTTTTTTTTAGAAACTAGGGTTCAAATGTTTTAGTTTTATATTAAAATTAAACCTCCCTTTCCTTTGGCCCACCTCTCTAACCTACCCCGAAAACTTGATTCAAAATATTAATGAATTAAACCCTTTCACCCCCTCATGTCTACCAATATATTGACTTTAATTTTATTAATTTTAATTACCTCAATATAAACCCACGGGCTAGGATATTTCCTAACTAATGAGCCCCTTGTGTGAAAACCATGTTAGTACATTATTCTTATCAATAACAAGGATTACATAGTTGATAGGCTTGCCAGAAGAAGGATTTACAATGATTGAGGGAGGAGGTTTTCAAGTGCGGGCTTGGTTGTCATGACCAAAATTTAAATTTTTGTATGTTAGAAATTTAGCATGACAAAAAATGGATCTAATTAGGGGACATAGACCATAAGGGATAATGATGGACCTCATAAATATCATGGGGGAGAAAACTAGTGTCTTGTCCTTTGGGCAATAGAGTCACTATTTGAGAAACTAGTACAAGCAACAAACACAACCAAGGGAAAAACAAAACAAAATCATGATAGAAAAGTGAAATAAACCAAGTAAAAATAGAACAAACCTAGCTCACCTATGAATATGTGGGGGAAATCCCAATTTCGTTACATTACTTATTATTTTTTGAATGCCGCCCACGTACGGATAACACCAAATGAATTTTCTCTTGAAAACCATTGACTGGTTCAATAAAATATGATCCTTTTCTAAATTGTCTGAGAAAATAAGCTACTTTATGAAGTCTTCATCTACTTGAGAAAGAGAAAATTGTGTTTTCTTTTTTTAAAAAATTGTACGACTCCTCTTACAAGTGGGGATCCACATGATCAGCTCATTATCATTGCTAGTTTGAAATTCCACTTCCATTTGCCAATCCATTTTCAAATTCGTAGACATCTAAAATGTCGACATGCCTAATTATGATTAATATATCCCACAAATATCCCAACATCATCCATATAATAATTCTCGCAAGATTAATTATTATTATTTAATCCATTTTTATCTATTATTTACCTTTATCATTATTTATCATTTTATCATTAATCCTTTTATTTCATTATTATAACTTATCATTTCATCATTAATATTTTTAATTCATTATTATATTATATTATCCTATTATAATCCCTCATTAACATTTTTTAGGAATTTAATATTCCTACATCTCACCTACCACCTACCCTACACATCCCTACACCTATCCTTTCCATGTAACCTCACCCCTAATCATCATTTATTAACCTAATCTAATTATAATCTCATCACATCCTCACACCTCTAAATCTAGAGGCTTAAATAAATCTAGAAGCCTCTCTAACCTTCTCCTTCCATTGAATTTTTAATTCAATAGAAGATTCTTCCTTCCATATAATTTGAATTCAAATTCTAGAATCCTCCATTCTAGAGAATTCTAATCCTCTCATGCATTCTCCACCCTTGATCCAATCCAACATGGCTTCATCTTAGCCATTGAATCCTCCACCCATAAACTATAAATTGATCTCTCCTCCTCCATGAGAGATCCATCACAAATCCATAGCAAAATTCTGCTATTTTTATCATTTAATCAATCATCCATTTTATCTTCAATCAATCAATCATTATTCATCTACAATCAATCATCATCATCTTCATCAATCATCATAAGGAAAATAAAAGGGGAGGTGTTGCCCAAGTGTCTCCATCAAAATCTGAAGCAACAATCAATCATCCAACATCAAGAGCACATCCAACCAATCAAAGGAGGAGCTTACGATCATGTAGGTAAGTGTAGGTATTATTCTTCTCTCTCCTTTCCATCTTGCTCTATCTGAGGTAGAAATTATAAGTGTTAGATTAGGAATTATTTGGTTTAATTTCTTGGTTTGCATTTGCATATTAACACCAAGATTTTGTGTTTACATTTTGGCACACACCGTGGGGCTTACCCCCCAAAATTTTGATTGTTTTTTAATAGTATTCAATATTTAGAACAAACTATCCAAATTTGAAAATTTTTTTGTTGAGATTTACCCCTTGAAATTTCAAATTTTGTGATAGTCTTCCGTTTCAGTGCTTTTGACCTAAAACAATGCTTTTGTAAACCCCATGGCACGTTTGTAAATACTTTAGTGCTTTTGTTCAACCTTTAAATCCCCAAAAATGCCTTTTTTGACAAAATAGTGTGTTTGTAGGAAAAGTAGCGATTTTGCACATAAAGTAACGCTTTTGCACACAAAGTAGTGCATATGTTCTAAAGTGGTGCCTATGTCCTGTTTGGCGCCTATGCTCTGTGTTGTAGCGCTTTTGTTTCCTAACTTCCAAGAGCCATAACTTTTGATCCCGAACTCGAAACGACTCCTTTTTTTTCCCGGAAAGGTATCAAAAATATCTATGTAATGAAAGTGTTGATGTATATTTTGGAAATACAATTTATTCATGGTTTTCATTTTCCTAAATCTTGTTATTTTAACTACACATTAAGTTATCTTTTCTTGTTCCAAACTACTAACACTTTGTGTGCAACTTTCTACACTTACCAAAGATAAAAAATCAATCTAAAACTACTAATCCTTTTATTTTGCAGCTCATTTAGTCCAAGACATTTGGGGTTATAATCAAACTACTAAATTTGTTTTGTAGGGCCTCCTCTTGAAGACCCCATTACATAATTTTTAATCATTTTATCTTGCATCCATTTTCTTGCATTTATCATATTTTTTGTGTGTTTTCCTTTATTTCTTGTTCATCCCGAAGGAAAAACTATGTATGCTCTCCTCTCGCGTCCTAGGATGATCTTGAGGATCAAAAAGTGGCTAGCCTTCCCTTTTTCTTTTATAGGGGCAATGTGACATGGAAGTGATATCCACGCACTTGTCATATTCCTAGGGGTCTTGTGACTATGGGATTTATCTCCACGCACGTAGACACACCCCGTGTTTCGACGGGGTATATAAATTCTTAAGGAAACTGTCGTTATTGGCTAAGTTTGCTTGTTTTAAGAGCGACATGAAGTGAGGGGATTCCATGTCCCAATAACCATGCCTCAGAAAACATCCTTGCAACATAGACTTAGGCCCCACGTAGTGCAAGGTTATATGAAGAGGGATGATCCCCTAGTGAGCTTGTGCATCCTAGACTAGGCAACCATTTGGCCACATATCAAGCTATAGTGCAAGGAGTCACACTCCCCAAGATCACTCACTAACCAACCCCACATTGACACATAGGTGGAGAGCCAATTGTGGCACCACCATTGGCATGTGTGGTATTAAAAGCGGGCTATATCTTGATTACAATCCCACTTGACTAGTTAGGGTGTGTGTGCATGTTTTTTGCTTGAGTTGTGAACACCCTTAAACATCCCATCACATTAAAATTTTAATGCAACAAACATCATCATAATAATGCCATCCTTAATCTCACACCCACACCTGGAATCCTATCATCATTAACCATCCTTAAAATCCTAATACCAAAACTAATCCCCACACATCTTATCTAACCATGGCCTTTGATCTCAATCCCCATCCTCTCTAAACCTTAACATCCAAACCCTTACCTCTTTTCTAAATCCATCAACCAAGTTATCCCATCATCCCCCACCCATCAAAGGTAACCGTCTCACTTTGACCACGAAGTCCCACACACCATCCAACAATTTAACAAACAAATCTCAAATCTAATATCCTACCTTAACCAATCCTCTCCTCTCCATCCAAATCAACTATCCCATGTTGATCCTAACATCCTAAAAACCATTCAACAACTTATCCAACAAATATCATGGATCTTCAATCTTCAATCAACCAATCACCCCCTAAACCATCATCCCCTAACCAACCCCATCCAAAATTTCCCCTTCCTAAATCCCTACCGATCACCCCATTGACTTCCTCCTTGAGGAACCCAAATCATCTCAATCCACACCTGACCTAAACAACATAAACCACTATCCCTATAATACTAATTACATCGACTTTGACCACCTCACTAACTTTGACCTAGACCAAGAGGACCTCCTTTATGTCCTTGTCTAATCTAGCCACCAATCCCAAACCCACACAACCATCCCAAAACCCAACCTCCAAATCAAATATCAATCATCATGACCTACAATTTCTCCCATCAAAACTCATACAAATAATCCACCATCATCCAAAACCGTTCAACTCCTAAAGGTAATCATCATAAAACTTATCATCGAAGTCCCATTCACGTATCCACAACAATCCAAACAAACGGTTATCCAAAATGGTAATCATCAGTCCACATGGATCATATTAGTCCTCCATCCTGAGGAGTTCATCTTCATCAATATGGATCCAATCCTATGGAACTTTCTCCTAGATATGGTTCCCAGTAATCCCTAATCCACCATCAAATTTAGCGTCCTAAGCTGGGGGTTATTTCATCCCCTCCATCACCTAGTTAATCCTATATCAAAACTATCTCATCCACTGTGACTCCTAAGTCACCCTCATCCCCTTCTACCCCTAATCCTAAACCATCTAATGTGGCTCCTATGCCACCCTCATCATCTTCATCCACATATAATCCTAATCCATCCCCTTCATCACCTAAATCTCACACTATCCTATCCTCTAATCCTATTTCATCTCCACCATCCCCCAATCCTAAAACATCTAAAGTGACTCCTAAGTCACCAACTCCCAAACCTAATAAATCCAATCCCAATCCTCTCCCCACCCCAATCCTATTAATAATGAATCCTATGCCACCTTCATCTACTTCATCCCCTAAATCAACCAAATCTAATGTGGTTCCTACACCACACTCATCTCCCAAATCTCCTTCATCCCCAACACCACCTAAACCGAATGTGATCGCCATATCACACCCATCCCGTTCATTTAAATCTACCCCATCACCTTCATCTACATATATCAATCCCAAACAATCTAATCCTAAGCCCAAACCATCTACTCCAACCCATCCAAAATCAACTAAATCTATTTCGGCCTCCAACCCCAAACCATCCACTTTGGCCCCCAGGCCTAATCCATCTCCTTTATCTTCTAAGCCACAACAAAAAAATCCAACACATAAATCCAAATCAACCAAAATAATCTCATCAACCACCTAATCCTACACCATTACTTCATACTCCCTCCAAACCATTACTTCCTACTAAACCATTTAACCCAAGCCACTTCACTCCTTTAGGAGAATCATTGACCACCATCTTCCATCATCTAAAAACCTTCAACATGATCATCCATCCCCCAATAAAATCACATAATCAAAACCTTCCCAAACCATCTTGGTATCGAGAACACTATTATTGTGACTTCCATCACACCCATGGACATTCGACCAATTGTTGCATGAAATTAAGGTCTTATGTCCAAAATCTCATTAACCAAGGAATTCTTATCCTTGTACCTCTCTATCCACCACCTTTCCATCCCAATCCTCTCCCTAACCATCGTCCACCATCCAAATCCCACTCTACATCTAAACATCGTCATCCATCCAAATCTCATCATACATCCAAACATCCCTCACCAACCAAAAACCAAAACAAATCTCACCTCCCATCCTTTGTTAAGTCTGGCCTCTTAGCGGATGACGAAAACCTACAATCCCCCAGTTTCATGATGACCACATGGCATCATCTTCCCCATCTAATTCATATCCTATAGCCAAAAATATGTTCACTAATATGAAACATCGAGGAAAAGGCTTAGGCATCCATGAACAAGGCATTCGTGAACCCATCTCCCTTCATCAAAATCCTAGGTCTCTTAGTCTTAGGTTATAAACCTAACACTAACAATGCCCCTCCCCTAATCCATCACAACCCATTTCTACCACTCCTCTTAATCCTACCATCCTATCCCCAACTCCAATCATAAATCATTTAATTCCCCTCCAAATACAAAACACTTAAAAATGAATTGAGCACATATTTTGTCACATGTGCACAGATGTTCTTTCCTTCCCACCCATCCTCCTTCCATCCAACATCCAAATCCCTTTTCATCTCATCCATTCTTATCATCACATCCATTATATCCTCTTCTAATCCATTCATTTGAACACTTGATTACTTTCTCACACATGTTGTAAGCCAATAGTACCTACTACAATTGTGTGAACTTGGTCTATCATTACCCCCAACATTCAAGCACTTAATTTTCCTCCTAGAGATCCACACACTTTAACACACTTAATAAAATTATGGTGAAGACCCTTAGGTGCATCTTTTGACACTCTAGCCAATGTCATCACTACACTCATTTCCATCCCCCCATCAAGCCACTAGTGATTCTTAACCCCTTGAGAGTTCTCAAGAGAGTGGAATCTCTTTATGCAAAACAAAAAATCTTAAATTCAAAAAGAAAAAAATCATATCAAAATAAAAAAATATCAAATAAAATCCACCTCAAGACTCTCTCTAGGGGTGTTTCCAGCAACTCTACCAGGGCTATGGATGCATGGCTCATAGTAGAGTAATGTTGTGACAAGAATCAGATGTATCTCTGTCGGGGTTATGGATGCCTCACTAAGTGGAGACCAATGCACAACTTAACCTTCATTCACCTTTCCATCCACCTATTTGACTTAATCACTCCCTATACATTGGCTAGTTTGTCTTTACATACTACCCATTAAGTCTTCACTTCAAGTGGTAATTAACCATCATAATCAAACACACTTCGATCTCAAGAGACATAGGGCTTGCATGTTATGCCAGGTATTGTTTAGACCTTGGTAACACTTCTGTTTTAGTCCAACTCTTTCCTTATAACATGTGCCGATAGGCTCATCTTTTTTTCATCACTAATGTTATTTTCCTTCCATCCATCACATCAACATCCTTTTTACCTTAGATTGAACATTCGTGGTTAGGCGATGATCCTTTCCTTTTCATCCAATCCTCCTCATGTCCCTTTCAAACTGTCATCATCATGATTGGGGGCAACCTTACTATCATCCGTTAGGGGCATCATCCATTTTAGATACCCCTCACTTCCCATCCTACCCTACACCTAGGGGAAAATCAAACCCATCCATCCATCCACACAGGCTACCCTACTTTACACTTGGGGGCACACCACATCTATCCATAAATTCATTACCTAGGGTAATATCTTATCACCACATCCCATCTAATCCTAATCGACTAACCAATACCTATCCTATCCAACCTATCCTTAAATCCTATCAACCAATACCTCTCCAAAATCAACCAATCCTTATCCTATCCTCATCCTATCCCTATCTTATCCATCCTATCCTTAAATCCTATCAGCCAATCCACCATACAACATAAAACAATCCTCATCCTATCATAATCCTATCTTTTTCCTATCCAACCTACCTAATTTCCCTCAATCCTTCCCTTTCATCCTACCCAACCACACTTTGGGACTCATAAGAGAAAGTCACATCCCACCTTACATCCCTTCCCATCCCCCCCATCACTCATCCAAACATCCAAAATCCAACATCGAAAAATACAAAATCTAAAATTCCCAACATTCAAAATCCAACATCAAATAATCTAAACATCCAAAAATCTAAAAATCAAAAGTTTAAAAAATCAAAACATTTACACCAAAATCCAAAAACAATATATAATGCACTATGTGTTTTTTGCTTGTCTACATTTGCATTTTGGCCGATGATATGAGGCAAAAAAATTTATTTTTCTTGTCCAATGATATGAGGACCATATTTTTTGCATTAATTTGTCCAATGATATGAGGACCATATTTTTTCTACTAATATGTCTAATGATATGAGGAAACATGAATTTGGAAATTTAATCATTATGGTCTTTATACCTTGATGAATCTTGCTCTATGCCATATTAATCACAACTACTAAGTATGATAAAAATGGACACCTTATGGTAGCACACCCCCTTCTATCATCATATTTTATCCTTATCATCATCCACACCTCATCATCATTATCGTTATCATCCAACTAACTATCTAACATCATCTCATCCAAATTGATCCAACAACCAATCCTTACTCTCATCATGCTAAAATCCTCAATATTTTGATCCTCCAAATCCAACATCCTATAATCCCAAATCCTCAAATCCTAACCCCTTGACAAGGGCATCCTCAAACCTAAATCCAAAATATTCACCCATTGATTGGGGCATCATCTAAATCATACATATTCACCCTTGCCATACATCCTTGACTGGGGCATCCAACATCCTATAATCCAACATCCTCAAATCTAAAATCTTCACCCTTGTCATACATCGTTGATTGGGCAATCCTCAAATCTAAATCCTCTAATCCAAAAATCCAATATAATCCTCATCCTCTAAATCCTCAAATATTTTAATCCTCTAATCCTAATCCTTTAAATCCTTGAATTGTATAATCCTCTAATCCTCATCCTCTAAATCCTCAAATCTTCTCATCCTATAATCATATCTCATCTACTAACTTGGGCATCTCCTCGTTTCGAGTGGTTACCCACCTTGTTCCTCCCCACCTTACCCCTCGAGGGGGCATCATATCACCATCATATTCTCTTATTTTTCTTAAAATTGTCATTGCTAAGAAATAACACTTCAAAGAGGGGGGAAATGTAGATATCTAAAATGTCGATATGATCAATTATGAGTAATATGTCCCGCAATATCATCTAAGTTCATATAATAATTAATCACAAGATTAATTATTATTACTTTCATCTTTAATACCTTTATTCTAATATTTAATTTTATCCCATTAAAAATACCTTTCATCACATTTACCCTTTCATCATTTATCATTTATCGCATTTCATCCTTAATCCATTTTATTTCATTATTATATCCTATTATCCTATTATAATGCTTATTAACATTTTCTGGGAATTTTATATTCCTACATCTCACCTACCACCTACCCTATTTCCATGTAACCTCACCCCTAATAATCATTTACTAACCTAATCTAATCCTAATCTTAATCATATCCTCACCTCTAAATCTAAAAGCCTCTCTAACATTCTCCTTCCATTGATTTTCTAATTCAATGGAAGCTTCTTCCCTCCATAGAATTTGAATTCAAATTCTAGAATTCTCCATTCTAGAGAATTATAATCCTTACATGTATTCTCCATCCTTGATCTCAATCCAACGTGGCTTCATCTTATCCATTGAATCCTCCACCCAAAAACTATTAATTGATCTCTCCTTCTCCATGAGAGCTATCTTGAAACATCTTAAGAATCAATAGCAAAAACCTGCTATTTTGTTCATCAATCATCCATTTTATCTTCAATTAATCCATTATTCATCCACAATCAATCATCAAGGAAAATCAAAGTGGAGGTGCGACTTGTGTGTCTCCATCAAAAGATGAAACAAAAATAAATCATACAACATCAGGAGCACATCCAACCAATCAAAGGAGGAGCATTAAGATCGTGCAGGTAAGTGAATGTATTATATTATCCTTCATTTCCATCTTTCTGTATCTGAGGTAACAATGAGAAGTGTTAGTTGAGAAATTATTTTGGTTAATTTCTTGGTTTGCATTTGCATACTAACACTTCTTCTTTTTTGTTTATAAGTAGAATCATTCTTAAGAGACTCAAATGCCTTTTCATCCATATGTTCCTCATTAATAAGGTCTTCTTCTCCAAATAGAAAAGAGACAACTTCATAGTCACGGTTATATGCTTGGAGTACATCTTTAATCCAGATCTTGAGAAGATGATTGGAACCCTATGGCTCACATTTTCAGAATTCAATTCACACCACTCTTTCTTCATGATTAGCATTACTTACCATCTCAGGAATAATTTGAGTAAATTATAGATCTCCATGATCCTCATCATCACCAAGTAGAGAATATGTATCCATGTCTAATGAGAAGTGCATATTGTTAAATTCTAGGTCAAGAATAACATCACGTCATTTTTCAATTTTCTCAATCAAACTTGGGTACTACTCTATTAGTATGGGCAGCTCAACATATTTTTATGAAGTCATGAAAAATTATCCATATCTTAAACCTTTTTATAAAATGTATGCTCTTGTATCATCCTATCTCTAAACTGTGTATCAAATTTTTCTTATGGGAAAGAGCTTCTTCATTTTTCATTGACTGATATGGTGGCATATGACCAATCCATTTGTATTGTATGCATGGTAAATAAACTAAGCTAATAAATGAAGGATTTAACACCAAGTAAAGCCTAGATTAATTCTTTAATCAAATACATCAAGATAAAACATAAAAAAGCTAAAAAATTACACAAAATGTTAAAAACAAATAATTCAAACCTCCTTTTGAAATTAGATGTGATTTTAATATATAGATATTTCCTTCTAAACCAAATGTAAGCCACACACAATCAAGGATGCTACTAAAGGGAAGAGATCTCCACAAAATGACATAAAGGTCATGTTTTGAATCTTCTCTTATGAACTTTAGCAAGTAAGGGGGTTTCTCAGTTTAGCAAGCTTTCCTATAATACAAATACTCTCTTGATTATGAGTAAAAGGTATAAACGATAAAAAAGTGTAGATTGGTAGGATGGTACTAGGTTTTTTGCATAGCTTTCCAATTTGGGAGAAACACACATCCTAGTGAATGTGGGATAAAGATGTAGAATTAGGAGTGTATAAACATGATTAGAAGAGATTAATTAGGAATTAATGACCCATGGGAGTTAGGGAAGGTTTAATTAATCAAGTTTGATTAATTAATAGGCCATGTTTAGCTTGTAGAAGCCCTTTGGGGATGATTTAGAGGGAAATTAGTAGAATTAGAGGGGGTTGAGAGAGGGATTTAGTTAATAAGAGGGTTTATTAATTAAATACAAGATAGTGAAAGGGTAATTAATTAATCATGGTCAAATAATCAATTAAAAGGGGATTTTAACTAACAAAGTGATGTTAATTGACATCCAAGATGGGGAAAAAGATTAGTTAACTAACAAGATATTGTTAATTAATCGAGAGAGTGGTGAACATTAGCTAACTAGTGGATAAATCACTAATTATAGCATGATGATGAGAATCCGACAATTAGTGAAATTTTAGTACTAAAATTACACGATCGAAATTAGGTGTCTACAATATCTCTCCACCAACATCCTGAAAGCAACTCCGGTGATTTAATAAAATTTAAAATCTTATATCAGAGACTGAGATCAAATAAATATAATAGTAATAAGTAAGATCTAGTATGCAAGAAAATAATCAAGTGTGTAAGATAGTGATTAAGCTAAAATGTAAATAAGAGTCTAATTTGAATGTCATAGTAGTAGTTAAGTACAATAATGATACAAAAGAAAACTAAGTAATAAATTATGAAATCCTCCATACAAGAAGAGGGTAAGAATCCTTAACTGATTCGTAAAGTTTTGGAGAATACACAGGGTTGGAAATATGGGAAGTAAGAAGCACTGATTGCCACACTAGAGCACAGAAAAATGCAGATCTGAACATGCAGGATGGACTGAGGTACTTAGGGATGGACAGGGGCACCCTAGTCCTGTTTCTAGGCACTTGGGTATGTTTTAAAGCTTAGAAAACCTCCTCTAAGGTGTTATAAGGTGTTCACCTTTAGTCACACCGAGATCACACAAAGCTCACCAAGGTCAGTGTAAACCTGCAATAAGATATGAACCTGCAAAGCCCTCAAATAGACATCAAATCCTAAAAAAGAAAGATGCAGAATGAGGGGTCAGACTGTCCTTAGCCGTCACAATGGTGAACTTATGACTGAGCGCTACACTATATCTCACACCCAATTTAGTTCTATGTGTGTGTTTGCGGAATCATGCCCTAGGTGGCTTTTATGTGTGTCACACTTGATAGTGAGATAATAGCTAGATGTAAAGAAATGTAATGGATATGTGCATGGAATAGAATGAGCTTCCCTCCTATGAAGTGTATGTAGAAATAACCAGCCCTCATGTCCCTTGTGATGATGCTAGATGGATGCAATGGAGCTCTTAGGTGCCATGATAGATGCAACCTTAGGTGGTGATAGCTAATTATTAGTGCTTGGTCCTTTATTAGGATCACATAAATTTATATTTATATGATTCCCTTGCTTGAATTTTGTAATTAACCCCAAAAAGGTTGACTACCAAAAAGATAAGATGCTCAAATGGCTAGAAAGGACCCAAAAAGTGTGAGTAAAGTATAAAGGAATCACGGGCACCTAGAGGGGATGAAGTCACCTTGTGCTGGCATCTTGGCTGGGTGTTGGTGTCTAGGATGAGAAAAGTCAGAGTATAAAATGAAAAATGAGCAAGTAAGGGTGTAAGACTGAAAGGAGTAATAGAATACAAAGAAAGGTGGCCAAAGACATGGGTTAATTAGTACTTTTCTTACTTAGGAATCATATGAATAGTAATATGTAATTAGGACCAGATAATTACCAAAAGTGCATGATTTTATGTATACAGATAGGATATAAGAGTGAATTAGCTTGTATCATAAGATTTGGGTTAATTAAGTGCTAGAAATTGACTAGAACAAGATGGATTTGGAATATATAAGCTCTATATGGAGCACTAAGATTTGGGACTTCTTCAGACATGAACTCCCATAGGAGGACAAGATCACCCTGGGCACTAGTGTCTAATTTGGCTGCTAGTACCTTGACAGTAGCTCTATTTCTATTCATTTTAGGGTCTGAACTTGGTTCCTTCTTTTGACTATCTGTCACTTTGGATCTGTCATAGGGTTCTTGTATAACACATGTTTCGACAAAACAAACCCTAACTACCTACAAAAGTTTCAATAAAAAATTAGATGAAATAAATAATACATATGCTTGATTCAAACTGACCTTGGCAGTCACCCCAATGTGATTGTCACTAAGTGTTGCACTATATTTTAGACTTTATGCAATTCTTATGAGTGTGTGATTTGAACTATGTCCCTTAAAGCTTGGTTTCCTTTGTGTTATTTGCACTAAGATAGCACACTACAACTATTTTCCCCCCAAGATAAATGTGAGATGGAATTCTAAATAAATCCTTCTGTGCAATGAATAATGCAACCTAAATGCAATATTTAAATGTTCCTACTTTCCAAAGTGGTAGATAGCAAGTATTATCTCCCAATTTCCCAACCCCAAATAATAGTTAGTAGGTCATGTATACATATGATTCCCTCATTTGAATTTTATCATTAATAACTAAAAAGATGGACCGATGTGATAAAAGAGAATCTAGAAAAGACACCAAATGATGTGGTAATTAAAAATCAAGCAAATGAGGGAAAGGGACAAAAGTTCCCAAAGGGAGAAGTAATGCATGGGGTGATCTTATCCCTAATGGGCGGAAGTGGTTGGGATGCTTAGAAAATGTAACAGTCAATACAAATTAGGGTCACATGTCGTTTAGTATCCAAAAGTAAAGTGATCATTTTAGATAATTAAATAATAAGAGTGTGGGAAAGATAAAAGTAGTGAAAGATTAAAACAAGTGTTGTTTATGTTTAGTCTTCCCACTTTAAGAATAATGAATATAACTACATACTTAAGAGGCATTGATGTAAGTAGAAAGTGTGTGATTTCATGACTACATTTACCCTAACTTTATGTTAGTGAATGAATATTCAGTAGCATAAATTAGATAATGATTAACTAAAATTGAACTAACTAGGTAGTGTGGGGATAGTTAATCTAAGCTATGAACATCTACAATAAAGTAAAAAAATGCAAAAAAGAAGTATGCAAATGATCTAAGTAACTATGCAAAAGAAAATGATAACCCTAATGTCCAAGAAAGAAGAAGAAATAACTCAGCTGATTTGACAAAGTGATGTGACTGTGTTGTAGGTGTGACTAGAAAATTAGGAAGCAGGAAAAACTGTGTAGAAGTCCTGAAAAGGACAAATTTGGAGGATCTAGCTGGAATGGAGCACCTAGAGGAAGGAATGGGGTATGTGCGGACACTCTAGTCTGTAATTTGGGTGCCTTGGTATGTGCAAAAGTCTTGAAAATGGTCTTCACTGGTTCGAAAAATGGTCTGAAACCCTTGTTGTTTGCCGCATCAAATTTTTTTACTTGTTCCAGATGTCACCAATAATCCAAGATGGAAGAAAGACCTATAAGATCCCAAAACAAACATCAAACCATAAAAAATAAAAATGCATATTAAGGGGTAGGACTGACCTCAACTACCACAATGGTGGACTTACTAACTGAATACTACACTACATCTCAGACCTGATGTATTTCTATGTGCAAGTGTGTGTGAACATACCCTAGGTTGCTCTTGTGCTAGTCACACTTTGTGAAGTAGCGAGAAATAACTATGTGTATAAAAAGTTATAGAATGTGTGCATGGAATAGAATAGAATCCCTCCTCCTATGAAGTGTGATGAAGATGTCCTAGCCTTGTGGTTTGATGATGGAGCTATGTGGATGCAAATGATCTCCAATGTAGTGATAGTAGTAAGTGATGCTAGGTCCCTCATTATGGTCTCATAAATTTATATTTATAGGGTTCTCTAGGTCTAATTTCGTAATTAACATCGAAAAGGACAACCATAAGAAAGATAAAGATCTCAAATGGTTAAAAAGAGCCCAAAAAGTGGCGGGAAAGTGTAAAAAGGACTGGGGCGCTCCTAGTAGGACCAAGGTTCCCATGGGCACCCCAGTACTAATCTAAGTGCCCTAGTCGAGGCTAAAATAACATGGGATGACTGAATCTGACTGGGCATATGGGTACAAGAGGTTAGTAATGAAGAAATGAATTAAAAAAAGATGGCCAAAAGATGAGGGTTAATTAATACTTTCTTCACTCAATAACCTTCTAAATAGTAGTATGAGACCGAGATAAATAATGTCTAAAGTGCATGATTTTGTGACTACATTTTTCCCCCACTTTATGTTGGTGAGTGGAAATTTCATTAACATAAAGTAGATAGAGATGCATACTTGATGTCCATGAAGAGTGTAGAAGAAGGTGTGCTGAACGACTAGACAAAGCATGGAATGAAAAAAAGATGGAGGAGCGTGGAAACTAAAGATGAAAAATGCGCAAAGAAAAAGTGATGAGAGTGAACCTAGGATGGAACGTGTGTATAAGTGCTGGAGTGTGTGATGTACCTGCATGGTTAGTAAAGTGTGTGTGTTGTTGTTGACATTGTCATTGTTGTTATCCCCATTTGACTACTTGTTTCTCATACAACTGGACCTACAAGGAGAAAATGATCAAGTAGTCAAATATGTATATATGTATGTGTAAAAATGTAATGTAAAATACACATGTATATGAAATCATGTAAATGTAAAATATGCAAATGAAAAAGTGTAAATGGAACATGTGCACCTGATCTATGTAGAGAAAAGAGAGTGTAGAAGGATATCTTGTACTACGAGTTTTTTGGAAAATCTCACACCACCCTAGCCAAAGAAGTGTAGGGAGGAAATGCTTAGTGTCCTCTAAGCTCTAGCTACTTCCTTGAATGTGTGTGAAGAGATCTCTGTACTGTCTTGGTTTTTTGGGTGATTTGACACCACTAGCTGAAGAAGTGTAGGGAGGAAATGATTTGTTTCCTCCAAGCTCTAACCACTTCCTAGAATGCTAAGGACACCATGTCTTTTAAAATTTTATGTGTATGGGGTTTGTAGACTGGTCTGAACCCACTTGTTGTATATAACTGAATTTAACCAGTGTAGAATCTCTATGTTAGCATGTAAAAACCCTCAAATTATGCGCCCCTATTTTGGGGTGCATGCCACGTCGATGATAGGAGAATTTGTCCCCAAAATTGGAACAACCGAATGTACACTGTAACCCTGAAAAGTGTTTTGTAGAAACCAAGGAATACATAAATAAGAAGGGTAGCCAAAGACAAGTGTAAACATGCATGCACATAGAAAACAATGTGTAAACTACACAAATAGTGTAAAAGCTATCATGCAAAGTGGTAATGTAAACATGCAAGAAGACAAAGTAAGCCACACAAAGTGGTTTACAAACATGGGACATCACTCACAATGTCGCAAGACATGGAAGGCCATCATGGCCGTAAACAATAAACAAGTGTGCACACCAAATAAAGGGCAAGGACCGTCTATAATAATAAACAATAGTAGACAATATAACAAAAAAGTATGGAAACAAATATCCCTGCATAACAAATGCTACACATAAAGCACCCATTAACATGTTAGAAAGATAACTAGTATGTCAAAAGCATGTAGAAATATGTAATATAAAGTTCTAAGTACAAAATGAAATGATAGCACCTGTGAGAGATGAATGTGATGCCCACAACTACTAGTGTAGGAAGGGTATAAAGTGATCATCCATGTTGCGTGCAAGGGACCTATATCTGCGATCACAACTTGACAAAGGCATGAATGTGCATGTGTGTATGATATAGATAAATGAAATACAAGTAATCTAACTAGCATGTGTAATAAAGTTCCATGAACAAGAAAAAGTAAGTAGGAATAAAAGCAACCAAAATATGCAGTATGTTGTGGATGGATAGAATTGAATGCAAGATGGAGTGATAGGATATGTGTGCCCCCCAAGTGAATGGAAGTGTATGCAATGAGGTTAATTTTATTTTCCCCCTCAGTAGTCAAGAATAAATCGTAAATGAGAGTGCACCATCGGGAAATGGTCGAGTAGTGTGTGTTGTGTCTAAAGCTCTATGATGAATGTGTAAGTGTACTGATGAGATACGACCTAGAAATGATGTGTGCGTGAACCATATAGTCAAAGTGTATATCACGACCATATGCACATATAAGTGATGCTTTAGCCTAAGCGTATATCACTATAAGATAAATGGGGGAGTGATGATTTTGCCCCAAGTGTATATCACTACAAAATGTAAGGAGGGAATGGTGATGTAACCTAAGGTTTATACCACTACAAAATGATAGAATAGGGGATGATTTATCCTAAAGCGTATGTCACTAGCCTAGGAATGTCACATGATGAAAGGTCAAATAGTAAATGTGTGATGAATGAAAGGTCCATTTGATTTTTAAACCCTCGACAGTTGATTATGGACCAAGGAACTAAAGTGCGTCATCAGGCAGTGAGTGCAGCGGGTAGAAGACAATGTAGTATATGTAACAATGAAAGAAGACCATGTGATGAGTGGAATGTGTAAAAACACGATGTGTAGCATGTAATGCAATATGTGTAGTATATGTCAAATGTAATGTGAGATGATGTAATGCTAGACTAGTATGACATAGGGTGTGTAAATTTGCAAATGTGGAATGGTTGGAGATGAAGGTATGATGTATAACACATGATGTGTGATGAAATGCAATGTGTAATGACCTCTAGTGCAGTGTGTGGGGTTCAAGTGTAGTAAGACATCAACATTCAAGTGTGAACTAGCATAAGAGTGTGTCATCAGGTAATGATGATGGTATAACATGAATATGCATATGCTAGGAGATTAATGTATGATAATGCAAAGATGAGAAATATGATAATGCTAATACAATGAAGGGGAATGTGTGAGATGCAATGCCCCCCAACTATGTGAGTAATGGAAATCTGGTTAAAATACATTAAGTGGATCTATGTAAGGAGTGATTACCTTAAAAAAAGTGATGGGACAAGGAGGTGATAGAGGGGTGTGACCATTCGATGGTTTATCATCATAGTAAGCTTCATTCAGGTCCCTATCATCAACATATGTAGGGTCTAAAGCCGATATTGGAATTACAAGTTTAACTTAAGGAAGTGATTACTGCATATGACTTGGTGATGTGGCAGACACATTTAATGGAGGAGGTTGTTTACTTTGACTCGGTAATACACCAAATGACTTAGTAAGAGGATGTGATTTAGAGAAAACCGTGAGAAGTGATGACTTGTTTTGATTTGGCAATGTTGTAGAGGACGGGATAGGAGGAGGTGGTGAAATGATTTTAAGAGGTGGACTTGGTGATACCATAGGTGGTTGCTTAGGCGGCTCTTGACTAATCGAAGGTGGATGGGAAGCAATATGGTGATGCTCATTAGATGTAGAAGGATCAGATTTAGCAACCCAATGGGATTTTTCATTTGTATTATAATGTTGTGAAATAGATGAGAGAAAACCCTGACATGCAATGGACTTGATACTTCCTTGTAAAGAATAAAAATCATTGTCATTATGTCCATTGATTCAAGGATAGTTGCAATATGGAAGACTTTGATACTTGGCAAGCCTATAAGGAGGATACCCAAGAGTAGGTGGTAAATGAATGGTTCTATAAGTGATGAGATGTGGAAGAATATCTTGTTACATAACATTGAGATGAAATGTGATAGGCGTAGGAAGATGTACGAATTTGGGTTCATTAATATGAGCACATGTAGAAGACATAGGATGAATATGAGGATAAGAATAATCATGAGCATAAGAAGTATCCTTAAGTTGCTGAATTTCAGATTTAAGAGATGTGATTATGAATTCCATAACCTAAAATTTATCTTGAAATAAAGAATGAAGAGCTTTAATGGATTTGAAAATAGATTGATTGGAATTGGAATCAAGGGAGTCCTCGAAAAGACGACCAAAAATAACATTGACTTGGATAGGAAATATGTTGATAGGTAAACACATAGTCCCTGGGTTTTTTTGAAGAGCGTTTTTTACAAGATGGATGCATTTGAATCAATTCAAGAAAAGAGACTTGATAGACATTAGAAGCCATGATAGAAAAGATTAGAAAATCCCTATAGCAAAGGTGGATTCAAAGATTGGGTTCACTAAAATGATTAACTAAAATTGAACTAACTAGGTAGTGTGGGGATAGTTAATCTAAGCTATGAAAAGCTATAATAAAGTAAAAAAATGCAGTAAAGAAGTACACACATGATCTAAGTAACTACGCAATAGGAAATTCTAACCCTAATGTCCAAGAAGGAAGAAGAAAGAAGTCAACTGATTTGACGAAGTGACGGGACTGTGTTGTAGGTGTGACTGGAAAGTCACGAAGTAGGAAAAACTGTGCAGAAGTCTCAAAAAGGATGGATCTGGAGGATCTAGCTAGATTGGAGCACATGGAGGAAGGACTAAGGTGCATGTGGGCACTTTGGTCTGTAATTTAGGTGCCTTGGTTTGTGAAAAAGACTTGAAACTAGTCTTCACTAGTTCGGTAGATGTTCCTAAACCCTCGTTGTTTATCGCATCAACTTCATTGTCTCGTGACAAATGTTGCCAATAATCCAAGATGGAAGAAAGAGCTACAAGATCCAAAAACAAGCATCAAACCCTAAAAAATAAATTCATATAAAGGGGTTAGACTGACCTCAACTACAAAAATGGTGGACTTACTAAGTGTTACACTACATCTCAGACCCGATGTAGTTCTATGTGCAAGTGTGTGTGAACATGCCCTAGGTTTCTCTTGTGATATTCACACTTTGTAAAGTAGCGAGAAATTATTACACGTAGAAAATGTTATAGAATGTGTGCATGGAATAGAATAGAATCCCTCTCCCTATGAAGTGTGATGCAGATGTCCTAGCCTTGTGCCTTGATGACAGAGCTATGTGGATGCAAATGATCTCTAATGCGATAGATGAATGCAACTCTAGATGGAGTGACAGTAGTAAGTGATGCTAGGTCACTCATTATGGCCTCATAACTTTATCTTTATAGGGTTCTCTAGGTCTAGTTTCGTAATTGACCCCGAAAATGTCGACCACAAGAAAGATAAAGATCTAAAACAACTAGAAATAGCCCAAAAAGTGGTGGGAAAGTGTAAAAAATACCAGGGCACCCACATGTGCCCCAATACTAATCTGGGTTCCCTAGTTGAGGCTAAAATAACATGGGATGACTACATCTAATTGGTCATATGGGTGCAAGAGGTTGGTAATGAAAAAATAAATTAAAACAAGATGGCCAAAAGATAGGTTAATTAGTAATTTCTTCAGTCAAAAACCTTCTAAATAGTAGTATGACACTAGGATAAATAATGTCTATAGTCCATGATTTTGTGAATACAGATAAAAATAACATACCTTATGGAGAGTTGAAGAGAGTTGTAACCAATAACATGCCAAATGAGGGTTGTATTTGATATCATGTTGAATGTAGATAGAAAAATGTGAATTATAGAATCTAGAGGAGGATAAGGATCCTATTGGTGACCTTTGCATGCGTAGTAGAGGTGATGTATGCATGTGTTCCCCAAATATTGCCTTTGCTGGAGCGTCTTGTGTTTGAGATTGTTTCTTATTCATTTGGTGTTTCCCTTTTATCAGAGTAAGGTTGGACCTGCAAAATAAAATAAGTGTAGTCATTTCTCATAGTAAATGAAATTGAACTTTAAATTAGTACATGTCAAAATAGAAATACGTATTGAAAAATAAGTGAATCAAGGCTAGAATACACATATGTGCCGTGAGAGAAGAGATATAATTGTTCTTGTATATTTGTTGCCTTGGATATGGTTGGAATAGTACTAAGGATTTGGGCATCCTGTCACCAAATTTAGGATTTGATTGTCATGTTGCTAACCTATGGATTTGATCATCCTTCCACCAAGGGAAGAGTATTGGGAGAGTGGTCAGCTTTTCCCTCCAACCCTTAATGCTTCCCTATGAATAAGTTCTACTACAGATGGTCACAAAATCGATTGAAATTTTCCATAGGTGACACATTGTTCCAGACATATCACTATCATGTATATGATTTAGGGGTCACTTCATTATTTTATCTCGATAAAAATAAAGTAATTATCTCTCTTGTAACTTGCCATTGATTTTTTCCCTGTTGGTAACATATTGCAATCTATAATCGAGTCTGTATTGCTAGAGTTGGAGAAAACTGTCATTGGAAACATGTTGATCTTGTAGAGTTCCTGTTTTATTCCTTTAGACAGGATCACCTAGGTGAGACACTAGTACCTACCATTCCTATCTAAATTGGGTGCTTTTGTCCTACACTGAATTTTGACTCAAGTATGAATCTAAACATATTTCTTAGATCTTATTTATCCTAATTTTACATTTACAGCTTGCATCTTTTCTTTGGGCTATTGAGAGGGTGAAATAATCACTCGAAGATTTCCCCCAATCATTTGGGGTGAGTGAGATGAATCAAGTTGAGTGTGGATGAAATGAGAAAAGTTAAAACTGATGTGCACATCTAAAATAGAACTCATATAAGGGGAATAAGGAATACGTATGATAACAACAATGGTGTATGAAAACAATGGGAAAAATGCTAGCCAAATTTTTTAGTCACAAAAAAACATACATGATGTAATAAAAATAAGTCACAAGACACAGTAACATTACAAAAAACACAATAATTAACTGGTTGAATGCATAGAACACCACTAAACATATCAAAATAAAATTGGAGCCTTCAAAGTGGTATAAACAAACAAGCAATGACCATATGGCATAACATGCAAACAATGACAATTAAGACATAAGCAAAGAAGACACGATAAAATAAATTTATAGAACCATAATTGGAAGTAGGCCTACAAGATAAATGCTACACATGAAGCACCCATTAACATGTTAGAAAATAGATAGTATGCCACAATGTATAAAATAGAGAAATATGCATGAAATTAGTAAATGTTGTGATGTTAGAACTAACATATAGAGAAAATAGGAAAGTTAGATGCCCCTAGGATCCTCAATGTTACTGGTAAGGTACAATACCAAGTGTCATGCTTCATGTAAGAACCTATAAGTAATCTACATTCACCTCAAGAGTACCATGTGAATGTACATGTGTGTATGGAAAAGGATAGAGCCTACTATGAATCAAGGTAACATGATAAGCAACATGTAACAAAGAATAGTATAAGTAAGAAAGAGTACAACTAATTAAGATCGAAGTGAGAATTTTTTATTTTTGTAAATATATAAACATGAAATAGAGAAACCATGACAAGGGATCAAGGTTTCCCCCAATGCATGTTTTAAAAGTGAGGTTCATATAGGTGAGTGCACCCTCAACAATCATGTTTGGACCTAGAACAAGAGTGTGTCATCGAGTAGCCCGGGGGGGTATAGTATGTCCTCAATGTGTGAATGATGAAGTGACCTACCCAATGAGGATAAAGAGAAAGGGCCCACTATCGACTAGTATAAGAGAGGTGCACGTGCAATCATGATCAAAGAATATATGGCCACAAGGTTGTTTAGAGAAGTTTTTTCTTTCCTACTTTAAATTAATGAAGTGAAATAACAAAAAAAAAACTAACCTCAGAAGATAGTGGGGTTTACCGATACCCACTAATATGAAAGCTGATGTTGATGATTGATTTAATTTTCTGAGTCCTAATGAATACATAAGTCCTCTTATCCTTAAAATCACTTTGCACTCAAAGACACTAAACATAAAGGATTAGATAAAGGGATAAATGAGCTGCTCAGCAAAGGCTGATTCCAGGAATCTAAAGGGATTTCATTGGAGGATGTCAAATCACTTTTAGAAAATTAAGTAGATTGATAATGATAATGATAAAGATATAAAAGTTGACAATGATAGATAGATATCAGATACGAAGCTCTAAAACTCAAGGTTGAAAAGAAGGTCCTATGCGGCTTCAAAGGTGGCCCAAGCAAGTGTGGATACAATTTGAACATGTTCAAAGTAATCACACCATAAATCCTCAATTTCTTGTTTGATCTCGTGGATTAATTCAAATTGATCTTCAATGTCTTATTCATCAACGACGAACTGGATAACACACAGTGTGAGGTTGTGGATAATGTTGTAATGCTCTTAGAAAAAGGGGTGTTGGACTATGGGGAGATCATAAATTCTTGTAATTGGGTGTGAACGGCCAAGAACTACCATATAATAGAGATCTATACTTGGAAATAACATGTTAAATGTAGAGAGATTGATAAAAATGGTATAAATATGAAAAATTTATGAAGAGATAAATTTTGACATGAATCACTGGTGATTTAGGCCAATCGTTGTTGATTAGGGTGAATCGATAGCGATTACTGTTAAATTGACATTTTTGCTAGAAACAATAATTAAATCTCTAAAAAGGAGACCTGTGACCCCAATATCCTTGAAAATCAGACTGAATATTGTAGATAAGAAGGAATGAAATACTTTATGCCCCCTAAAACGGATTTGAATTGGGTCATCTGAGTCTAAAAATGTGCTAAAAACTTGTGTTTATAGGTGAAAATATGAAAATAATCGAAAAAATTATTTTAACCACCCCAAGGAAAAATCATAAAAATGGGTCAAGAACATTTGTACGTTCCTGAACGTACTGTACATTTTTTACCCTAAGCTTGCTTCTATGAGTTTCTATGTCTGATGTTATTTCTGAGTAATTTTTCATCTTCTTGTCTATGTTTGAGCTCATAATTTTGTCATGGTTTGTTGTAGGTGTAGAATATACCTGAATTAATGTCCCCTCTTTTGAGGCAAGTGTGATAAATAAACTTGAGCACGTGAATCAAAAGAATAGATGTGTAACTTAGAAATCACATGAAGGGATCATGTGGTGGCTACCAAAATGAACCTGTACCTGCAAAGAGGATATACATGGTGGAGACCATAACACGTAATCAAGAGAAAAAATTGTAATAAGAAGAATAATAGAAACAATGTCAACAATATAACTAATAATAATCAACAATAATAATGCATATGTGTTGTCATGATAAATTTATAGCATGTAAAATTTATAATTTTGGTCATGCCAACCAAGCTCCCAGTTGAAAAAATCCTCACTTGGTCATTGTAAATTCATCTTACGACCAACCTATCAACTATGCCATCCTTATTTTGGGTGAGAATAACATGTTAACATGGTTTAAAGTGTGTTTTATGTGTAAGGAAGTATACCTAGTTTGACTCATGAAGCTGTTGAGATTCAAGGTGGAGTAGTCGTTCCAGGAGGCATAAAAAGGGCTATTTTTAGCCATTTTGCAACGAAGGAATACCCTCCGGAGGGCGATTGCAAGGGCTCAACCAATTTGGGGGTTGTGCATAGGAAATATTGAAGGGATCCAAGACAATTTTGAAGAATTATATGGTGTCATATGGCATCAGGATCCATTCAAGCAAAACCAGGTCATTTCAGGTACATGGAATGCAGGCTTCAACGGAGAAAGTGACCTTGTTATGAAGATTCTAGGAGTTCCATGAGGAGTTGCAAGCTAAACAAATAATTAATAGAAAGATCTTGGAGTCCACTACATTTGATGGATATATTATTTTTTTTGTCTTAGGGCCCACTATTCTTCATGATAGTTTGTGTCACTGTCCGCTGTTGCTCCTTTGTTGCTAAATCGGTGAACTAGGCCTGAAAATAAAATTGCAATCCGAATAATTGTCTCTGAAAAATGGTTGGAATGAACTCCAACAGGTGTTTTGGAGTCAAAATCATATAAGGTTTGGGCCTCCTGAACTCTAAGATTTGTCTCCTGGAGCGTAAGAAAAAACAACCTCCATGTTCTGTTCTCGCGTTGGTAAGATGACATCATCATTTTTCATAAGCTTGAGCACACTTTTTCATCCTCATTTTGTCCCTTGTATTCCTTTGTCCACATGGTGCAAGGGGATAGTGGGGACACAAAAAGTGTGCCCCCCTCGTTGTTGGTTGAGTTTGCATCACTTAAAACATCACAACTTGTCTCCTAGGTTCATTTTACAACTTCAAATCATGACCCCTTCACCCTTGGTGCATTTTTTATGCATGTTGTCCCTTATCCCTTGTACCTTAGTGCAAGGGGATAGTAGGGACACAAAAATTTTCCCTAATCTTGGAAATATGTTTTCATCACTTAAAATGACAACTTAGGTTGCTAAGAAGGTTATAAGGTGAGAAACTCTGCCCATAGCGCATTGTTTGAGGATTGTTGTCCCTTGTACCTTGTACAAACATCCAAGGGTATAGAGGGGAAAAAAATTTCACCCAAGCTTGTATATATATCCTCCGATCATTTGTGAAACCTTTTTTCAACTCCCGAAAGCTCCTTTTCAGCCCCTTCATCTTTCTCACATGTTTCCACATGGTGACATTTGTCACAATCTAGTGAAAAGTGAAAATTAGTTTCCCTATTGTCCCATCACCTCAATTTTACCTTATTTTCATGGTTTCAACTCACCCTCTAACCCTAAATAATCCAGGTTTATCATGTATGGTTGAACATGAGTTAAAATGTTAAACAGGTGAAATGGTTAAAACAATCAAACACTAAGTCATTTTAAAAAACTAGCTTCCCACCAAAAAGAAACTATACATGAAAATAGATGAAGTGTAACATGAAACTATATTGAAACTTCATAATTTTCCTCCATGGAATCCATTAAAACCAACTTCATGATTTAGTTCCTGAAATTGGTCTTTTGCTCATTGTTGGTGATTATGTGGTCAAAAATATTGAAACTTTGTCAAAGTTATCCATTTGAAAATGTCTTTCATATGATATATAACTTGGGGGATGTCATGGAATTATTTATTTTCTATTTTATAAATAATTTTCCAGCCATGAAATCCATTTTTTCGCAAAACAGTTGAAAATGTATTTGCATTTTCCCCATTGATTCAACAAGCCAAATTGCCTAAAAAATGGAGCAGTTGATCCTCTTAAAATAAGATTTCATTTGAGCCATTTATTGTATGATGAGGTGGAGTATTTTTTAAGATATAGAGGAATGAGTTTTCTCTTTGTATTATTCCCTCATTGAAAAAAATTACATTTTCTCGATGATCCAACGAGACAAATTGCCTGAAATTTGGAGAAAATGTTCTTCATAAAATTAGCTTCCATTTGAGATTTTGCTTGCATGATGAGGTGGAGTATTTATGGAGATGTTAAGGACTGAGTTTTCTATAAGTATTCTACCCTTTTTTATGAGTTTTTCACTTTCCCACTAATTCACAAGATAGAATTAGCTAAAATTTGGAGCAGAGCATCCTAGAATGAAAATGAAACTTTTGAGACCACTCTCATCTCATTTATACATCCAGAAGACCACTTTCTAAAAATAGAAATTTGAGGTAGGAGATAGGACTTACTAATTTTAGTAAGTTTTGGGATTTTGGTCAAATTTTTCACTTCCATCCATCTCCCATCTATTTCACTAGCTTCTATTTTTATGAAGTTCAAATACTTAGGTTTCGAGCTAATTTTCACATTAAACACCTAGTATCCCAATGTGAGTAACAATGTCGTGACAAGCATGAATCTAGAGGACCTAAAAACAAGGATGTTGAGATAACCCCATGAAGCTATGAAGGAAAGGACATTCTCAAGTGATCAAGAGAGCTCGTTGGGGTAGTGTTTCCTCATTGTTATTTTAGATGAGTTGTCTTGATTCACGCTCCTTGGTGAGCAAGAGTATCCAACAGGAAAAAAGGTTGCACTCATAGTGGCTCAGTTAAAAAAATAGGTCAAGGTAAAATATTTCATGGATAATTTCCACAAAGTCCATTAATATAAATATATTTTCTATCGGAAGCTCCTTCATCTCCAGTTTGATCACTCCTCTCTTCTTCTCTTTCTTCAAAACCCACTACTGATTTTTATAAGAAACCTTTCATATTCCTAGTTGTAAATTTTTATATTCCTCATTGAAAATCCTTTAAGAAAACTGGAAGATAAAAGGTACATCATAGGTGAACAAGAATGTAGACTTGTATTATTTCATAATCATGTGTTTGAGTTACAAGAATAAGTTGATTTCATACTTTCTCCCATATAGATTTCACTATAAGCTCTTGAAGATCCATTTGAAGATCCTATCATTAGTCTTACTTCACCTCACATATCTCCTCCACCATTGAACACTCTTCCTCCAAAGATGGTTGATCCAATACCTTGGAGTCATAACACTGGTCTTTTGGCTTTAACTCCTCCACTTCATGAACTACCCAGAAGATTGAGAAAGAATTTTCCCAAATTTTGTGGATATGGAAAGCAACATCCAAATGAGAATATCACAACTTGTGGAATGCTTGGAGTGGAATGTGAATATATGGTTGTTCTTATATTCATGGAGTCATTACAAGATGCCATTGTAGAATGGTACTACTATTTTCCATCTCACTCAATCACCGATTGGGAAGATATGAAAATTAGTTTTGAATCATGACTCAAGTCAATGGAAGATGTTCATGCCCTTCTTGCTCAATTGGATAAAATGAAGAAAGAACCACATGATCCCATGAGAGAACTTATGGCCAAATTCAATAATTTTATTAAAAATATTCCCACTAGTTCCTGTCCTACTGTAGACAATCAAAATAGGTTCTTCATAAATGCTTATCTGCCTAAAGTTGGAGTCATATTGAGAAGAGCCCAAGCAATTACATTGGATGAATCTCAAGACCTTACGGTGGAGGTAGAAGACGATGTTATCATGTTTGGTAAGATACAAAAAGGATCAAACCATGAGAAAGGTAAAATTTCTAGCTTTGAGACTATTGATCCACTTTTACAAATTGGCTAATGAGCTTATTTCTCTGAAAAATGACTTTCTCAAAGTACTCTATGAAAGGAGGTGCCTAGGAATAATTTTTTAAAATCAAAATTAGATTGTTAGAGCACCATGTAGAATTTCCTTAGAAGATCCACTTGTTAATGCATCTTTTGAAGCTCAAGAAGAAGAAGAATATGCCTTAGAAGTTGAAGAAATTGGAGATGCTAGGATTGGTTATAGTGAATGCTCCATAGATGATGAAGAGGAAGAGGATTCCATGGTTGATTTAAATAGATACTCTTGTGTAGTCTTCACTCACTTACAAGCACAAAAATATGCCTCTTTCTCTGTTTCCCAACTGAAGCACTCTAATCCTCAAATGACGACTCTACAAAAAAAACAAAGAGAGGATCATTGTAACCCACTTTATTCGAGTCAGTTAAGAAGAAGCTTGAGAACACCTCAACCAAAGTTGTATCTATTTCTATAGGTAATTTTATTTCTCCTTCTCTAGTCAAATCAATTTCTACTCCACTTTTAAGAATGTATTTCCTACACCTTCCAAGGATGTCATTGTTTCCCAAGAGTCCACCTCTTCATTCTTTAAAATCACTGATCATGTCAAGAAGGAAAAAATCCAAATTTTTGAAACTGAGTATCTAAGAACTCATCCCAAGCAACTTGATAAAATTGTCCACTTTATCAAAGGAAGTAGTTCAAGGTATAATTCTAGAAATTCCATTACCAAATAACCACTTCCCACCCCTCATGCAACTCCTCATAATCTTCTTGTTCTCACATCTTCCACGCCTCAAAAAAATGAAAATTTATACCTCTTTTTGTTCATCAATAGGTACAAGGTAAGTAAGTGAATCATTGACTCTAGAGCTTCTAACAATATCATGCCCACCAAAGTGGCCAAATCTCTTGGTCTCACTCTCATTCCTATTACTAAAATGCTACTCCATGGAGACCAAATAAGTACCTCTCATTGGTCAATTTGCAGATATTCAAGTGAAATTGGTGGAATTCCCTGAAAAGAAGGTCAAGATGAACATACTTGTAACAAACATCTTAGATTCATACGGGATATTATTGAGCCATATGTAGTCATGAAATCATACAATTTCTACTTACATCAGTGTGTCTAGGTATTTCTTTATATGCATGATTCCTAAAGTGAGAAGATTATACATTAACAACACTTATTTTACTCTTTCATTTATTTTATCTTTCCCACTCTTATTATTTTCTTTTTAGGAATGATCACTTTACGTTTGGATATTAAACAATACGTGACCCAACTTTGTATTTACCATTAAATATTCTAAATATCTCAAACACTACCACCCATTAGGGATATGAGCACCCCAAGAGCTACTGTCCCCTTTGGGTTCTTCTACCCCTTCCCCTCTTTTTCTTGATTTTAAATTACCACATCATTTGATATCTTTTCTAGAGTCTCTTTTATCACTTTGGGTTGGGATTTTTGCAAAATTGAAAATAAGGGAATCATATATATACATTACCTACTAAATATTTTTGGGGATGAGAAATTAGGAGATAATACTTACTATCTACCATTGGGGCAAGGAGAAATATTTAAAGATTGCATTTGTGTTGCATTATTCAATGCATATGATGGTTTATTCTGAATTTCATCTCACACATTTATCTTGGGGGAAAATAGTTATAGTCTACTATCTTGGTGTGACTGGCATAAGGGAAACCTAGCTTCAAGGGACATAATTCAAATCATACACTAAGAAGAATTACATAGATTCTAAAATATATTGCAACACTCAGTAACAATCACATTGCGGTGACTATCGATGTTAATCTGACTCAAGTATATGCATTATTTATTTCATCTAATGTTTGTTTGAGTTTTATACAGGTAGATAGGATTTGTTTTGTGGGAAGGTTTGATACAAGAACCCTACGATAGATATGAAGTGATACACAGTGAAAGGAAGGAACCAAGATCAGACCCTGAAAATACCAGAAGAAGAGTTATTGCCAGGACACTAGCACCCAAATTAGACACTAGTTCTTGGGGTGGTCCTATACTCATGTGGGAAATCCTATCCGAATAATTCCTAGATCTTAGTGTTCTAGAAAGATATTTTACAGTCCAGATCCATCATGTTCCCAGTCAATTTCCATCCTAGAATCATCTAATATCTTTTGATACAAATTAAGTCACTCTTATCTCATATCTTGAACACTTGTTTGTTTTCTTGCATGTTAGATCTTACTTATTACTATTATATTCATTTGATCCCAGTCCTATGATATAATATTTAATTTTTATTAAATCATTTGGTTAACCTGATCCTTGCATGCCCATTATCAGATCTCTATATCTACAATGGCTAGTGCCTCTCATGAGTTTACCACTGAAAATCTTAATGACCTAAATACCTACCTTGTTGATCATCCTAAAAATATTGACCACTTTGTATTTGTTGCTCATGAATAATCCCAATGGATATCCACCTCTTCCCCTCTAGATGCCTCCACTTTCCCCACTATGGTAGCCACATATTTTATTCCAATCTCCCCCCTCTTATCATTATGTTAGTTTCTACTACCCATATTCCTATTTTTGCACCTAACACTCATCTTTATTCTCCTCTCATTTCTCATATCCAATCGAACACTTCTTCAGGCACCCATTCCTTAGAGTCTTAGTATCATGATTTTCAAACTCAAATTTGTCGATTACAACATGCCTCTTCTTATTATCCATCTCTTGATTCCTCGTTTCTTCTTCATAGTCCTCTTGCACTCGAGGTTTCATCTTATCCAATTCCTCCCAATTTTTCTTCACCTAAGTTTCCTCTCTTCGATGGCCATGGATATCCCAAGAGAACCTTATATCATTTCATATTTCATGCTTACACTATGCTTGTGATGACACACTCCTGAACAAGTTGTCCCCTAAGATTTTATAAGACTATGCCTTACGATGTTTTAAAAATTTTCGTTTGCATTCCATTCAATCTTTTACTCTTGAAAATATGTTTTTAGGTCACTTTTCTATAAATATTGGCACAAAGGTATCATATGCACAAATGGCCAAAATGAGGCAAAGAACTAATGACCATATTAGTGACTATGTGTTACGTCATAAGACTAATATTTCTAAAATGAACAATGTATTGGCCAAATTTGAATTGCAAGATCTTTTCATCCAAAGACTATTACATACTTTACAAGTGTGTGTGATATTTTATTCTTTTAACTCTTTAAATCAGACATGTCAAACTTTGAAAAGTTGAGAGATCAAGTTACTTTATTTGGGATAACTTAAATATGGTGTTAATGTTTCTGATGCTCCTAATAACAAGTTCCTAAACAAATCAACCTTCAAAAGCAAGTCTAGTGAGCCTAAGCCTACTGTCAATGTTATATCTCAACATATAAAGCTCCAATTTCATCCTACATGTTGCACAGGTTTTACTAAATTATCATATCCACCATATATGTTGTTTCCTCAACTCCTAGAAATCAATCTGGTTTCTCTTCTGGATCTTCTTGAGCTCGATCCTAATAGACCCCATGGCAAAAATTTTTGATGAAAACATAAATTTTGATTACCATAAATGTAAAGGTTATTCTACTGATAAATGTTTCAAGCTTAGACATATAATCCAAGATGTGATTGACAATTATGACATTGAGTTTCTTGATTCTATTGTTTTTATTCCACAATATACCAATGATAATGATAAGCTTAAACCTTTACCCAAGCACAAAAAATCAGCTCCTGAATCCTCTTCAAATCATGCATATCATGTTGTTCCTCGTCTTTCATCTTCAGATCATCCTCTTGAATTTCTTGTTGGTACTATTGATATTCCTTCACCTATCATTACTTTTATTGATGATGATTTTCATGCCAATTTTTCATCACGTAGATTACACATTGATGATTATGTTGGTCCTCATGTTATTAACAATGTTATGATACATTCTAATTATAAGAACAATGCATTTTCACTATATTTCATGCAAGATATCATATTTACATTATCTAATATGACATGCCAGTCTCCTAATTTTCATGGGAATCTTACTCTTCCTATCAGTATTGGATATCTCACTATCTCTATGTCATTCATTGTTGGGTTTATAGTTACGCATTGTGACATGGTCCTAGGACTCCCTTAGCTTACGGTTGTCAAATCAATACCATCTATAGTTCAATTTTTCCTTAATTTTGTACATGATGGTCACATTATCACTATTCAAGCCACTCCATCAAAGACTATTTTATCATTGGCACCTATCACTTATCCTAAGTCTAAAATCCTTCAAAATATTTACTCCATGTAAATTTATTCCCACATCTTGTAAATACTACTTTACAGCTGTAAAATATTGTTCTATTTTCTGAAAAACCACTTAACCACCCTAAATAAACCCTAACCATTTAAAAACCATCCAAACCTATTTTATTACTACATCCTAACCTCTACACCTTGTCCCCAACCTCCCCTTTACCATTTACCCGTATCACAAACCAAAAAACTTTGTTTAGAAGTGGTTTCAACCAATTTTCAAGCACTTTCCCCTAAAAAGTAAGACACCAACGATTATACCTAGTCACTTGATTATCACTATAAATGTTGTCGTTCTCTTTTAGGGAATTCAGACCTTAAGGGTTGGGACCCCTAGGAGGAATACCTGTTGAATGTTGAGATGGTACAAAACGCGTACCGTCAGAGATCAAGATCAGGATGATTTGCGAAGAACTCCTTTTATAGTCATTGGAAGGACTACCTGCAAATAAGAACACAAGACAACACAACAACTTGATGATTAGACAATGAAGATTGGGGAAATATGCCTTGGGCTCCAGGAAATATAAAACTTCCTGCATTCAAAGGTGGTCAGTTTACCCTGCATAATATGAATTAACACCAAAGACTGTAAAATATCAATTAAGTTGCTTTGTTGAAGTTAGGTAGGGAAAAGGCTGATTTCTAGTTTTTGAACCACAATAACCGATGCCGATTCACTGATAGTCCGATGCCGGTTACGGATAACCGATACCGCGATGGGGTCTAGGATCTGTAGGTTGGTCTGTTTTATGGGGTGGTTGTGTCGTAGATTTAACAGTGTTGTTGTTAATGGCATATGGGTACATATTAGGTACATGAGATGATGAGAGGTCCAATGAATGATGGTTAGATGCAATGATACGTTGGGTAGTGGATCCTGGGAATGGATTTGTGAGGACCTATGATTACAAGCAGTCTAAGAATATTATCAAAAGGACATGCAAGATGTAACTTACTAGTTATTGACAATAGATGTAGGTTCACAGAACTCTGATGGCACTAAGTGCAGAACTAGGTAGGATGGTCTGACGACACAATACAGATCAAGATCAGTTTGAATATCCTCCTTGGGCTCTGGTATCCAGTTGCAGTCTTTGGCTTGATCTCTTTACTTGCTAACTCTGTCTTGATCTCTTCCACTTGTCTCTGCTCTTAAGGATCCAGATTCTCTTGATCGCCGCACTGATGACTCTCTCTTGATTCAAAAAATCCTTTTCTCCGATCTCAAAAATGATCTATATCCCATCCTATTGTTCTTTGCATTTGGGGAGCCCATTTATCAGGGAACCGATGGCGGTTACGTAACCGACGGCGGTCGAGTAGTGAACCGACATCCCCCAAGGAAAAAGTAGGCTATTGGATTTAGTAAAATAGCCCACCTTCCCTACTTTTCTCCCGAGAGATTAGTTGTGGGCTTGGTCAAGTGACTAGAAGGTCGGTTTTGGGTGCGAGAAAGGGGTCCTTAGTCATGGGTGTAGGTGTAGACCAAGTTATAGGTCTTAATTAGGTCCAGTTTAGGACTTAGGGCTAGGTCATGATTGAAGTGGCAAAATGAGGTGGTAGGTGAGATGATGTGGTTTCAATTATAAGGTAGTTAATAAATAATTGTGTAAGGTTTAGGTGATAGGTTAGGTTGCGAGATGAGATGCGGTACAAGGGGTCGTAAGACACAAATTTGGTGTCTACATCACTAGCGATTATAAATATAACCTTTGTGCTCTCTCAAGGATATTCAACCTTCAATTTGGGACCCCTTGCTTGAGGCAATACTTTTTAATTTTGACATTACAAAACTTAGGACATATTTAGACATCATTAGGCATCAATATCAATCATTTACAATAACTGTTTTTATAGCCATTTCCATCACTTAGCTTCAAGGAAGCATGACAAGACAACACAACAACTCTGATCATTCCCAGTGAAGATTTGAGGCATATTTTACCTCCTCATCTATCTAAAGGAATTCATGCATCTTTGTTTACCTTTTACAATTCATAGGAAACATTAAAAGTAATAAAAAACAACATTTTATAAATCTAACCATTACTTTTAGCAAAAACTTCAATTTTAATAACAATCGCTAGCAATTCACTTTAGTCACCAGTGATTGGCCTAAATCATTGGCGATTCCTATCAAGATTTATCTTTTTATCAATTTTTATAGATTTAAATAATTTTTATCAATCTCTCTGCATTTAACATTTTGTTTCCAAGTATGGCTCTCTGTTATATGGAAGTTCCTGGCCGTTTACACCTAATTACAAGCATTTATGATCTCCCCATAGTACAACACCCTTTCTTTTGGGAACAATACAACATCCTACATGAAATGAAACACTATGTGTTATCTAGTTTGTTGTTGACGAACAATACATTGAAGATTAGTTTGAATTCCTCCTCGAGATTAAACAAGAAAAAAAGTATTTCTTGTATGACTACTTCCCTGAATGTGTTCAGATCGCATCCACACTTTCTTGGTCCACCTTTGAAGCCGCAAACGACGGCTTTCTTTCAACCTTGAGTTCTATATCTCTTTATCCATCTATTATCTATCTATCGTTATCTATTGCATATAGTTATCTTTATCAATTCAATTAATTGTTACAAAGTGAGCTGACATCCCCCACGGAAGTCCCTTTGGATTCCTAGGATTGGCCTTTGTTAAGTAGCTCATTTATCCATTTATCTAATCCTTTATGTTTAGTGTCTTTGATCGTAGATTTATTTTCAAGATGAGAGGACTTGCACATCCATTTGGACTCAGAAAATTCAATCAATCATCAGTATCAAAGGTATCGATAAACCACACCATCTTTTGAGGTCAGTTTTATTTTTTTATTTCACTTCATTAATTTAAAGTAGGAAAGTAAAAAATTATCTGAATATTCTGGCATGCTCGGTGGGACCCTTTTCCTTTTTTTTCAATTTTATTATTAAAAATTCATTTTAGACCTTCTACTCTGTAATCACTAGCAATCTAGTCAAACCACAAATGACTGGGGGGAATTCCAGTGATTCCTATCAATCGTCAACAATATTTGTGACTTCTTCTGATTACTTAGCCAGTTAGCCTCTAACATTATTTTCTCTTGTTTTTTTGTCTTTTTCTAACCCTTTACAAGTTTCTACTCTGGTAGCTTTCACTTACTGCGCTTTTGCATTGCTAAAATACTAAAATAAAAATAATTTTTTTAAAAATAATTAAAAAAGAAGCATTCCTTAGGTGAAGTCCTCTTCTTTTCTTTTAGTTTTTAAGCATTGAATTTTGTTGTTTGTCCTCATTAAAATCAACCATTCTTTTGGAATTAAAACAAAACCTTTCATCATGTTTGATCACATAGTTTAATTAGGAGGTTAATATATTGCATTCACTTAATCTCCCTCACACACAACTAAATCACATTAAACATAAACTGCATTGAAATATTCCTACACAGGTGAAACTATTGGAATTTTATCACCCAATAAGGAACTTGAGTTGGTGTTCTAGCCAAGTATAAATAATTGGTTTTTGATATATTGGCTAAGCACCCAACTTCCTTATCACTACGTGACTATGAAGAGAGGGGGTAGGCCCTGTAATGGCACCAACATATATTTTGGCCTCATGTACCTTTGAGTATATCAAGTACTCTAGCCTTAAACATTCCTAAAACCATACTCAGATGATCATTTCATAGGACATTATCATCCGTTTTACACATTTCACTTTTCTTCTAAATTAATCAAGGTAATTAAAAATTTCTCTGCGTGATTTGTTTGTTGTTTGTAATCAACTATCTAGTTTATATTTCATTAGGTGATTGTTTGTTTCTATGGTTCTAACAAGAAAACAATATTGTATCCAAACTTATGAAAATATGGCCAAAAATATCCATAGATCTATTGAAAATATCCAAACACGCATCGAAGGTGCCTCGCATTTCTTAGAGGAATGATGAGCTAATTTATCACCCCGACAAGAAAATTAAGAACAACCAAATTCTCCTAGTAGTTAATTTACTTCATCTAAGATACCTGATCCTTTTAGTCCCTATTTCTTTGATAGTGGGGATCTTGTCTTTTTAGAAATCTTATACTCAAACCCCATTTCTCTTAATGCATACCTTATTACTAGGGGTGTTCACCTTCAATCATTGATAAATGAACTGTAGTCATATATAGCTGATCCTTAATGTGTTTTTTCTCATATCATGGATCCAAATGACAAACCAGTCATCCAACATTTATATTCCTATCCTACTAGAAGCTGATCAAAAATATCCAATGTTGTGTCTTCAATTCCTATCTTCAATTTTGACCTTAACGTGATTTCCTCAAAATAAACGACCACTTAACAACCAATATCTTCACCAGATCCTTCGAATGGTTCCACACCACCTCAAAATAATACAAATATTTCTTCATCCGTATAAACCCTTCCATATTCCTCTACTATCCAAACATCTCCCATAAGTTCTTCTATTGTTCCTACTAGCGTGTCTCATCCACTACCTTCTCAAATAAACCACGCCACCTATCAAAAACATTACTATGTCTATCCCTGCATCTATACCCTTAATCAACACTAGCATTATTGTCATTACCCATCAAATTTCACAACATTCCTCAACCCCGCTTATTTCATAACATGTACCTCAACAATCGCAACCACTGGCTTCCTCTCAATCTATACCACAACAATAGTAGCATCTCATCCATGCCTTTATTCCTTTTTAGAATATCCCACAATAATCATAACCCCTTGTGTTCACTTCCATCCCCTTCTAGAAAGTACCTCAATATTTGCAACCCCTTATCCACACATCTATTCCTTTCCAACACATTCCACAACAATCCCTACCAAGTATCAATACATCCAACCGTAACAATTGCTAGTATTACAACACACTTACAACATCCCAACAAATATTCCACAATAAAACATTCCTTTCCAGCAAAATATCCCACAATAATATCGGTCATATCAACAACCTAATCATATTTTATTTAATCAACCTGGCTCATCTTCATCTAGCACATAACAACCACAAAAATCAAACCCCCTTTAGGATTTAATGAACAGGATATCAAGTATAGAATTCACTTCTATGGGCCCTAAAAATACATGATCATATAAAAAAATATGCTATGAGCCTATCTGTGCCATAAAAAGCTTATCCTCCTCACTGGGAGCTTCCTAAATTCCTCAAATTCTATAATAAGGAAGACCCTCAACAACACATCTGATATTTTCTTCATGCATGTTACCTTATAGCTGATGAACATGGTCTTATGTTAAGAACATTCCCCATGTCCTTGGTTGGTCCTGCTTTAGATTGGTGTAATAACATTCAACAATACTCTCTCTTCCTATTTCCCCATCTCGCTCAACTCTTCCTCGAACACTTTTCAATCAACATCATCCGTAAAATCACCAATATATACATGTATGCAATTAAAAAATTATAATATGATTCCATTACATATTTTGTCTCCTACTGAGGGGTATTATTAACCAAATGTCATTCTCTCTCCCACAAACAAATTTAATCGAATTATTTTCCTGTTCATGCACCAAGCACATCTCCTCCACACTCCAAATCAAATCTTTTCAAACATTTGATGAAGCTTTTACAATGGCATTTAAAATCAAACTTCGAGTTGTTAAAGAAGGAAAATTCAAACTTAGACCAAAGAAACTAAAATTCAATTTTCTAGCTTAATAATCCTCCAATCAAGATAAAACCAAATCATCAGCCAATGCGGTAGTCGTCAAATCTGCTTCTAAGGAATGTTTAATCACCAGATGCTCTTGTCATTAATGAAATTATACCCCTATTGGTGAATCTTATAGTGCAGTTTTCGATAAAATCCTCAATGTGAACATGATCTCCCTTACACCCATCTGTCCTATCGATACCTTTGTTCCAAAACTCTCTTGGTATAGGGATAGTGACTAGTACAAGTACCATAGGGTCAAAGGTCATGACATCGAAAGGTGTTGTTCATTTCAAAATTTCCTTCAAGATATTATTGAAAATGTGAGCTACATTTGGAAAATACTAATGCACCTCAGAATCAGAACCTCGATGTCTTCAAACAACCATTTCTAAACTATTATCCATTGACTAGTCACCACAAGCTAACAATGTTTAAGCCCATCATACCATAAACACCATCAATAAGATAATGCCTATCATTCAATCAAAACCCGCATCCTCCTCTAGTAATTACCCCTTGAACCAACACCTGACAAAAAAATCAGAGATACCCATAGCACCCGCCATAAAAAAATGAACCTTCTTCATCTATGTCTACGACCTCTTCACCCAGCTCATCTATGAACTCTTTGTAGACATCTCAATAAAACCCATTCTCTAAATCATGAAGAGATAATATGATCATTTCGTGTCTCGATATCACCCACGTAACCCTCAAAATTTTATTGCACCCCCATCAAGAAAGGTTGCAATCATATCTTGAAATCATTTAACTACAACGACACAAAAATAAAAATGTCATCCCTCTATCCTAGGGAAAAATCCTTCATCTAAATCACCTATCACCATCACACAATAAAAAACTATTCATCAATGAACAATTAAAGAACCCACACCAAAAATAGTGTCTCCTGCAATTTCCAAACCAAATGAGACATTGTTACCTTTGACATCCGCATTAAAAGGACACTATGTAGCAATCCTAGAAAATCTCCTTCAATAATCACTCATAGTGTTTCCTCCTCTTAAACCATCCAAATCTCGAGGTTGGAATCCCTCTTGGTATAATTTTAAATCCTTTTTTGATTACCATCAAATGTCAGGACACTCTATAGAAGACTGTAAATCCTTTCATGTAGCCATTAAATTACTTGAAAGTAAAGGTAACATCTACGACCCCCGCAACTACACCATCATCCTAACCTATCAATAATAAATCATCTACAAGTAAATTTATTTCTCATCAAGTTGATTTCATCCACATTACTACTCAAGCACGCACCCACGAGCCTAATCCCTCAGAACAAAGTAAACCTAAAACCTTCATCACTATCCCACCACCTCTAGAGCTCACCTCCTCCTCATCCAAAGATAAATCTAAGGTTTCTATTTCTCTTGCTCTTAAAACCTCTAATCAGACATCATAACCCAATACAAAAGTCTCCATTGTTAATGCACCACCATCTTCCACCACAGTAAAAAAATGTATTCATTGAACAACTACACCAAGCTCCTGTCAAAATGTCACTTTATGAGCTAGTTCAGATGTCACCTTCACATAAAAAAGCCATGATTGAAGCCCTTCAATATATATTAGTACTTGTAGATGATCCTCAATCTTTTAACAACTTTGTAGGTGCTCTCAAAACATCCACTTCCATCTCCTTTGACTTTACTGAAATACCATCACTTCGACTAGAGGATCATGACTTGCCTCTCTTCATCACTGACCAAATCAATGATGTCCTTGTCAAGAGAGTCATGATTGATGGTGGCACTATGATCAATATCATATCATCTATCTCTTTCAACCAAATTTGACTACCAAACACCATCATCATTTAAAAATTAGTCTTACTATGAGATTTTAATGATACAATCACTCCCACGTGGGTACGGTCACTCTACCTCTTAAGGTCAACATCAAAAATCTTCCTGAAACTCTTCTATATTATGTTCTTTACCATGCATTGTGTCCGTTAGACACTTCACCAATGCCTTAAATATGAACATGAGGGTAAAACAAGCATAGTCCCTATGGATCCTAATACCTTTGAAAATTGTAATTTGACATATTGTCCAAACAATGTACTTGTTCCAAAATTAGATTCAAAATCCTCTAATGAAGCATCTACCAGCACATCCATCCCATCATCCAAACTAGAAAATGAATCCTCCCTTGGTGACGTTATGGAACATATTTCACTAGTACCATCTCCTTATGCTTAATTCACTTCCAACACCCAATATGTACGACAAACCATATAAACAACCCATGCACAAGCCTAAAATAAGGGACATCATTTCCTATGGTCCCCCACATATAAAAATGAATCTTATCTATAGAGGGATTGATCATCCTTGCTCACAATCCATTCATCACCACCATGTCATGCCATTCATGTCATACTTAAACTGTTTATACAATACGACCTTTGTATAAATGTACCTCCATCGCTATCCTTGTAGAGGATTTGGGTTTGGATGGTACAAATAGGGAATAAATGATTTAACTACCAAAAATTCCATCAAAACACATGAAAAATATATAATAGGATTTAAAATACCAACTCTCGAATCATCTTCTCATACTACATCCTTATGTATCGTAGAATCAGAACCGTCATCCTCAACAAAACATGATGATCCCATGGATGCTGACAACATAATCTCCATCCCACCTAATTTTTTTTAGTCAATACTATCTCCTTAGGTCCATTGACTTATCAAACCAATCATGTCACCAAAATAGTTCCTCTCATCTAACCAGAAATGATTAAAGAAGACTCGCCCACTATCGATATATTTTAATGTCGCAACGATCAATATATCCTCTCCCATATGGGAGCAGAGGAAAATTCCTCTAGAAATCCCTATCACCAGACACATCAACCATTCTCAAAGAATCCACCATCGATGTTAACATAGGCACCCCTCAAGAGTCCTGTGTAGTTAAATTCAACCAATCTTTAGGACTAAAAGAATTAAAGAATTTCACCAACTTCTTATCTCGTATAGTGATATGATAGGCATTGAACCTAACATCATAGTACACAATATCATCACCTATCCCAACACCAAACCAGTGAAACAAAATCTTTATAGAATGTACCCTCATATAACTCTTCTCATCAAAGAAGACTTGCAATGCCTAATCTCCGCTAATTTCATCATACCCATTGAATATCCACAATGGGTCTCTAATATCATACCCATAACCAAATCCTTAGGCAAGTTACGTATCTATACTGATGTAGTCATTTTTATGCCCTCTTAAAGAACAAGGAAATCCCATGTGGACCGGACTATCACCCAGTAGGCACTGGGTACTCACCCGAGGCACATGCGGGCACCAAGCCCCTCCTTTATGTGAGTTATGTGAGAATGCATTAGTTATGATAGAAACTTAAGTGAAGAAATTGGAAATGAACCATACATTATCTTAGAGCTCAGAACAACTTCTAGACCAATGTATTTATTCAGATAATAAGAGCATTACAGAATATAGATTTGAATCACAACAGAAGGGAAATACACAAGGGTTTACACCCACTCATGTGAAATATATATAGAACTGATCCATACAGATGTAAGTAAAAATGGAACCACACATATATTCATATTAAGTATGTTGATAACCACATTACATTAGCTAAGGCAATCAAAGATCCATATAAAAGTGTAGACCAATGTCATGCATCGGAATTGGACTTAAGCCCTTCATAGTATAAAGAAAAATATTAGACCCATCCCCTTGATACAACATCCTCCTATAGATCCTCTAAACCTAACCCATGGAACTCTCACAGTATTCCCGCATAGCTTCACCTCTTTGCATTCTCTAACTCTGCATTTGTCTCTTTCTCTTCTACTGGGAACTTGTATATATAGTTTTAGCAATCATTGCCATGCCTTTATGAAGTTGTAGATTGATTTCCATGTGTCCAAGTTTTACTCCATGCGAGCATGATCCTTTCAATGCAAGCTCTCCATCCTTCACCATGATGACCTTCTAGAATCTTCTATTGCAAGGTATATTCCTTTAATGGGCACCAAGTTACCAATCTGACACCTTATCTACTCTGCATGTGTAGTTAGATCATGCTTTACTCGTGTTCTACCTGATATGCCAATTATGGCTAAGTCCAAAAACCTTTGTTCTTCCTTACGCACGCACCACTGGTTCTTCTAAACTCTCCTAAAACCCTATCCTGTGCGCTTTCTTCTTGTGCACCCACGCACATTCTTGTACTTAGTCAATATTTTAGGGGCCCAACAACTGACTTCCAGGATATTAATTTGGCTTGTCCTAAAGATGATTTCCCTCTTCCAAATATCAATAAACTTGTCGAGCTAACAGATGGCCACGAAATGATCTCCCTTATGGATGGTTTTTCTGGGTATAATCAAATCCTCTTCTCTACTGATGATCAACACAAAACATCCTTAATTACCCCTTGGGGGACCTTTTGCTGCCACATCATGCTCTTTGGAATTGAAAATGCTGGATCTGATTATCAACACACTATGACATATATCTTCCATGATCTTATCCACAAAATTGAAGATTATGTAGATGATCTCTTAGGGAAATCTAAACAACGCAATGATCATCTTGTTGTCCTTGACCCGATCTTCACTCCTCTTAGCCAGTAATTCCTTCATCTTAACCCCTGTAAATGTGTTTTTAGTGTTCTCACTAGAAAACTTTTAGGGTTCATCATATCTATCTGAGGCATTGAAGTAGACCCAACCAAAATCAAATAAATTATTGAAATGCCTCCTCTATCAAATCTCAAACAAACACGTAGTATTTAAGGTAAATTGTAGTCTATCTGACACTTCATATCCTAACTCTCTGATTATTGTCAACATTTTCACCACCTTCTCCACAAATACGTTGATTTAAAATGGGGCTTAATTTTTAAAAAACCTTTGATGAACTCAAATAGTACATATTATTGCCACATGTACCATTCCTCCTAGAGAGGAGGAACCATTTTACCTTTACATATCCGTTATAGATCATACCTTGGGGGCCATGATCACTCACTTAGACAAGTAGGGACATGAACATGTCATTTATTATATAAGCCATACCCTAAATGAATATAAAACTCGTTATACTGAAGTTGAAAAAAAATTGTTGTGTCCTTTCCTTTGCAACCTCTAAACTGCACCACTATTTACTCAATCAAAAAAATTACGTTGTCACTAGTTTTAACCCACTCAAAACCATGCAATCTAATCCATATCATAGTGACCGCATAACTCAGTGGCTTACACTTATGACCAATTGTGATATAGAATTCATATCACAAAAATATAATTAAGTCTAAGTCATTTCATATTATCTAACTGAAGCTCCCCTTCTTGAAACTCAACTCCCTCATGAACAATTTCTCAACGAATCTATCAATATTATCAATGATCATGAATTCACTCCTATCAAAATGACCCTTTTCTTCGATGGATCTAAATTCTAGCAAGGGGGAGGGGCTAGTATCATCATCATACCTCCCTATGGAATCTTATTCCTCTATCATTTAAACTTAACTTTAAATGTACTAATAATATGGCTAAATACGAAGCTTTAATAATGGGTCTTCAAACTGCCATCATGCTAGGTGTTCAAATCTTAGAAATATGGAGACTCATTAATCAAATCAAAGGATATTATCAATGTAAAAATGAAATCCTACAAAAGTATAAAACCAATGTTGATTTTCTCCTTGAATATTTCAATCATTACATCATTCAAATAGTTCCACGATATTATAATAAATTTATAGACACCATGGCTTCTTTAAGATATCTCATCCCATTATCAAATGAAGAATTAACTGATAATTGCAACTACTTTTTTTTGTCATCCACAGATTAGATGAACCATCTCATAAAAATGAACTCCCCTCTATCAACATCATTGAAAATAATTCAACTAATCTTTGGTCAGAATCTAAAATCCCATCCGATCTATCCCAAAATGCTAAATGATATTTTCTCCAATATGCTACCTGCTACGCCATTATGGGGGGTATCCTTTAAAAATACAAATTTGATGGCCTCTTACTAAGATTTATTAAATCTCATGGATACATTAAGGCCATCTAGGAAGTCCATGATGGTATATGTGGAGGACGCTTCAATTGTATTGTTGTCACTAAACATGACTTATAATTGGGCTATTGCTGGCCTATCATCAACCAAGATTGTTGCACATATGTTAAGAAATATGTCAACTATTAGCAACACTCGGATCTCATTCATGTCCCTAGTCAATATTTACAGCCATCTCATGACTTATGACCCTTATCACAATGGGGTTAGACCTCATTGGCACTATCAATCCTCGCTCATCACAACAAGATAATTATATTATCACAACCACGGAATACTTTACAAAATGGGTTGAATCCATCCCCTTAACATCAACTAAAGAAAAAAATAATAATTGAATTCATTTATCAGTACATCATATGTCACTTTGGCATCCCTCATAAACTTGTCACAGATAATAGAAAATCCTTCAAAAACAAGGATGTTAAGAAAATTTGCAAAACCTTCAACATAAAACTTAGATTTTCATCACCATACTATCCTCAAGCAAATGGAAAAGCTGAATATTCTAACAAAACACTAAACAAAATTCTCATGAAAACAATAAATGACACATGTAGGAACTAACATATTAAATTCCCGTTCACTCTTTGGGCTTATCAAACTAGCATTCGTACTCCTACAGGTGCTATGCCATTCTCACTAGTCTAAAAATTTGAGGTAGTTTTATCCCTTGAAGTTCAAATCACATCACTTGGCGTATCTCTCAAAGACTTTATCCCTGACAAATATTACCGACAAGATCACCTATCACAATTAGAATTGTTAGATGAGAAATAATTGACAACTCTTGAACATCATCATTTATACTAAGAATGTATCAAATGCACATATACTAAACATGTAAAATAACATGACTTCAAAATAGGTGGTATCATTCTCAAAGAAAATCAAAATGTCACTAATTTGTAAAGGAGTAAGCGCGGAAATTTTTCCCCTAACTGGATCAGTCCATACATTATTACTCACAAGTATGGTTTAGGAGAATATCACTTAGACTCCTTTGATGGTTCACCTAAAAAGGAACCTTTGAACGCCTTGAAATTTCGGCCTTTCTACTGCTAACCTTTTATCGTCAAAACAGTTGTTATATCTAATATATCCTCTCACCACTCACTAGTCATCTTATCATCACAATGATTTAAAAGTATGTGGCTTTCTCCGTTACTATCCTTAATAGCCTTAAAGATGAGCACCATGGCCCTGTTCATTGCATATTTTAATTGGACAAGTTTCTCCCTTGTGGGAACCCCATAATCATTACATTCATCCACCTTTCTTACCATCCAAAGACATGTCATGGGGAATACATGTGTATTTGTGCACACATTTCTTCCCCTCCTTGAAATGGTCTATTAGGGTTTTTCCCTCAACTTAAAAAATCAAAAATATCTATGGATGCATCTTATAAAAAATAATAGACTGATCCCTTTAAGGAAATATATTCAAATTCAAAATTATATTATCAAAAAATAAAAGTAAAATGATCCCTCGAAGGACAACTACCTATTTAAAACTATAGACCAATATCTTGAAGGACAACTACTTGTTTAAAAATATAGACCGATCCCTTAAAGGATGACTATCTGTAAAAAGAAAAAGTCAAAAAAATTAGAAGTTGTAGACCACTCCCTCAAAATATGGCTACCCATGTAAAATACTTCCTGCGTCAATCAACCTTCACAAAATTTAAATATAAAAAAACATCCTAGGAAAGCTTCCCGCATTGATCGTCTTTCCCATCAAAGCAAAATTCCCGCATCAATCAATTTGCATCAGAAAAATAAAATATGTAAATATGGGGCATCTCTCTATATAACTATTGAAAGGAAAACCTTACTCCCCCACACAACCTACATATGTTAACCCTTTCACGTTCCAGGAAGGTACGTCTTATCACTTCACCTCTATATTTGAGATCCCATGTGTAACTACCTAGTGATAGTCTCATGTTAACATTTATTGTTAAGGCTAAAAGTGTAATTGATTTCACTATCTTTATATCCATCACATATGAATCAAATGTAGTATCAAAGAAACATTTCCATTTTTATTCCCATTCTAAAAAGTTATAATACATTTTGATAAATTTGGATCACATCTAAGTCACAATAATATTAATACAACACCATACAAACCATTTAAAATATTCAAATCATATAAAATTTTAAATAATATAAACATTCCACATTCAAATCATATAAACATTAAAAACATACATCAAAGAATCCATCATATTATAACCAACACATAAATCATAATTCAAAAAATACCATCATATATATAACCACGATCAAAGTATCAATACATCATAAGGAGTCCCCTCACTCTGTACATCAAAAAATATATAACAAGGCTTCGTAAAAGATCCATATGAATATCAAAACACAATACACTATTTAGTAAACCAGACACTCCCAAGGAACTCACTAGCACGAACAACACTCCCATGACCATTACCTCCCTGTGCACCTCCATCACCAACATCTCCTCTATCTAGTCCTTGAGGTGGCTAACCTACACTCATTACACTAGCACTAGGGATTTTTCCTTTTAGAGCTCAATGTTCCCCATATCGTAAGGTAGTAGGCATGTTATTTATCACCAGGCCTTATAATATGCCATATTCTCTCAAACCGATTGATAAAGGGCATAGCTAACCATACCTAGTTCACCCATCTGACTACTAGCCTAGGCTTGGGCCACTAACTCCGTACCTAATACTGATGACCCCATATTACTGAGATCCCTTTTCAAGGTACATTGTTGATATCTGTAACTATCTCGTTTAGATGTGGCTTACACTAATTACTTCTTGTGATTATCACGCTCAACTACAAGACTATCCTTCTCACCAATCATGCTAGCCCTCACTCCAATCAAATCACCCCACTCTACCCTCAAACCATCTCTCTCAATCTTGACCATGGCCTTATCAGTCATCAATTATGCAACAATAGCCTCCAAGGCTTCCTTGTCATCCTCCTCCTTACCGTCACTAACATTAACCACCTTGTGTGCCTCCTCCACTTGATCCCACACCCTCATGCCTCTCCGAATCAAATTTCCTCTCTCCCACTTGGCATAAGCATAAGTCCACCAATGCCTATAACATATAGTCACTCCAACATCATCTATAGGAACTCAGTTTCCATGCTCATCTATACCCATGGATTCCTCCTCATCAGGTATAAAAAGAGGTGGTCCAACAACTGCCTTGGGAATATGCAAATCTATCTCATCTCCTATATACGGTACATTGGCATTAGGTACATCTTGTATCAAACCAAATTTCCATCTAACATGGCCAAATATAGCAAGCTCCTACTCTCCCCCTCATCTCCCCTGCACCCAAAACTCCTGTTGTGTCCCATGAAGCTCATGCTCTAAACCTATCTACACTGGAAAATTAATATATGGTCTCCACAATACATCTCCCACCTGTAAACATGTAAGGATATCTCTATAATGAGCCTCCTGTTGCACCTCTCTTGATCATTCTGCACCACTTTGCCATCTCATAAAACCAAAAGATCTATCAATCATGTCCACACCTGCATGGTAAACCATGTGGATGAGCCATGGTAATATTCTCAAATGCCCAACACTTTAATAAAAATGCAACATCTATCCCAAATATCTTGTTGACTCTCCATGCCCACAACTCCATGTATGTTTGTGCCAGTACTTTAGGGGCACAAGAAAAAAGTAATACGATGCTCCATCATCTTTGCTACCACTCCAATCTTCATCTATGGAAATATACCACCTCTAGAATCAGGAAAAGCAAAACATGCAATCCCAAAAATTAACATCATCATCTGGGTACAATCCTCTCTCTCTGTAAAATATAAAGACTGATAACAAAAACCCCCTGAACTATATCTCACATCCTTAGCATCATCCTCATATAATATCCTCATAACATCCTCTCTCTCTATCTCATCAATACAATGGATGCCCTCCCCATGGGGTGATAACCTCATTATCCTATGGAAATCCTCCATAGTGATAGTAATCTCACCTATCAGTAGCCAAAATGTACAGGTGGATGGATCCCATCTCTCTATCAATGCCAACAATAATCCTTGACATTTGTAAATGCATCTATAATCATGAATCCCTATAAACCCCACTGCTTCCACATGTCTCCAATCTTTATCTGACATATCCTCCTGGACCTCCACTAGGATCACTAGAATCCTATCTCAAATAGTCTTCCTGGCATTCTCCTGTAATCCAAATAAAAACACAAAAAGAGATTAAAATCTATATCCATCACAATTTTCATCAAAACTCCATTGAACAAGATGATTATTAACAAATAAACCCGATCGCAACAAAAAAACTGAATCACTGGTGATCCACGTGAATCACCAATGATTCACTTGAATCTCTGGTGATTCTGGAGATTCCCCAAATAAACCCTTCGTACAAGCCCTAAAAACAAAAAAACAAAAATAAAAACTACCCTAAAAACCAAACGAAACAACAAAATTAAGTGCCTACCTCTGCTTGCGTGGGCTTCTTTTGTCTACTCAATGATGTTATTTCTTCCAATCAAATTTTATCACCCACTTAAGCTCTCCAACTTACAAATCAAGTTACATAAATGAACTATTCATCGTTGAAATAGAAATTTTATAGCCCCTCAAAACTTTCGTAGGAATCACCGACGATTCACCTAAATCACCGGTGATCATCATAAATCACTAACGATTCGTCACTTTTTTACCCTAATCATCATTTTCAAAATCAAATACACCTTATCACATTTTTCAACAAAAATGTCTTAGTTAGATACCCCATCCTTGAAAATTCAATCCTTAGCAAAATCAACTTAGCAAAGGAAAGTCATATGTCTATGGGGCATGCGCCCTTTGGCCCCCCATCACTTGAATTCCTGATCCTTCCAGCATACACTTAAAAATCATATGTATATATGCAATGAACCCTTTGGTTCCCCTATCACTTGATTCCATGGTAACACCTAACATTTTGAAACCCCATATCGAGGTAATTTTTAACAAAACGCACACCGAACTTATTGAATACAACTTGTCAAATTTGTGTTCCTTGCACTGCATTACAATCACCCCAATTTGAGGGGAGATTACCCATACAAATTAAATCAACATTTAAATCATTTTTTTCTATCACTTTGCTTACACCAAATTATTCGACAAAAAGGGGCAAATGTAGACACCTAAAATTAGCACCACTAATTTCCCTAATCGCATACACTATCTTCGTAATAACATTAAATCAAATAAGTTATTTGATTACATTATCTAATCCATTAAAATGCTTATCCTAAGTCAAAAATATTTCACAATATTTACTCCATATAAATATCTTCACATACCCTGTAAATACTACTTTACATCCATAAAATCTTATTTTACCTTCGTAAAAACCACCTAACCACCCTAAATCAACTCTAACCATTTTAAAAACCATCCAAACCTATTTTTAATACATCCTAACCTAAAAACCTTGTCCCCAACCTCAACTTAACCATTTACTCGCATTACAAACTGAATTTTTTTATTTAGAAGTGATTTTAACCACTTCCCAAACACTTACCCCAATAAAAGAATATCATCAGTGATTATACCTAATTGCCAACGATTATAAATAACACCTTTGTGATCTCTCTCAAGGATATTTAATCTTCAATCAGTGATGCCTTTTCTCAAATCAACACCTTGTTTTTTGACTTTATAGAATCCAAGACATCTTCAGACTACATCAGGTATCAATATCAATCATTTACAACAACGTTTTTGCAGCCACTTTCATCACTCAACTGCCAAGAAGTGTGAAAAGACAAGACAACAATATGATCATTCCCAATGAAATTTTGTGGCATTTTTTGGCCTCTCATATATCCAAAGGTATTCCTACATCTCTAATCTTCATTTACATTTCATAAGAAATATTAAAAGCAATAAAAACATCCTTTCTTTGGCTATATTTCAACACATTTTAGTCTTATTCAGTTTCTAATCAGTTGTGTGGTACATGGGGAGAGTATGGGGGAAATTAATCCTATTTTATACCATGTGTCCTAATTTGTAAAAATTTTCCTAGATCCATCTGTAGAAGCGGGGTCCATATGGTCATGGAAGGTATTGAAGTGGCTAAGTTCTTCATAGGTTTTCCTCCCTTTCCTCTTACACCTAAAGGGGAAGATATTAGAGTTGTTGAATGACTTTGATACACAACATTATTCCTTCACAAGGTGTTTTTTCTCCTCATTCTTCTTCTCACTTTTCAACATTCGATTTTTGGGTATCATACACCTAATACTCCTATATCTCCTTAGCACAATTGGGGATTGATCACCTCCAATCCTTCAAAAAAGTTCAGTAATCCAAAGCTCTAAGTAAAAGCAAAGAAAGGGAAACTTTTCCCTCCACTAAACAAATAGGTGTATTCCTTCCATGCTTTACATCTCTTTATTTCACTCTTACATTTTCAAATTTCATTTACATTACATCTTTATATTTGAGTTAAATTTCAATTATTTATCATGGAAATTGACTAAACTCTGTGTTTTAGGTTTCATCATGGAGTGCATTAACACCAATATAACAAGATCTTGCAAAATAAGAATCGAGCGAAGATAAAGTGTGTCTACACACTCAAGTATCTTTTCCTTTAAGCATGCAATTTCATTTCATACATAAATGGGGCTAGTATAGACACTCAATTTTGGTAATTCTACTCTTTGACACTATTTTTCATGACATTATTTTTTTTCTCAAACAAGTGCACTTTACCCATTCGCATATGGTACACACCTAGGTCTCTTGTATAACTTGCTTGATCTTATACACTCATCTATCGATAGTTTCCGAGAATTGAATACATGAAACAAATTAGGAAACTCCACTTATCATCTTCCAAACTTCTCATTGTAAATTATCAGTCTTAGTTAAAAAATGTAGATTAGGGGCATGATCATCCGTATGGTCTTGACCCTAGTGTACAATTTTGTCCTTGCCCACTTTGGTCCCAAAATTTACGTTGCACATTTTTCTTTGGGTTTGTTGGTGAAATAATTTTAGCGGCGAATATTCGTAATATGGCGAAAATTTCATTTTAGGAAAATTTGAAAAGGTGAATTATTCGGAGTGGGTCGGTGTCCTGTTCGCCTAAAATATAAAGTATATTTTTTTTGGGGGGTCGGCTTCGCCTTCATTTGAAAACATCTCCTATAAAAACCTATGTGATTCGCCGGGTAGTATACCTCAAGTAGCTTACCAAATTACCAATACTGTGAAATTTGAACTCGCATAACCTTGAGCACCAGAGATTCATATTACTGTTATCCTGTGATTGTTGACGCGCGACAAATGCAGTGTTGACGCGCGACAAGGGCAATATTGACGCGCGACAGGAGCTGTACTGACGCGCGACAAGAGCTGTACTGACGCACGACAAGAGCTGTACTGACGCGCGACAAGAGCTGTATTGACGCGCGACAAGAGCTATACTGACGCGCGACTTGGGCTAAGAAGTGACGCGCGACAGAGGAAGGGTTGACGCGCGACAGAGGAAGGGTTGACGCGCGACAGAGGAAGTGTTGACGCGTGACTTGGGCAGAGTTGACGCGCGACCTCAGACAGTTCACGCGCGACAAGACCTCAGAGACTGGACAGAGTCGCTTCTTGGTTCTTTTGCTGACGCAGGACTCTTTTCAGAATAATGGAAGGTGCCAGCTCAAAGAATACGAATAACCTAAAAGTAAGTAAGAAATCTCAGAAATCACTCTTCAAGTATTTTGGAAACTCTGCGGATACAGATAATGTAAATACCAATCATATAGATGCCACCAAAAAGAATCAGAATACTGACTGTGTGGAAGGTATTATTGAGGTGGACATGCATTCTGCACAGTATCACAGTCAAACAAATGAAACCTACGATAATATGCCAGATCTTGAAGATATTGTTCCTGTTGGGGTGCAACCAGAAGTGCAGCTAGATATCACAGATACAAACACTCAGCAAAATGGAAGACAGAAATCAATATCAAACTCTGGTCCAAGAAAGAGGAAACCAGGTGATTGCGATATTGCTCAAAATTCTACTCAAAAAAGTAAAGCATTGAAAACGAACAAGAATATGTGGACCATTGGCAGGACATACAAGTTTGATTGGGCAGCTAAATTTCCATTTATTGAACCTGTACAATCATCTAATTCTGAAGAAATCCCATGTGAATGTACATGTACAATATGTACGTGGAAATTGGGAAAGCAACAAAAAATGCAACTGAAGCTGGACACAATAGAAAAACATTGTGGAAAACAATATTTAACTGTAACAGGGGCGGATGGCCAGAAAATCAAAACACATAGGTGGAAAACTGAAAAGGAGTGCATGCATGTCAGATACGCAGCGGAATATGAGGCAGAGCAGAAAAAACACAGACATCTGTTGGAAAAGGGAGGAACAATCACATCGCATATTGGTAAGATGAAAGAAACAAATCTACATGCAAAATTCATACAATTCTCTACTCTTTTTCAAATACTTAAAAAAGGAAGGGCGATGTCAGATTTCCTTGATTTCAAAGTTTTGTATCAATTTAACGGAATGCTGAATGTACCTCAGTCTCATTGGTCTGAGAGTAGTGGATGGGAAATGGCAAAATGCCTCTCGATGATAGAGAAGGAAGATTTGAAAGAGAATGTAAAAAAAGCAAACTTTATCTCTCTTTCAATTGATGAAGTGACAGCAGTCGACAACACCGCATGGGTATGTATCCACATATATACTTTAGAAAATCATATAAGGACTCCTCATCTGTTGGGTGTTATGAAAATGGTTGACAACTGCAATGCTGAAAACCTATATAAAATAGTTGTTTCTCATTTGAAAGATGTTGCTGGTATGACTGATTATGAAATTGCTACGAAGTTGGTATGCGTTGGAGCAGATGGTGCATCTGTCATGCAGGGTCACCGAACAGGGCTGTGTGTTAGATTACAAACAACAGTGGCCCCATATATGCTACCAATTCACTGTATGGCTCACAGAATGAATTTAGCGTATAAAATGGTAAGCAACCACGAAAATGTTGCTAAATTAGAAGACCTCATAAGAGAACTTCATGCCTATATGTCAAGCAGCCCAAAGCGTTTTCTCGAGTTCCAAAAATTTGCAATTGGAATTACAGACGGCAAAAAACTTCTGAAGGATGTGGAGACTAGATGGATCTCTTTGTATGAACCAGCATGCAGAGTTCGTGAGGAGTATCCTTCATTGGTTGGTTTCATGCACAAATACCGTCATGAAGTTGATAGGGCAAGGGACCTGTTGTTCCGCTTAACTGATTTGGAGACATTGCTTACATTGGTTGGTATTCTTCCAATGTTAAAGGAGATCAATACACTGATGAAGCATGCACAGGGCAGATTGATCTATATTGTGGATTTTATACGGATGAGGAAAATGGTATGTCAAAGTCTTGATATATTGTACTGTTCCCAGGATAGTTTTGATGCACCTGTTTTTGAAAATTGGAGAGATTTATTAGATCTTAAAAATCCTAACACCTTTTTGAGATTTAATATCCACGATCACCTATGCATCTCGGTTAATGGGAGGGAAATACCAATGCACATTTTGCAAAGACGTCAAGATATTACAGGATCGGAACGAGAAGATGTTCCTGTGACACGTAATTTGTTTGAGTCTGTGATAGTTGAAACAAGAATAAAGCTTAAAAAAATTTCAGAAACCTTGTCATCAGAAATTAGGGAACGTTTCTGTAAAGATAAAATTCTGGAAGCCATGGGTGTGATGAATCCGAATTTTTGGAATACAGAAGGTGGCCGTGCAGACTTTGTCAGTAAGCATTTCCATAAATCAATGGGTACAATAATGGAACAATTTACAAAGACGTCAGAGCTCAAGGGTACGGAAATCAAAGGTATACTGAATGCCGATTTATTAAAGTTTCAGTCAACAAATTTTGCAACAACAATGAGGAACCAATATAAGAATTTAGATCAACCTTCTGAAAGTGGTGCTATTACAAGGCTGTGGCGAGGAATCTATCAAAGTTCTATCTTACAAGAAGATATCAGTGAGTATTTCAGACTATATGAGTTATGCCAGACAATGATTTTGGGGTCTGTGGAGGATGAAAGAGTTTTCAGTGCATTGTCATTTATAAAATCAAAACTGAGAAACAGGTTGGATAAAAATCTGGAAAGTTGCATGAGGTGTTACGTTTCACGATACTCCCTCGAAACCTTTCCGTTTGACAGAGCAATTGCGCACTGGAATTCCCTTTGCGAAAGAAGAGGTGTAAATAATACAGCTACAAGTACAAATATTCCCAACCTTGAGAGTGTAATTGGCTCTTCGTCACATTCTACAGAAGACAACATCGACTTTGATGAAGCTATTGATAATGGATTGTTTCAACTTTAAGTAGGTATCTTCTTTATCTATCTTTTATCTTTATCATTAAAGATGTTACAGGTCTATATACTAAAAATGTCAGGCAATTCACCCATCTATCTACTAATCCATTTCTCGTGTTGGATTTTTTTAAAACACAGATCTAGCTCATTACCAGTGGCAGTGATGATTTCAACTTTAAGCAGGTATCTTTTTCCCCTTAATCTTATTGTTTGTTACTATTCATTTTTTGACAGAGCAATTGCTCACTGGAATTCCCTTTGCGAAAAAAGAGGTGTAAATAATACAGCTACAAGTACAAATATTCCCAACCTTGAGAGTGTAATTGGCTCTTCGTCACATTCTACAGAAGACAACATCAACTTTGATGAAGCTATTGATAATGGATTGTTTCAACTTTAAGTAGGTATCTTCTTTATCTATCTTTTATCTTTATCATTAAAGATGTTACAGGTCTATATACTAAAAATGTCAGGCAATTCACCCATCTATCTACTAATCCATTTCTCGTGTTGGATTTTTTTAAAACAAAGATCTATCTCATTACCAGTGGCAGTGATGATTTCAACTTTAAGCAGGTATCTTTTTCCCCTTAATCTTATTGTTTGTTACTATTCATTTTTTGACAGAGCAATTGCTCACTGGAATTCCCTTTGCGAAAAAAGAGGTGTAAATAATACAGCTACAAGTACAAATATTCCCAACCTTGAGAGTGTAATTGGCTCTTCGTCACATTCTACAGAAGACAACATCAACTTTGATGAAGCTATTGATAATGGATTGTTTCAACTTTAAGTAGGTATCTTCTTTATCTATCTTTTATCTTTATCATTAAAGATGTTACAGGTCTATATACTAAAAATGTCAGGCAATTCACCGATCTATCTACTAATCCATTTCTCGTGTTGGATTTTTTTAAAACAAAGATCTATCTCATTACCAGTGGCAGTTATGATTTCAACTTTAAGCAGGTATCTTTTTCCCCTTAATCTTATTGTTTGTTACTATTCATTTTTTCAGCTCTGGTTATAATTAAAGATGTTACAGGTGTATGTATTTACATTTAGTTAAATACAAAATTTTTATTTTTTGAAAACGTGGGTTGACATCCGTCCGAGGAAGCTGTTACTTCTCGGGACTGACAATGTCAGGCAACTCACCCATCTATCTACTAATCCATTTTTTGTGTTGAATTTTATTAAGACAAAGATCTAGCACATTACCGGTGATGATTTCAATTTTAAATAGGTATCTTCTTCAACATCATCTTATTGTTTGTTACTTTACATTTTTTCAGCTCTTGTTATCATTTATTTAAAGATATTGTTGGTCTATATATTTAAAGATGTTGCTGGGACTTCTCAGGACTGACAATGTCAGGCAACTCACCCCTCTGTCTACAATGTCAGGTAAAACAAAGATCTAGCACGTTACCCTTGATGATTTCACAGCAATCTTATACGCAAGAGGTAAGCTAAACCCTATCATATTTTCAATTATGTTTAATTTCTTACCAGTGATGATTCTTTCTTGATTTCTTAGAATTATATTTAATTTATTATATATTAACTATTAAACAATACATTATACTATTATAAATATAAGTCCTGACACTCTTCCTAAAATTCCCTGCTTTGTCATAGATCCATCACTTCTTCGGATTTCTCCATGAAGTTATTAAAACTCAATTCTAATGCTATCTTCCAGATCCTATAGTCACCCACCCAAATCTACACTAATCACAACTATTTAAATTAACTTGACAGAGTCTTTATCTAATTAAAATCCTTTCTAGTAATAAAATTGACTCTACATAAACTATCCTGCAAATGTAGTGTGCCTTCTTCAAGGCTCTACATAAATACTTACACACACAGTTTACTATGATCTAGTTTGCAACCTTCAATATTTTCTTATACACTCAAAATTATTCCAACTTATAGCCTCCCAGTTCTAATCCACAATTATTCTTCACCCTTATCAAATATTAAAAAATGATCCAGTTCATCAACCTAGGAACTTGATCTATACAGACTAATCTTCATGATAAAAACCTTATATGTTTTACATTAAACTTCAAAGTTCTATATCGAGCTTGACCTATCTTTTAATCACATGGTTATTCCAACTTTGGTTAATCTAGCCTCCATAGCCTCCATAATCTACTCTACACAAAACAATATCCATGATAACAAAACCATATCTTTTAAACCAATTTCCCAAGCTCTAATTCTTATGGCCTGGAATTTAACTATTTCATAATTGGCTAATCTAGCCTCTACATCAATGATTGTTTCCAGCAAAACGTTATTTTCTGACAAATGGTCTTGACTATTTTGGATGTCAAACAACCTCTCTAGTGAAAGATTATGCACTAATATAGAGGTGAATCTCTTTAAAATAGAATTTTCCTACACCATAAGTCTATTAAGGAGAAATCCTAAATAGTAAAGATCTGTTTCAAATCTTAGTTGCTATTTTTTCCCAAAGACATAATTTTCAAGATAATTAAAGTCCCACAAGATATTTAGGCACTAAATTTTACATTATACACATTAAATTGATCATCGTCTTTCATCATCATCTATCATTGATTATCAATTGTCATCATTGATCATCTACGTCCACATACAATTCATGACAATGCAAGTAAACAAGAAACATACATATAATTCATGATAGTCACCATCTAATCACCATATAATTAAATTCAAATAGCATAGTACATACTCAATAGTAGAAGTTTTCAAATTCAATATTTAAAGTTTAGTCAATAATAAAAGTTTCTAATTTTGAAAACCCTCTTTTTCTTTAGAAAATTCTGCTCTGCTCTCTTCCCCAACGGCTTCTTCCACTCTGGCTGTACCTCTTTCCCCAACACCAGAAATAACCCCTGAACTTATAAGATCTTCTGCAGCACTGTCCAGATTTTTTATAATTCTTTCTTCTTGATTTGTTGCATCTCCATGCGACAGCAAATTTGGATCAGCAGCTGCTTTGGCTTTGAACAAGATGTCAGGGTCGAGACCATGCTCTTTAATTATCCGCTTTAGTGTATTGTTTTGTTTGTTAACCAAAACAATATTTTGCTTCAAATTTTTTGCTGCGGATAAGCTGTTCTTTGCTGTTTCCAAGTGAACTTGCAAAACCTTCGCCTGACTCTTCAAATTTTCATATTTCAACTGCACAAAAAGAGTAACGTCAATTCAAAATATTAATGTAAATTCAAAATTTCAAATTAACAAAAATGATTGTTTGAATGTAATAGTACTTACAACCGCTCTATCTCTTTCGGCATTTGCGATTGATACCAAATCCTTGTCCTTTGACCATTTGTTAAAATATGCCTGGGCCTCGGCACTAATATTTTCCAATTTGTTTAGTGCCTTATCTAAAATGCCATCTTTATAGTCGTTGTTAAACGTGACAGTCCCACATCTTACTTGGGTAAGTAAGGAATCCATCTTCGCAGGTTGATTCTGGACTGCAGCGTATAAACTATCCCGTTGCCAATAATTTTCATAACGACTAATAATCTCATTGATAAGAACTTTAGCCCTTCTCTCCCATTCTATAAGCTGTTGGATTTGAGGAATAATAAACTCACTGACATGGGATTGACAATCATTACCAATTAAGTTCTCCAAAGGAAAAGGTGGAAACTCTTCACTATCTGAATCTGATGCAGACGATCTTGCTGGAGAAGTGTGGGGGCTTTCACCAAGATCAACTGCTCCTTGTTTCTGTCTTTGGGTGGGCTGATCCTGTTTTTGAAAAAATAAATCAAGATTTAGATAAATAAATTTAAATCAGAATGTAATTAAAAATTGTAAAGCATATTAAAATTGAAATTTGAAGTATACCTGCTGGCCTTGAATCATCTCGCGGGTATCGAAAAAACCAGTTGGGTCATTGCTATCAATGCCCAAATAATCTTCATCTAAATTTATATTGTTCAAAACAGATATGCCCGTTGCGCTGGGCAAGCCACCAAGTGATAGAGTTGGAATTCGAAACGAGGAGTCAAGGTTTAGTGTCCCACTAGGGGCCGGAGCAAAACTCATGCGTTTACCAATGGTCTTTTTCACTGTTCCTCTGGTTGGCATTTTAAAAATTAATGGTTGAGTGGGTGTCGGTGCCGTGGTTTGACCATGACTGACATGTGCTGAAAAGTACAAGAAAAAATGAAAAATATTAAAACAATTCATAAAGTCAAAACTACGAAATTAAACGTTCTATAGAAAAGTTGTACCTTGTTGTCGAGGGGTTGTTTTTTTCGGTGCTACGGGTGGCCTTGTAGGAGTTGTACTCAGTGGCTGTTCAGAAGATATCAATGCATGCGACTGTATGGAGTGAGTTGGGGAAGAAGGTTCCATAGTCCCTGCAATTCATCAATATTAAATGTTGTCAATTCATTTGGTTAAAATTTAAATTGAAAAATAAATCTGCAACTTTGGAATTTGTAAATAATATATGAGAATGTATTACTTCTCTGGCGTTTAACGAGTTCAAACTGTTGAGGGTTTGGAGAGGAGTGAGCTTCCATTTCAGATTGGGAGTCCCCCGAAGCCTCCGCGTGTAGTTGGCCTCTTCCTCTCGACATCTTTTTTTTTTTGGGAATGGCTTCAAGATATCTTCTCTGCAAAACATTAAAATTTAAGTTTTAATAACTGTGCACTGTAATGAAGAAAATTGTAATACAATTACAAACTAAATAGTTTATACCTGTTGTTCTGCAAATGGAATTGAGAATTTCTTCAAAGCCTCATCAGAGCAAGTAGGAATTTCTTTAGCTTTTAAATTTAAAAGTGCCTCATAGTAGAAGCCGAGGAGATAGTTTGTTGAATAAATGAAAGGTTTATCTGAGATTTTTGAATTTGATATGTCAGTTCTTATTTTTTTGGATAGAAATGTGCACCAATCGAATTTTCGTTTTGAGATAGTGGCACAAATGTATGCAATGGCCCAATTTGGTATATCTGTTTGGCGACCCTGCAAAACAATTCTGGCTTGAAAAAACGCAATAAGTGCAGCAAGAAAGTGGTGTGCAATTGATTGTGTATCTACACCACGCCTGGATTTATTGACATGGGCTGCAAATGCGAAACAGTGAAAATTACTATAAATTTATAACAGAAAATTGTATCAGAATAAAAAACAGATTAAAAAATATGAATTAAAATGAATTATACTTACAATCAACATGGAAACCGTACGTTGATTCGAGAAATTTCTTGTCATCTTCCACGAGTGTTGCCTTGGTTGTCACAGTTGGTACATCTCTGATAGGAAGGCCCGTAAACCGATGTATGTCATTTGCTTCAATAGTGAATTGGAACATTTGGCCATCGTTCAGAGTAACATAAAATATACCGTCCTCGGAATTGTAGGATGACAGAAGGTAATTCAAAAGATCCGGATCTGTTTCGAAATGGGGCATATTAACGAGCCCTGTAAATTCACACTCTTCCATTATAGCTTGATATTCTGAAGACATCTTTAAAGCCGTATGGATGTGAGGGCATAAGGGATTCCTGTAGGTTATCTTGGAAATCGATTGAGTTGGATTCTCTTCATTTTCTTGCTGAACTTGCAATTGGGAAGCATGTGAAGTCGACATTATAGCTGTAATTGCGTCTTTGTCAAAGATTTAGACCTGCAAAAATTCAAGAACGGGAAAACAAAAACGAGAAAATGAGCGGCACAAGGGTATTTATAACCTAAATAGGGCGTCACTGTCCCCTATTGACGTGCGTCATTTGCTTCTAATGACGCGCGTCAATAGAAGGCAGTGTCGCGCGTCAATAGAAGGCTGTGTCGCGCGTCATGTGTTTACAGTGTCGCGCGTCATTTGATTACAGTGTCGCGCGTCAATACAAGACAGTGTCGCGCGTCATTTGTTTACAGTGTCACGCGTCAATACAAGACAGTGTCGCGCGTCATTTGTTTACAGTGTCGCGCGTCAATAGATGACAATGTCGCGTGTCATTTGATGACTGTGTCGCGCGTCAATAGGAGCAAGTGACGCACGTCAGTAGGAGCAAATGACGCGCGTCATCAGGGGCCAGTGACGTGCGACAGTAGGAGACAATGTCGCGCGTTATTACGAGCCAGTGTCGTGCATCATTACGAGCTAGTGTCGCGCCAGTGTCGCGCGTCATTACGACCTAGTGTCGCTAGAGTGTCGCGCGTCATTACGAGCTATTGTCGCGCCAGTGACGTGCGTCATTACGGACTAGTGTTGTCGCACGTCACTGATGGAGCCTTGAAAAACCAGGTGAAAATTTTGTTTTTGAATACTGTCAAATTCACCTTTCGCTGAAACTGGTTACGGGGATATTCGCCAGGTATTTTCCACCTTCAATTTTATAGGGGTGTCTTAAAATGAAAGGGAAGTAGGAAAATAGAGAGGGGGTTAATATTGTGAGTAGGCACTTGCAGATTCTCGCCAATATTAACTAGAGTAGGTCCACAATCGATAGGAAGAAATCAATTGTGTAAGCTGTAACAAGACTAATAAATCAAATACAAAAAATTCTATGGATTCATTAATTAAAGACACACAATTCCTTCTTAATTGTACAAGATTACAATGCTTGAAAAGTTTGAAAGTAGAGAGAGTACAAGAACATAAGAAAAGAGATAGAAGAATATAACTTATTTCTTAAAGTATTAGTGAAACAAAGGCCAACAACTAACAACAATCAACAAATTATCCCTCATTGGAATAGAGAGAACATCCCAATTTATAGCTTTACATAAAGTCTATTAATCTCCCCACATATGACTTTTCATTATCCCGCCATTTGTGACCTTTCACATTCCATAAGAATGAAATTAAGTCCTTTTATTATTTTTGAAAAGAGACTTTTACAATGCAAAATAAGACCACTTAGGTGAATAAGACATAAGAGTGAAAAATTACATTCCTAATGAAGAAATGTAATGTTAGAGAGAGGGAGGGGAGAGATAAGTGATGATCCGGAGATGGGGAAACTTTCGTTGGTGAAGAGCCTACTTCTGATGGATCTTGAGAGAGTTATTAAAGAATGAATTTCTTTACCTTTGACCTCTTGTTGCATTGGAACATTGTGATTGTAACTTCCTCTTCTCGTGAGATGAAAACACACTCCAAAACATTAAATAAGTGTTCGAAAACACTTCTATGGGACTTGCACCGTGCGGACTCAAGATGACTGCCTGGTCTTGGAAAATATGATGATCCTCCTATGCCACCACTAGGAAAGAGAGTTGAACATAAGGTCAAGTTTGGAACATGGAGATCATCACCTTACTCCTCGTGACTCCCTTATGTGACTGTCAGGATGAGCTGAAACACACAATATTGGAATTCACATTGAGAATAAGTTTTTAAGATTCTGTGAGGGATTTATTTCCTATTTGAATCATGAGACAATTTTCTAGCCTTGTAATTGTGACTTTTCCAAATATGAATAAAACATGGAGAATATATTCCCCTCTGCATCTACTCAGTATTCAATCAACATCCTCGTTTTCAAGTCTTCCAGTTCCATACTTGTTACATTGTTTTCACTCTTATTAGGGCACTCAATGTTTACAGTTGAAATTATCTCCAAAATTGAGTGTTTGAGCTTCGTAGTGACAAAATATAGTGAGATGACTAAGTGTGCAAATTTTAACCACAATCTCAACACCTATTATTTTTAGTAAGTCCAATTTCAGGATGTCTATTTTTAGTAAGTGTCTCAATTTAGTACTTTTGAGTGTTATTGATATGCAATGAACAATGGAAAATTAGAGAATGAGCCATCACATAAAATATTATTTATATATTGTGAATCTTGATAAGACTTACTATTTTTATAAGTGGGTCTTTTGGGTGTTGGAATGAGACAAAAATGGCTTCAAATTTTTTGTTATTTTACAAGGATGCTCTACTCCAAAATTTAGATGATTCTCTTGTCCAGATTAGTAGGAAAGTGATAATTTCATCGAAAAGGGAAGAATATCGAGATACAAATCATTCATCCATATATCCAAAAATATTCCACCTCATCATGCAATCGATGACTCAAATGAAAGCTGATTTTATGAAGAACACTTGCTCCAAATTTCAGACAATTTGGCTCACTAGATCACCAAGAAAATGTAAATTTATTTGAAGAGGGAAGAATACTGAGAGAAAATTCAGTCCTCCATATCCATAAAAATAATCCACTTCATCATGTGATAAATATATCATATGAAATATACTTTTACGAGGATCGTTTGCTCTAACTTTTAGGAAATTTGGCTCGTTGAGTCACTAAGAAAGTGTAAATACATTTTCAACTGTTCTAGGAAAAAATGAAGTTCATGGATGAAAATTATTTCTCAAATAGAAGATAAATCATTACATGTAATTTCCAAGTGATGGATCATCTGAAAGGAGTTTTCAAGAGGAATATTTTGGCAAAGTTTCACGGCGATTGGGTGCACAGTTATGGAGTAATGAGAAAAAATCACTTTTTTAGACATGGAGGTCTCTGGTATACTCTCATCAGCATAAAAACATTAAAGATGGAATGGGAGGTAAAAATACACATTTAAAGTCCAAAAAAATGGCTAAGTTTTTATTTTCAAACTATTTCTCTCATATTGCACAATTTAACTCACAGTTGACCAAATTGGGCTCAACTGAGGTTGGATGGAGGTAGAAGTGTGGTTACACCCTAAGTAATAGGGGATAAGAATTGAAAATTGAGAATAGGGGAAAATAAATGTACTTTTCACTAGATCCTGACAAGTGAAAATATGGGGTTTAAGTAGAGTGAGATGTAGGGGGTTGAAAACTAGTACTCGGGGCTCAACTGAGGTTTTACATGTGTTTAGGGGCTAACTGGGAGAGGGGAGATCAATTTTGTGTCCCTTTACTCCTTGGGAAAATTAAAAGGAAAAAAAACCTTTGAAAATGTGGCATGGGTTAGCCTGTCATGAGGAGGTGGATTGATTTCAAGTTGGGTTCAAGTTCACACTCCTAACACTTCAAACACTTCAATTTGGAATTTGTAAGTGACAAAAGAAAGAAAAAGAAAGGGGGAGAAATTTTTTGTGTCCCTCATATACATTTTCACCTTGGTAAAATTTAAAGGGGACACACAACCTTGAAAATTGCGCTCAAGCCTTTAAGTGATGTTGATTTCATCATCCCAACGCAAAATTAGAACACAGAGCTTTCCTTTTCTACCCCGGGAGAAAAATTTGGAGTTCAGAGGTAAAATATTATATGATTTTGACTCTAAATCATCCAATGAATTAATTAAAACCACTTTTAAGAAATGATTCATATTGAAATTTGATTTATGGCACCATTCACCATTTTGGTGCAAAGGAGCAACAATAGTGACTTGAAGATTTAGACAAAGATTTATATATCCATAATGTGGAGGATTCTATTAGATTTCAATTGAATATTTTTTGATCTTACAAATCCTCCTAGAACTCCCAAAATCTTCAAAAAAAGGTGACTTTCTTTGTTGGAGCCTTCATTCCCATGCCCAAAATGACTCGATTTTGCTTAAATTGTTCATGCCATCAAATTCCTCCACATATTTTCCCTAAAATATGTTATATCACTTCATTTATATCCTTCAAAAATATCATATGGGTTGAGCCTTTCCTGTTAAATTTTGGAGGATTTCTTTATGTTGCAAAATGGTGAAAAATGGTCAGTTTAGTGCTTCAGAGAGAATTACTCCACATCAGATCTTAGTATTACCATGAAATAAACTTGGATCCATTCCCATTCACATGAAACACAATTGAAAACCATGTTAGTAGGTTCCTCTTATCTATAATGAGGATGGAATAGACTTGGAGGGGTTGTGTGAGATGACGAGCTAGCTAGAGGAAGGGTTCACAATGACCAGGAAAGAGTTTTTTCAAATGGCGGGCTTAACTGTCATGACAATTTTTTCCAATTTTACATGTTAGACATTAAGCATTACAAAAGGGTCGCTTACTCATTCTCAGTCAAACTTTGTAACTTAAATCATCTTTAGAAGCATATATAAGCAAGTGAAACTCACATTATTTAGCACTTAACACACTTATGGACTCCTATTGCAAAAGCTAGCAGAAAAGGAACCCAAAGATCCCTACACTCTATAAATGCCTCTACACATTTATTAAGGAAACACTATCTATAGGTATGAAGCTTCCCATTAGGTATAAGGGACTTCTTCCCACATTTTCAAGAACTCAAAGTCACCCACTCAAGTAGATTGGAAAGAGAGAAACTCAAGTCAAGCTTTGTTAAAGGAAGGATGTCAAATTTGATTGCACTATAACTAGATATCACAAGCTAGGTCGATAATGATGTGCAATTTCATGCCTTTTCAGAGTAGTGCCAATTTCAATAGTGCACGGGGTACCCAAAACCCAGATAATGTCTATTATATAGGATTTATCATCCATTGTTAGGATTTGAAAGATTGAGAAGAGAATTTAGAGACACCTGCAATGTGACCGAAAGTGACAAAAAAAGAGAAACAAAGGGAATTGTATAAGTTAAAAACACATAAAGTCACATAAATTAGTTTTGAGTAGGGGTAAAACTATATAAAGAGGTCAAGACTGTACAGACATTCCTTCCCCTAATGTACAATCCTGCCAAAGAGAATTTTTAAATCATGGTTCTAGTTCTAAAGCACTCTCAAGTCCAGATACCATGGTTTCATCATTCAAATTGCTCTGATTTTCCCATAATCATATGTAATTAGCTAAGTGCAGTCAATCCCATATATTTGTGAGTTTGTATTGTATCGTGTATATTTGTTACAAGTATCAATTTCTTATTCCGATATTGAATGGTTAATTTTGGAAGTTAATTAGTCATAATAACCCCATGTAGCTCCTATTTCATTCATTGTTTGATTATAGTGTAGAAATCCTAATCAATAAAAAGGGTGAAAACACTTGCACAACATAATGAAGACGAGTTTATCAATGTAGCAGATATGAAGTTTTTTATGGGATCCTTTCAAATATTTCTACCTTAGTATAATACAATATTTTAAATTGGATAAAAAAGTTGCCATATTTTGTCACCAACTACTTGACCTCCTAAGAAGTTTGGTTAGTAGTGCATCCTTCTAATAATATCACTATAAATATGGTGAATACATCATTCAAACTTTTGAATTGACTCTTATTATTCTCATAGGTCAAATGAGTATAGCAGTCACATATGGATTTGGATATATTTTTCCTCCCTTTCCCTATATATCTTGTAATGATATACATCAAGTGTGAAGTCATATAAAATGACTTAGTGTTGTTCAACTAGGTGATTTTATTTTTCAATTTCTCATATATTATCTTTCCCCAACTTGAGGTTTGTTTTCCTTCACCAATATGGTTGATGAAGATGCTCATCCAATTATGGAATTATCTAGTGGAAGGAAGTCCCATCACCCTAGCCAAAAATGTGATTATCTCTAATAACTCTTTAATGAAATCATTCTTATAAATATTGTTTGCAAGTTTTGAAGGCTCTTTCTTCTTCTTTTTTTTCCAGGACTTGGCGATTGTTGATGATACTTGTTGGGTGTCAATCATTATTCTTTCCATGCCATCTCAAGATTCAATACCTTGACATATACAACAATAAAAATCCCAAGATAAAAATTGATGTGGTGAACATCTAATTAAGTGATAACTTGTCCTTACAGATCTTTTAATCCCTTCATTTGAGTAGCAAAACATAAATTCTAGGACAAAATAATTTCTACACATTAAACTAAATTAGGAAAACCACGCACATGTGCTAGACCACTATTGAAAATCCTTTACACCAATACAATCCTCTTACCATCCTCCATGCTCATCCAAAGCTCAGGTAAGTCCATATGTTTGACATCATTACCCTTGATTTTAGCGATAATGGTCTCCAAATAGAAATTAGCTCATACCCCAATATATTGGAACTTCATTTTGATGGTTTAAAATATCTATCAAGTGGTTAAGAGGAGGAATAGGCAAAGTGGAAGAGATTTTGCAAATTTAGGGGCAAATGAAAGCTCACAAGGTGAATTTACTTAAAACAATACAAATAAGCATATAATTACTTACATAAGTGATGAAATTTGAGCTCTTGGTGAGACATCTTTGTTGATGCCTTAAAATTTGAAATTCGTTAGAGGAAAAATGTTTTAGGGGAAAAACAATGGCTAGGGAAGACAATAAATAGGTGGGTAAAGCTTGGAAATCATTTTAGGAAATATACAAATGAATTTAACTATGTCATGGAATTAGTTTTATACTACCCAAGAGTAACTTGGTGAAAACCTAACCCCATGGAACTTTAATTATTGGGCTTTATTTTTGGTTTATTTAGCTTATTATTGATAAGACAAACCTATGGAAAAATCTCCATTTGTTCTTCTCAAGGGTGATAAGACTAACATTTAAAAATTATCATGGTTAAACCATCGAGGTAGGGAAGGAATGTTGCAATAGTGCTAAGGGTGTTGTTTGTGGCGGATTTAACCAATTAAGCAATTCCCAACTCAAAATGTAATATCAGCTAATTTATCAAGGTAGAGGTGGTAGGAGGGGAAATTTCTAATAGTTTCAAAATTGGTTGACCTCATCGAGTTAAAATGCTCATTTTTCTTTCACAATTAGCTAAACCACCTAGTAGGAGAATGGACATAGTAAATGAATATTTCCATGTGTTCTACATGCGGGGGATTAAGCCAACACAATGCCCAAATCATTAAATGATCAGTTAATCAGTGTTGATGGAGAACACCAAAATAAGAGGAAAAGTTCCATCTATTTATCCTATTGTTGATTAAGCCAACCAAGAGAAAAAAATTCTCAAAATGGTTAAATATCAAAATGATTTTATTTAAAGAGGAACCATTTTGTCTTTCAAAACCATGTTTAACAAATTTTGAGATATGTTTTCAAAATTTTCATTTGCATGACAACAAGGCTATAATGGTGGCCACTGTTAGGATATTGTTATTACAAAAGGGGTTACACATGGTAGATACCATGGTGCACAAAGAACCATGCAACATGCAAAAAGTATGAGTAGTAATAGAAACACACGATACACAATGAGAAAGATTAGTAATAACAATAATGTGTTAGATAACAACACAAAGGCAGAGGAAAAGAAACAATCAATCTAGTCAACATAAGCAATCATGTATAGAAGAGTAAAATAAAGACCTAAAGCTACAAATATGGTACACCTAAATTGTCATAAATAAGCATATTGAAGGCATGTCATAGGCCACACCAAAATAAGTAAGTGTGTGAAAAAAGGAGATGTATTATGCCAAAAACATGGGCCACCCATGGTGTCTAAAGAAAATCAATGAACTTAGGCTACATATAATGAGTAAGAAAGTAGTAAAAAAATCAAATAAGAAAGCGATGTAAAAAATTGTAGACATAAAATTATGCACTTATTATTATTACATTATGCCCCCTAAAACTTTTTTATATGCATGATTCCTAAGCAAGAAAACTAGACATTGATAACACTTATTTTGCTTTACATTGGCATTGTTTTAATTTTTCATGCTTTTGTCCTCTGTTTTTTGGAATTATCCCTTTACTTTTGGAAATCACACAATGTTTTATACAGCTGAGCATTTCATATTTTATCCTTGGAGCTTTCTAGAAATAAGTTCCCAGTAAGGGATAATAGCGGTTGGTGCTAATGTTCCCATGTCAGCGCTATTGTCCCTTCGCTTGTGTTCTTATATTTTAAAATGGCCCATCACTTGTCTATCTTTTATAAACTTGTATCGATCACTTTGGGTCAAATTCTAGTGTTTTTGATGTCAAAATTAAAGCAAATAAATCACACACACACACACACACACACACACACACACACACACACACACACACACACACACACACACACACACACACACACACACACAACCTACTAATTATTCTAAGGGGAAAATGGGGATAATTATTTTCTATTTATTACTTGGGTAAAAAGAGAAACTTAAGGATTGCATTTGGGTTACATTATTCACTACATAAGAAGGAAAAATTTAGAATTCCATGACACACATTATCTTGGGGGAAAAGTAGTTGTAGCCCGCTATCTTGGTATAAATTACACAAGGGAAATTTGGCTTCAAGGGACACAATTTCTATCACACACACAAAATCTACAATGAGTCTGAAATGTAGTGCAGTCTTCGGTGAAAATCACATTAGTGTGACTACCGAGGTCATTCTAACTCAAATATATGCATATTTTATTCAATCGAATGTGTCTTTGCATCTTGTACATGTAGCTAGAGTTTTTTTTGTAGGCATGGGTGTGATAAGAGAAACCTATAATGAAGTGGATGTGAAATAGAGCGAGGTGAAGGAGACATTATCAAACAATGAAAGAAATTGATTTGCACCTCTTACCAAAACAATAACACCCAGTTTAGAAACTAGCGCCCTAGGTGATACTGTCCAGATGCAAAGATCCTATATGACATAACCTTCTAATCACTATTTTCCAGATGAAGCATATACAATCCATATTGAGCTTATTTTACCACTAGTCCCACCTAAATCTAGTTTAAATAGTTAGATATCAATTAATTCACTCATATCCTCTTGTTGGTTATACTTTATTATTATTGCATGTTTATGATAATTATAATTTAGTCAAGTCCTCTGATTAATATTTAATTTTTGTTAAATCATTTGGTGAACCTGGATCTTGCAGATCTTTATCAGATCTATTCTTTTTCAAAATTATAGTAGGTATAGGTTTTGTAAGCTTTCTCTTTTATGCCCATTACATGTAGTGGTCAATTTGGTCCTCCAAAACATACGGAGCTCCTCATGCCTACTCATTATCATTCCAAAATTATGGATGAATCTACATACGATGATCGTATCCTCAATTCTAATCATGTGCCCCTTAACAGTAGTGAATATTCTGATAGTGAGAATTCTTATGATGAAGACACTAATGTTGTCTAGGATCAACTTGATGCTCTCACTAATTTCCGTTCCAAATTACGTGAAAATATATCTCATGTACCACATGTTCTAGATGATTTATTGGATACCAAGCATGCTTATGACAATGTTTCTCATCTCAGTATGATCTGTACCTTAGGACTCACTATTGTTTCCATAAATTTTATTCCACTTTCTTCCCCCCCAACCAATATGGGGGCATCCACAATCCATATTCCTATTCCCACACCTAACACACATTTTTATTCCCCTATCATATATCATATCTAACTTAGTTCCTCTTTAGGCACCCAAGTATTAGAGTACCTCTACCATGATTTATAGGATCAAAATTTTCAATTACAATACACATTTTCTTCTTCATCTCCCTCTCTTTATTCTTCACTTCTCTTACATAGTCCTCTTACACTCGAGGTTTATTCTTACCCAGTTCCCCCTAATTTTTTTTCACCAAAGTTTCCCCTTTTTGATGGTCGTAGAGATCCAAAAGAACATCTTGGATCATTTCATGTTACATGTTTGGACTATGCTTGTGATGATATATTATTGATCAAGTTATTTCTTAGGATCTTATAAGAGTATGTTTTACGGTGGTTCTATGATTTACCTCTACACTTTATTAGATCTTTCACTCCTCTAAAAAAAATATTCTTGGTACACTTTTCTATGAACATTGGAACTAAAATATAATATGCACAAATAGATAAATTGAAGCAAGGATCTGATGAGAATCTTAGTGACTATGTTTTACATTATAAGAACAATCTTACTAAAATGAACAATGTATTAGATGAATATGAATTGCAAGATCTATTTATCCAAAGTCTCTTGCCTCCTCTACAATCTCTTAAAGAAATTGTGCTCTTTGATTTTTTTTCATTATTTTGATAATTGATGTCATACTCTTAAAGAATGTGAAAATAAGTTACTTTCTATGGGAAATCTTAAGTATGGTGATAATACTTCCTTTTAATCTAGTAACAAATTCGAAAGTAAATCTGCCTTTAAAATTAAATCTAATGAACCTAATCCTAATGTTAATGTTGTATCTCAACCAAAAAAATCCAAATATAACCTAGACAATGCATCTTTACTATATTTCCATATCCACCTCACATCTTGTTTCCTAAGTTCATTGAAAGCAATCTGATTTCTCTTCCATTCCATCTTAAACAAGATCCTAATCATCCTCGTGGTAAGAATTTTGATGAAAAAACACATTATGATTATCATAGAGTTAATGGACTTTCCACTGATATATTATTTAAGATTAGATGTTTGATTGAAGACTTGATTGATACTAATAGACTCAAATTATCTGAACCCAACATTTCTAAATCTGCAAATGACAATGAAAAACTCAAGATTTTCAATGATCTATTGCCCAAACATGACAAAGTAGTTCCAGAGTCTTCTTATAATCTTACTTATTGAAGTGGTTACACCTCCATCATCTTTTTATCTTCCTCTTGGGTTCCTTGTTGGTACTACTAATATTATCCTATTTGTTATTACTTTCACTACTATGTATTTTCATGCTTCTTTTTCATCACATAGACTAAACATTAACGATTCTTCTAGAATTCATGTTGTTAACAATGTTATGGTGCATCCTAATTTCAAGCATAGTACATGTTCATGATATTTCCTATGATTTGTTACATTTCCATTATCCTAGATGACACTTTGATCACCTACTTCTTATGGGCATGTGATTCTCCCAATCATTGTTGGGCCTCTTACTATATATATGCATTTATCACATGGATACGAGGTTACCCATTGTGGCATGGTCTTAGGACTTCCTTGGCTTAAGGATGCTAAAGTTGTTCCATTCGTTTCATTTATGCCTTAAGTTCATATATGAGAATCACTTTGTCACTATTCGAGGCATCCCACCATGGACCCCTTTATCTTTGGTACCTATCATCGCCAGATCTTCAGTTGTTCCTACCACTAGTGCACCTACTTCTACACCTCTTAATGATCGTTCTATGGCTTTGAAATACACTATTGTGACATCTAGAGCTCCTACCAATCCTAGTGTTAGTTACACATCTCCACTTATATCTCATCCATTTATGATTTCTACTTCTAGACCATGACGTCTTTATCAGTCCCATAACCCACCTCATAGGACTAGGTCCCCACATAGGGTACATGCTACACGTGGTACATATTTGATTGTTTTATGGCCTCCTTCTCCACATGTATGACACATATCTACTATGCACGTCATGACACATCCACTTTGACATGACATTATGTCCTCATATCATATTAACATGAATTCCTCCTCCACATTCATAGATAGTTGACCCTTACCCATTTTCCTCATTAGATAGATCACTATGACATTCACACTTGGGGGGTATGTAATTTCCCCTTGCTACTCAATGATGCACTCTTGTTCTAGGTCCAAACATGACTGTTGAGGGCACACTTACACACATGAACCTCACCTTGCATACATACACACTAGGGGGAAACCTTGTTTCCCTTCCTTAGTCATAAAATCTCATATTCTAATAATACTAAAATATTTAGATATTTACAAAAATAGAAGAAAAATTATCTTAGATCTTGGTTGGATGTATCTTTTCTTGCTTATACTATTACATGTTATATTGTGCCTATCATGTTAGCTTGATTCATAGTATGTTCTATCCTTTTTACATATATACATGCACATTTGCATGGTACTTTAAGGTGAATGTAGGATATATACATGTTATTACATGATGCATGATACTTGACAATGTTCTCTACCAATCCCCCGAGGTTCATGGGGAATCTATATTCCCTACCTTTCCATATTTAGGTGTTATCATTGCAATATATACTACTTTCATTTCCATTTCATTCATATATACGCATTGTGACATATTATTCATCATCATGACATACTAATGGGTGTTTCATGTGTACCATTTGTCTTGCAATATTATTTCCAACCATGGTTATCTGCTTTGCTTGTGTCTTGTCTTCTATGATTGAGACTTGTTTTCCATTTCTTGCAGGCTATGTCCTATGATTGATTTTTTAATTTCTTATATGGATTTGATGGCCTCACTTGTCTTTTGACATCCTAAGTGGTGTCCCATGTATTTCACTAGCTACTATGATGCCCTCTTGCTATTTTATTACACGATTGACTTGTTTCTATTATATTATGCTATGATTGTTTATCATTAACACTTTTTTCTATCTTTCTTTCCATTGTTTTACATCTGACATGGTTGTTACCATGCACATACCCTATTCCCCCTGTAGGAAAAATTATTCATATGTGCACATTGGATTCATGTCCTCTCATTTGGGCCACGATCACATTGTTCCATCTCACGCACCCCAAATGAGGGGGCAACCATCACGTGATTATTTAACCCTCTCATCAGTTCACAAATTGTAGACACTAAATCACACACTTGGGTACATTTCTAGGTCTTAATCACATACCACTATTCAAATGAATCCTAAGTGAGAAAACTAGTAATTGACATCTATCTTTGGCCTCTTTTATTTCTTTTTTGATTTTCTGTGGTCTTGCACACATCACTGCCCAGTCTGATCTTTGTTTCTTTATCTTTATTAACTCTGGACACCAGCGCCAAGCCAGGACGCCAACACCTAGGCACCCTCATCCCCTCTAGATGCCCCTGACCTCTTTATATCTTACTCGCCCCTTTTGGGCCTCTTTTATTTATTGGGAATCTTGTTTTTTATGGGTCGACCTTTTAGCTGTCAATTACGAAATTAAACCAAGGGAATCATATAAATACAAAGCTATGTGACCATAATAAATGACCAAGCTCTAACCATCTACCACCACCTAAGGTTACATCTAAAGGCATTATAAGAGAATCAAAGCATCCATCTAGCACTCACTCAAGAGAAAAATGATTTCATTTTCTACCTACACTTCATAGGAGGGGAAGTTCATTTTTCCATTCACACATCTATCTACATTACTACATCTAGATATTTCTCGTTATTTGGTGAATCTTACACAAGGGATTCCTAGGGAATGATTCTACACACAAATGCAAAACTACATGGAGTTTGAGAAGTAGTGCAACACTCAGTCAGAAGTTCACTCTATCGAGAGACCGTTGAGGTCAGTCCAACTCCCCATTTACATATTTTTCTTTTTAGGATTTGATGTGTTTTAGGGTTTTATAGGAGGTCATTTATTTTGTAGGTTACAAGAAAATTCTATAGGCATAGTACGACATACATGCGACAAATAGGAAAGGCTAGTGACAGTAGTGCGAAATAGGAAAATTCAAATTCTTCACATTTTCACAGTCATAGGCGCCTAAGAGCTGACCCTAGCACCCAGGCGCCCCTGACCCATTCTAGGTGCCCCAGCCCAGATTATTCTGACAACTCTATAATTTTCTAAGTGTGTTTGTGACATATTCCTCCTCCTATTTAGTATTTTTCCAACTCGGCATACTTCTAAACTATTGCAAAATCAACTAAGTCCTCTATCCTCTCTCTTGCACCTAGGGTTTTATTTTTATCTAGCTTATTGCTTAGGTCAGATATGTGCTTTATTTCTTATTTATCATATGTTAATTTGTAATTAGGGTTTATAAAATTCAATTTTTGTTAAATCATTTGGTGAACCCTGGTCCATCTTTGTGCTATACACTTCATTGATTTATCTATCTAGTGTACACTATCAAACCATTTCCCAATGACACACTTTTGTTCTATGGTTCATTCTTGACTGCTAAGGGAACATTTATAAATGAACCTAATCTCATACATATTCATCTATACACGCTCAGGGGGGCACACTTCTCCTATCACACTCAGTTTACATTCCATTCCATTCACACTCACAACATGTTACATATCTTAGTTACACTTTCTCTTGTTTGCTTATGCTCACAAGTTACACTTTTCTTACCATGTTAGTTAGATATCTTGTATGCCATCATATTTTTCATGTACACATGCATGTTCACTTTCTCTCTAGTTGTGAATGTAGACTTTCTACAGATCCTTACATGTAACATGGATGTTTGGCACTGTACCTCTTACCAGTCCCATCGAGGCTCTTAGGGGCATCCACTTTCGTACACGCTACAAGTGCTTTTGTTTTTTTATTTACTATTTCATATTCTTACTAGCACACTACTTTATATTGGAGCATACACACTTTGACATAACTTTTTATTTTTCTAACATTATAACGAGTGCTTCATGTGTAACATTTTCGTTGCAGGAACTATTTTCCACCATGGTTGTCTGTTACACTTTGCTTTCTCTCGTCTTCTATTGTATGCCATTGTTTATGGACTTTGCCTTATGTCTTGCTTATTCATTTCTTGTATATTGATCTTAGAAGGTCATAAATATGTTGTAAAAATTATTCCTACCTTGGTAAGTGTAAATATACCTCATTATCCTATGTTGAAGGTGACTCCCACATTGGAAGGGGATAGAGAAGAAAGTTTGTTGAGGATAAAGGTCAAAATAGATATTATTAGCTTATTCTAAGACCATACTATGATAGATAAGTTTGTTTCTTCATTATATATTTCAAGCCTAAATCTAGGGAGGATGGAAGGATATAAATTTGAGGCTTTAGGAGTCATTAGTAGAGATTTTCAAGACAATCTCAAGATGAATCCTTAGGAAACTTATGTATATTAGGCTCTTGAAAGGATATTGTAAATAATGAAGTTGCATGTTTGTATGTGAGGAGACATATTTTATTGTAAGTAATGAGAATTATTGTAGTTTATTACTTTCTTGAGTTTATTTGATGTGTATAAAAGGATCAAAGACTGAATTTTTCATGATTGTGTATAATATCTTGTAATATCCTTGAAATCTACTCGTGTTCTTGCTATTTTCCAGGTAATTCTAGACAAATCTTATAATACATACTGAAATAAGCACTTTCCGTTCTAATTCAATAAAGGAGGAATCTACCTAGGAGTTTCACAGAGCTCACTCAATTGATTTTTGGCTATAAAGAGGTTAAGAAAAGAAGATAAGGAAAATTCTTCCCTATTGGGTTCTAGAGACCATGATATAGGGTTTTAGAGTTAATCCATTATATCTCAGTCAGTATGTGATCTCATAAGCTAAAAATTGGAACATATAGCCTATAGAGGATCCCCTTCAAGTCAGAAAAATTCTTATAGAGTTTAAGTTTATCAAGAGAGATAAATTCTTGACAGTTCTTATGGTACAAATTAACATCCACCTAGGCCTAATTGGTCTTATACAAATATGATCTGGGTAAAATCCATTAAGTATTAAATTTTAAAACTGAGTATTCCTCTCAAATGTAAAAAAAAGTATTATTTTTTTTTTAAAAGATTTTGTGGAATTATGTTTAGAGGAAACAACACCTAAATTTGTTCTAAACTAGACCTAATAGGAGTAAGAACTTAGGTGCTATGAAAATTCCTTAAATAAGTCCTATGAGTAATTCTTCCCATAGGTAAACAAGATAAATGGGTGTCTATAAAAAGAATAAACTATGGGAGAATCTGAGTTCATAAATTTTTACTTAAGAAGAATAGAGTTGACATGGCTAGTAGATATGATAAGGTTAAGAAAGAGATCTTAGACCTAAGAGAGTGAAATGATTTGAAAACCATGTGGGTTTGGAAAAATGACATTGTATGATATTAAAAAAATAATTTATGATTTAATCAAGGCAGGACATAGCGCAAGGTCATGAAATATATTTGAGTTCTTATGATTGATTAGAACTGTGTAGGATAGAGCATAGAGAATGAAGGTTCAAGTTGTGAGATGTAAGAACTAAGTTGATGGAGATAAGAAAGGTATCTAATATAATAGGGATAGTTGTATTTCATTTAATCAATGAAGGTATTTTACAGGACACTAAATTTCTAAGGAGATAATAGTGCATTCCATTGGTTTGAAACACCAACTAAAGGTCTCATAGGACCTAATTCATTAAAAGAAAAATCAATTTAATTTTTTTTTAAACTTCTAGATGACATAATGGAAATATAGATTTAATTCAATTGAAAATTATTTATGAAAGGATTTTGATTGTATAAATGTTTCTTTTTTAATGTTGAAGTAGATTTTGATGGTGAACAAGGTTTAAGGCATTATTTTTCTAACGCCATTCCAACCAAGATCCAGTTCAAACAGTCAGATATCAACCAATTCACTCTTATCCTTGTGTTGGTTATACTTGTTTATCATTATATGTTGATAAATTGCATGTTTATGATATTTATGACTTATTCCAGTCCTCTTATTAAGATTTAATTTTTTTAAATCATAAACAAGTATAGTAAACATTGGTGAAAAACATCATAGAATAAGATATGTTAGTGTTGCACAAGATACACATGTTATCCCAAAAGATAATATACACACAATATAAGTAATTGAACATACTGAGGAAGTGGAAACAACTGAAAGTAAAAATTAACACATGTATAGCATAAGAGATGGCCCAAAATGATTGACGTCACTAGGAAGGGACTAGGTTGACACCTATCATTGTGTATCAATTTGTGTATGTCTTACCATTTTCACCCTTTTTAGATTTGATTAAGATTTATGCCTATAACCAAAAAGTAATGAAATATAAGCTACATGGGTTTATTTTGATTAACTAAATTCCAACATTAATCATTCAATATCAAAACAACACATTAATACTTGTAACAAATGTACACAATACAATACAAGGTCACAAACACAAGGGATTGAGTGCACTTATCTAATTACATGGATGATTTTGGAGTGCTTTGGGTGATCTAAAGGATGGAACATGGGAAATCTATAACTTGCATAGTACCTCTATAATGAAATTGTGATATGAATATTCTCATGTGCAAGTAGGATGGTACAATTGTAGGAAGCAAGACATCATGTATGGTTTTGACCTATTTATATGGTCTTGACCCTAAATCAGAACAATGATATCGTAACTTTATGGGTTTGTCCCTTTATCTGAATATCTACATCACACTCTGATTGGTCACTTATTGATCACACTTATGGGAGCCTCTAAATGATATGCTCAATATTTTAAAACCCTAACCATGTATAAGAAAGTCCTGAAAAAAACAAACATTGGTTGGGTTGTGGGATCACCCCTATGCACCACTCACATTGGTACTATTCCAAGGAAGATGCCTAACCAACTACATATCATTCTCTACCTAACATGTGATATCTAGTTGTAGCGTAAAATTAGATTTGACATCCTGCATTTTAACAAATAGCTTGACTTGATTTTATCTCTTGCAAATCTACTTGAGTGAGTGACTTTGAGTGCTTTTACGAATGTGAGAAGCAGATCCCCTAGACCTAGTGAAAAGATTCAAACTTATAGATAGTTCTACCCTAATGAATGTGCATATAGGTATTTGTGGAGTGTAGGGATATTTAGATGCCTTTCATATTGGATTTTGCAATAGGTGTCTACGAGAGTGCTAGGTACTAAATGAGGTCAGTTTCACTTGCTTATATATGTTTTCAAAGGTGATTTAAGTTATAAAGGAGCACTGAGAAGGAGTAAATGACCCAAATAATAATGTGCAATTGAGAGTTCAGGATCAAAGTGACCAAGGGAAAAAACCATACATCTAGGGTTAGAAATGTATGGACAGTTCCTGATGCCCCTATTGTACGTGTTTTGACCCTAGAGAGATCAATTTGAAGTGTGAAGTTTGGAAGTTGACCAATAATAATTTCTTAATGGATTTCATGCATTTACTTCTCAACAAAATATAGTCAACAGATGATTGTTTATGATTAAGATAAGCTAGAAAAAATAGCTAGAGATGTACCAAATGAAAATGGGTAAAGTGCACTTGTTTGAGAAAGATAGACAATGTCAAGACTAATAGTTTTAAAGAGTAGAATTACCATATGTTGAATTTCTACATTTTTCCTCCCATTTAAGTATGAAATGGACATTGCATGTTTGAAGGAAAATATACATGAGTGTGTACGACACACTTTTTCTTTGTTTGATGTTTGTTTTGGAAGATCCCATTGTATTGGTGTTGTCATGCTCCATGATGAAACCTATAACACATAGTCTAGTCAATGTATATGATAAAGAATTAAACTTCAACACAAATGTAAATATGTAATGTAAATTAAATCTAAATAGTGAAATAAAGAGATGCAAAAAATGGACACATGTTTGTTTTGCAGAGGGAAAAATTTCCCATTCTTCACTTGTACTTGAAGATTTGGATTGTTGAACTATTCCAAAAATTTAGGGGTGATTAGTCTTGAATTGTTTCAAAGAGATGCCGAATTATTAGGTGTATAGAACACAACACATGAATGCTAAAGAGAGAATAAGAATGGGGAGTTGAAGCACCCCATGAAAGAAGAAGACTGTGTATCAAATTCATTCAAAAACTCTGTTATCTTCCCCTTTAAGTGTAAAATGAGAGGAAGTACTACTTATGAAGCAATTAATTGCTTTAATATGTTCCATGACTCAATGGACCACACTATTGCACACTAATCTAGGTGCAATTTTATAAATTAGGACACAATATAAAATAGAATGAGTTGACCCATGCTCTCCCCATGTGCTGCATCACTAAGGAGAAATTGAATAGACATGAAATGCGCTAAAATATAGTTGGAGAAAGCAGACCTATAACCCCAATACAATAAAAGTGAAACTGAAACTGAGTGTTATGGAGAAGAAGGAATGAAACATTTCACCCCCTGAAACTAACCTATAAATTATGCCAAAAACCTATATCTGTAGGTGAAAATTTGAAACTACTAAGAAAGTTGTTGTAACCATCCCTTGGGAAAAACCATATAAATGGGTAGGAAAATTCATATGGTCCTGAACTTACTATACATTTTTGACCTTATGCTTTCTTTGTCGAATTTTTATGTCTGATGTAATTTCTAAGTAAAATTTACCTGTTCGTACCTATGTCTAAGCCCAAAATTATATGTGTCTATTATAGGTGTAGAATATACCCAGATAAATGCCCCCTCTTATGATACATGTGTGATAAAGAGTTTGAGCATCTGGCTCAAAATAATAGATGTGTAACCATGTCTGATAATTCTAATAATCCATGTAGAAAACACATGAAGGGATAATGTGATGGCCACCAAGAATAACATGTACCTACAAAGAGGATGCACATAGTGGAGACAAGGATACGCAATGAGAGAAATAATAACAACAAGAATGATAGTAACAATAATGTCTACATGAAAACTAATGATAATTAGCAATAGTAGTGCATATGTAAGTGCAACAATAACAACTCAAATAGTGTCACACAAGAATTTGCAGTGCTTGAAAAAATGGGACACTCATGGTGTCACAAGAGAATCAAGGCCCTTAGGCCAAAGGTAGAGTAGAAAATAAGTAACTAAACACACAGCTAACAAGCATGTATAGAAGACAAGAGTACCATAATGTGATGAAATGTCATAACAAGTGATATATAGGATCATGTAAAACAATAGCTATTAACACCGCACCAAACACGTGTTAGTATTGCTAGTTCAATAGATAAAAAATTCACTATGTATGTAATAAAGTGGAAAGAGGAAGTGAAAAGGAAATATAATGAAATAATAACACCTGGTTTGTATGGAGGGATGCCCCCAAAAGAAGTATATAAGGAACCACAATAGCTCCCATAATCATGTATCAATATGTATGTCTTGCATCATGCTCAATCTATCTCGTGAAGGCATGTGTATAAAGAAGAAAAATGTTATCTATTAAACCAGAAAGATAAATAACATGTATAATGTACAGTGTTAAAAATGTATATTAGAGATATGATTCCTAGTTTTTGCATTTTTGGAAACTATTTGAATGTTTTTATTGTTTTATGATTATATCAATGTTTTAATAATTTTACACTGCATAGTTATGTATAAATTAAAGTAATGTAGGTAGATCAAGTGTAATACTACCGCAAGTGCATGATATTCATAGGTTTTTTGATGGGTTGACTGTCAAGTGTGACCAAACAATATACACCAAGGCCCATTTGTTCAGTGACCATGTAAGGGCTCAACCAATTGGTCTTGAATTTTATTTTCAATCCAATCTCATCATTGGTTTTGTAAATTTTCTTTGAGAACCAAATCACCATCCTAGAGTTCATGTGCATGGAATCTCTTGTTATGGGCATGTTTGATGTGACCATGATACATAAAGATGTTTTAGGGCTTGAATCCACTTAGAATTGAATACTTCTAACTCATGCAAGCACTTTCCTGGTAGTCATTGTATTTGGTGACGTATTTTAATGGAACACACATTGAAGGGTTTTCTAATTATAAGTGCAAGATAGCCTCAGTTCCATAAACCAAAGAGTAAGGAGTAACATTGGTAGGTGTATAAACACTAGTATGGTAGGCTCATAGGGAATAAACAATCTGATTATGCCAGCCAATACCATATTTATCAACGGGTTTGCATAATGTTTTAATAATGGTCTTGTCAATAGCTTCAACTTGGCCATTTTTTTATGGATAGTAAGGTGTGGAGAAAGTGTTCTTAATTCAAAACTTGGCACAAAAATTCTTAACAATATGATTCTTGAAAGATGGTCCATAGTTGGCAAAAATGGCAGAGGGAACCCCAAAATGAGTAATAATATGTGTGAGTAAGAAATAAAAAATGTCATCAATGGTGGTAGTTTCCAAAGGTATTTCTTTAACCCACTTAGTGAAATATGTTTTTACCAACGATGATAGATTTATGTCCATGTGCGGATTCAAGGCTAACCTTGCCGATCAAATCAAAACCCCATATAGAAAAAGGCCATGGGAAATGAGGGGTCATAGTGTATGACATGAGACATGATTAAGGTTGCTATGTCTTTGACATCGATTACATCGTTTAGTGTATTTGTGACAAACTTGTTCCAGGGTTAACCAAAAATATCCTTGTTGTAGTAACTTTTGAGACATGGATTTTCCACTAAAGTGGCCACCACACTCACTATCATGTAACTGTGGCAAGGCTATTTTCCCGTTACTATCTCCTAAACAATGTAGCACATGACCATCGAATGCATGTTTGAACAAAGATCTACTGATGAGGGTATAACGAAGGGATTCACACCGTAATCAATGCCTTTCATGTGGTGGGGCAATTTTAGGTAATTGTTTCCTATGCGGATAGTTGTAAATGTTCGTAAACCACTGAAGTTTTTCATCACTACATGTAGTAGCTAGGACGTGAAGAGAGTCAATAATATTAGTATCAATACATGATTTACACAATTTCTAGATATTGAAAGTCATGTAATCATCCATGATATCTAAGGGTATTAATGAGGTAGAACTATCCATCACATTAACATGTTAATTATATTTGTGTGAATTGTTAACGATAGAGTTAGAAGTAAATGTAGATAGGATTTGTTTAAACAAAGTATTATATGGAATTACACATTCTTATTTTGTGTTGTAGACATCTTGGACTTGATGAATGATGAGTTGCGAGTCACCAAAAATATAGATGTGTTAAAATTTTAATGTGCATAAGGTATAAATGCCTAAAATTAATGCTTCATATTCAACGATGTTATTAGTGCACGAAAATCCTAACTGGTAAGAAAAGGGCATGGTTTATTCCTGGGTTGTTATAAAAACAATACTAGCCCTTTCTTTTGTAACACATCAAGATCTATCACAATACATAGTCCATACTACTAAGTCAATATTATAGGTATTAAATTCATCTCAAAATTCAACACTAATTAGTAAGGGATCAAAAAGTAGTGCTTCAACAAGATAATCTGTTATGACTTTCCTTTTCATCGATTTTTGTGATACAAATTGGAGATCAAATTTGGTTAATAACATGACCCATCGAGTGATATATATGAGATAATAGGTAACAAAAGGGATCTACCTTGGCAAAGACAATAATAGGTATCTCATTGTTTAGCATGTTCTATTGTAATTTATCAAGAGCATTCAACCAATTTATAGAAAGATTACAACATATAAACAATACCAAATGATATTCAATGTTTTCCAATAATATTTCTAATTACATACAACCATTTATATGGGAAATAAATTTCCTAAAATATAGGAGGTAGCTATAACCTCTCCACCATATCTATGTGAGTTGTTACAACTCACTCACCCGTATTTTTTATAAGTTGTTTTATATGAAAACTATATAACAAATTACTAACATATTTACTAACTCAAAATTACATGATAATAATTAGTATAATAATTATTAATTACCAATGGAGCACTAAACATATAATTTACTAACTTTTGCCCCTTAGTATGAACATGGGGAAAACCTATCTTTGTACTTGCACTTGCTTTCATGATTAGGTGATTTTTACCACAAGCTGATCACAAACCTATTGGATGATTTTCAAACAGTTAACCACGAACCGAAAATGGTGGTTTTCAATTGGAGTACCAAAAATAAAAAATGAAGGTTTCCAAGGGGTTTACCTACAACCATATCACGATGTGTCGAGTACTATTATCAGACCTCATCACATCTCATTGCAAGGAATAACATAGGATATTCTGTTAACCATGCTACTATACACATAAAGAAAATGCTAACATAATGGAAATGGAACATTGGGATCATGTTCCCCCCTCAACGTTAAATTTCCACTTATTCAAACAGGAACACTGAAATTGACACTCTGAAAAACATAGTGTAAAACACACTACACAAGTTGCAAACACACATGTCACCAAACCTTTATGCGGCCCCGTTGTTGGCAATCAACGAGAGGTTGCTGATTAATCTCCAACCTCTGTTACCTCTAGCCTCTGGTGTGGCATTGCTAGCTTAGCAAAATGTGAACATGAAGCTCAAGTTTACATATTGGACATTGCGTTCCAGCGATAATGCGTTCGTGAGGCAATTTTTTTATTTTGACAATATTTTGACTCTAACTCATGATGACTATCAAAATATTCTAAAATCACCTATATGAATTTGACTCTAATGTGAGCTAGAATAAAATTATATAATAGATTTTGACGATGAAACTTTTATAATCTTCTACATAGAAAGTTTTGAAACCTTTACCCACAAGATTCAACACACTATGAATTTTCATTTGACACTTTTTACACTGAAAGAAAATGTCTATTGATTCTATCAAGAATTTTGAGGAAAGACTAAGAATATGAAATAATAATTTACCACTTTAAATAAATTTTCACGTAAAACAAAACTAAGAATATGAAATAAAATTTATTGATGGATACACTAGTGACATTTTGACCACATAATCATACAAGTAAAAACGACAGAATATTTTTAACACAATACCTACACAATCACGTGAGAGCCACCAATGTGTTTTTACGTTTCTCTAGTGGTTTTGATGCAATTCGTTGACTAAGAGTAGAATGCCACAAATCTCCTTTGCACTAGGTAGGCGATTTGATGCACAATCTTGGAATTGCCACACTATTCACAATATATTTGCAAGTGAACCAAACTTCGAAAATTCCTTCTGCTTAATTCAATATGCAATGTGAATCCACAAGAAGTGAATTAGATCTTTGATGCTATTTGCATAGCCATACCATAGAGATTGTCGATTCATGTGAGTTATTTGATGTGAAGCTTGTCGAGTTGGAAGTGTATGCTCCAGAATTTTGTTTCTCAACGCCTATCACTCAAACAACAATATAATATTGTAACTAAAATCACAATCCCTATTACCAAATCAATGTAATGCACCAGTATAGCTATGCAGGAAGAATGCAATAAGGAACACGTCGCTGATCTTAGACCAAAAAAAATTCAAATATGGCAATGTTATTCAATGTCAAAATATATTGCATTCACTTTTAAACCAAGGGCGATGAAGATCTTGAATGAAAACCAAGCATGAGACAAATACCATGTTCCTGTACATAATGTTTGAGACAGAAAATGATGCATGTGTGAAGATTTGTTGATTGAACTATGCGGCATGATCAATCTTCTTGTTTACGTCCAATAAAATAGAGTCTCAATTTCCCAAGTCGTAGGTCTGATTTCTTTGATAGACCGAATACCAAAATCTGAAAATGGAGTTAATAGATGTCAAATGGATCTAGACTCTCATTGTTAATTACCTGCTCTGATACCAAATCAAGAGCATACAAACAATTTATTAATAGATTACAAAATACAAACAATACGAATGATATTTAATGTTTTTTAATAATCTTTCAAATTGCATACAATTATTTATATAGGAAATAACTTTTCTAAAATATAGGAGGTAGCTATAACATCTCCACCACATCTATGTGAGTTATTAAAACTCACTAACCTGTATTTGTTATAAGTTGTTTTATATAGCAACTATATAAAAAATTACTAACATATTTACTAACTCAAAATTACATGATAATAATTATTAATTACCAATGGAGCACTAAACATATAATTTCCTAAAAATTTATCTGTGATGAAGAGTAAGGTGAGGAAACGTTTCTCGGTTGGACTATAATTGTGTTCCTAGGGGATAAAAGTGTGGATAATCTATTAAATGTCACACTCACAATTATTATCATCATATTGTGCAATCAAAGCACCGAGAACATGTTTCGTTGTGGAATTGTAAAGCAATAACAGTTTGTCTAATACAGGCGGCACTAAGACTAGTGGATTGAGTAAATATAATTTTATGTTGTGAAATAATTTTTGACAATCTACATCCCATAAAAATGTAGTATCTTTCTTTAATAAATGCATAAAATGTTGAGTCTTGTCAACCAATTATGCTACAAAATAACAAATAACATGTATTTTTCAATGAAGGGATTGTAATTGTTTAAGATTTCACATTGATGGCATGTCAATAATGGCTTATATTTTTTAGGGTCAACCTCGATACCATAATGGGAGATGATGTAGACCAAGATTTTTCCATAAGTCACCCCAAATACACACTTTTGTGGGTTTAATTAGATATTATATTGACATAGACGTATGAATATAAGCTGAACGCCATGAACGTGATTGCGGTGTTGTGTGGATTTGGCTAGTAAATCATCAACATAATATTCAATAATCTTATGTGTGTAATCATGAAAAATGTGTTTCATATCCTGCTGATAGGAAGCACTAGCATTTTTTAATTTGAAGGGCATAATGGTGTAACAAACCGTACCCCAGAGGGTAGTAAAAGATATATTTTCTTGATCAATGGGGTTAAGTTTGATTTGATTGTAACAAGACAACCCATCCATAAAGGAAAGCATGTCATATCCCGCAGTTGAGTCAACAATCATATCTATGTGTGGCAGAGGGAACCTATCCTTTGGAAAAACCTTATTTAATTCTCTAAAGTTAGTGCAACATTGGATTTCCCCATTTGATTTGGCTAAAGGAAAACATTAGATACCCATTGGGGATAGTCAATAGCTCAAGTAAATCTAGCATCCAACAGTTTTTGAAATTGATTTTTTACTAATAGAGCCACCTTAAGATGCATTTAGTGAATTTTTTGTTATAACATCTTGACATTATAATTTAGCACAATATTATGCATAACAACAGAGGGATCAATCCCAGGTATGTCACTATAATTCCAAGAAAAAAGATCAAAAAAATATTGCAACACCTATTGTACTACAACACATTTAGTATCACTAAGCGAAACTCTTGACAATGAATACTTGAAAACAATATTGACACAGAAGCTTTGCACAGAAACAAGACGGTGCTTGTGTATTTTATTAATATCAAAATCAAGCATTACAAACAAATGAGAGAGCTACAATATTTATAGATATTGGACAACTTCTTTATCATCCACAATATATGGAAACAAATCATCTAATCTAAGCAAATATGTAGAAATAGCATATTTCCCCTAACTGCCCCTATTCCCCCTCATGGAAATCATCTGGGAACAAAATATGTAAAAGATAGAACTTGATCCCACAAACATTGGGATGATAACACTATCACTTGGTTAACTAACAACTAAGGACAACTAATATCTATTGACACAAGTTTAAAGTATTTAATTAAATACTTTAACTTATTAAATTTATTCAAGTATTGCAATTATCTTTTTAAAATGGCAGAAAATACAAGAATTTTCCCATGCCCTAAACCTAACGGTGATGGCGGCGGTAGTGCTAAGAGTTTTGGCCTGGTGGATCGCGGGGGTCTTCGTGGCTTTGAAGAAATTGTTTTCGGTGGTATCTTGTGCCCTGATCCAAAATCCCACACAAATGGATGTGGTGGAGGTGGTGGCGATAAGCAGTTCGGTCTGGTGGGTGGGGGTCTTTCGGCTTCACCTGTTCCTGGTCGTTCCCCAATTTCTGTGGGTCGTGGGGTTTCTGCTATTGTTGGGGATGGATTGGCTGATCTGGGTGGCTGCAAAAGTTTCCTGGAAGTTGCTAAATCCTCAACACTCCCTCCTCCAAATGCTATGTCACATGCCAAATCATCCTCCTCTGTGCGTTTTGGACCTCTTGTTCTGACAACAAAGGCTTATTTCAAAGAAACGGGAATTATTTGTAGATTCAACAAATTCTATTGCTTGCTCTCCATGATTGGATATCTTGTTCTTGGAAGCCATTAATGGATGGTAAAGTGGATATTTACCCTTTAACTAGAGGTTTTTTCATTGTTGTCTTTGATATTACCTCTGATAGAGACTTAATTTTTGATAGATTGTGGCTTCCAATCCCACTTTCTACTCATGAAGCCATGGTTCCCCCTATTTAATCCAGTTACTGAATCTTTCCAAATCAGACCTATCTGGGTTCATTTGCGATATCTTCCCCTATATTTCTGGGATGAGAAATGTTTAATTGCCATTAGTAATACTCTGGGTAAAATTGTGGCTATTGACACAAAAATGACCTTGTATGAGTATACTATGTATGCTTGCATTTTAGTTGATATGAACACCTCAACGGATTTTCCTGCCTTTGTTGATCTAATGGTGGAGGATCGAATTTGGACTCAAAACTTGGATTATGAAGGTTTCCCCTTCAAATGCAGAACCTGCTTTTCACTTGGACATCTAGCTATGGATTGCATTAATGGGAAGAAACATGCAAGTAGACACACTTCTTGGTGGAAGAATGTGGATCCAAGTCTGTTGGTTGTTGACAGTCATTCTGATTACATGTCTGAAGATGGATTTGCAAATGAGGAACTAGCTTCAGTGGAGGTGGAGGTTCCCCCTTTGAGTTGTGAGGCTGGGACTCCACCCTCTCCTCTTTGTATTCATCTGGATAACAATAAAACATAAACGAGCTTACCAGTTCACTGATCAAAAAATATAAATTCAAATGTCGGTTTAATGGTTGGTCCACTGTGCATAGAAGAAAGAAAGGGAACATTGAATCCCTTAAGATGCACCTTCGATCCCATGGGAAGGTTTCAAAGGGATGAACTTTTGGTTTTGTGTTTAAGTTGTTAGTTTGTACCGTTTGTTGTGTTATCCTTGATTTTCGGTGTTGCTGGTAAGGATGCTTCTTTCTTTCCTCATCGTTATATATTTTTCTCCTTATTGTATGGGGTAGGGCCCCTTAACCCGCTTTTACCTATAATCAAAAAAAAAATTAAGATAAGTTTTAGTCATAACATTCCCCCCCTTAATTCAGCATGGTTTTAAGTGAATAGGAGAGAAATTTTGTAAAACCCTCAAATTTAACTCGAGTAAGTGACTTTGTGAAGACATCTGCACGTTGCATATCTATTGGGAAATATTAGAGCTGGATGTTGTTGTTTTGAACATGTTCATGAATGAAATGTACTCACACCTCAATGTGTTTGGTGCGCTCATGAAAAATTAGATTCTGAAAAAGTTTTACTACTCCTTCATTATCAACATGTAGGATAGTTTGATCTTTCTGTGCTATTCCCGATCCTTCAAGTATACGTCGGAGCCATATCAATTCACAGACAGCTCCACCTGCTGCACGATATTCTGATTCTATGGAGGATCTTGAAACATAAGTCTGCTTCTTAATCCACCATGATATCAGTCCAGATCCCAAAAGGAATACAAATCTTGAAGTGGATTTCCTATCATCTATGTTTCCTGCATGATCTGAATCTGAATATCCTGTCAAGAAGAAGTTATTATTCTTCTTGTATTCTAGGCCATAGTCCATAGTTCCTTTGATGTACCTCAATATCCACTTTACTACTTTCTAGTGAGAAACCCTTGGTTCTTGCATGAACTATGAAAGATAGCTGATTGCATAGCTAATATATAGCCAAGTGTAAGTCAAGTAGATGAGACTCCCGATCAACTGCCGATAGAGAGTTGCATTTACTTGTGGTGATGGATCTATTCGAGATAGTTGAAGTCTTGTCTCCATAGATGTGGAAAATGGCATACAATCCATCATATTGAATTTCTTGAATGTTGTCTTGGCATATTTCAATTGTGACACAAAGATATGATTTTCTCTTTGTAAAACTTCAAGTCCAAGACAATAATACATAAGCCTGAGATCAGTCATGTCGAATGATCGTGTTAGATCGTTCTTTGTTGACTCAATCATCCTCACTGATCCTCCAATGATGACTAGATCATCGACATATACTAAAACGATCACTATCTCCCCCCCTTGATTTTTGAGATAGAGATTAGGATCGTATGGACTCTTGTTGAATCCATGTTGAATGAGATGCTCGTCGATTTTTATGTACCATGCCCTGGGAGACTGCTTTAGACCATATAGTGATTTTATTAGTTTACATACCTTTTCCTCTTTACTTGGTATGAAAAATCCTTCTAGTTAAGTCATGTAAACTTCTTCCTGTAAATCACCATTAAGAAAGGCATTTTTCACATCCATTTGGTGCATTTTCCAACCAAATTGTGTAGCTAGAGAGAATATTAACCTGAAAGTTTTTATCTTAGCTGTGGGAGCAAAATTCTCCTCATGATCAATGCCTTCTTTTTTAGCATATCCCTTAGCAACTAGTCTAGCCTTATGTTTATCAATTTTTCCGTCTGCTTTGTACTTTGTTTTAAAGATCCATCTGCATCCAATAGAATTTTTACCTGGTGGAAGATCTGTAAGTTGCCATGTATTATTTTTCATAAGTGACTTATATTCTGCATCCATAACATATTTCCAAGGTTTAGATTGTAGGGCTTCTAAAACTGAGCATGGCTCAATAGTTTCAACAAATTTACTCATTAAGGCCAAATTGACCTCATTTCGAGCCATACTGCTAGTCCTCATTCCAGTGGTAGATGTGTCGGGGACACTATCCAATTTTGCATCTCTAATCATACTTGTATACCATTTAGGCATACTTTTTGTGGTTCATGTGGGAGGTTGAATTTCATTATCTTCCCCATCATCACTGTTGTCATCAAAGTGATTACCATCCTCTGTTTTTATTGTAGGGATGATTTTTTCATCATGTGAGTGTATGGAAGGAGCATCTTCTTATTTCTTCTCAAAGAAATCAACATCCCGACTAATGTATACCCTTCTTGTTCTTAGATTCATAAGTCTATAGCCAAGTGCTTCATCATTGTATCCCAAGAAGATAAGTTTTTCTGATTGCATATAAAGCTTAGTTCTTTGTTTCTTAGGAATGTGCATACTTGCTTTACATCCAAAAACTCTAAGGTGTGAAATAGTTGGCTTATGCCCTGACCATGCCTCCTGTGGTGTTACTCCATCAAGAGCTATAGTGGGAACTATGTTTAGTAAATACACTGTTGTTTTAGCTGTTTTGGCCCAAAAATTTTTTGATAAACCTGCATCATCAATCATACATCACACCATATCCATGACAGTACGATTTTTCCTTTCAACAACACAATTTTGTTGTGGTGTGTGAGGAGGAGCCATTTGATGACAAATGCCATGTGTTTTCAAAAAATCATTGAACTCATTGCTGGTGTATTCTCCCCTTCAATCTGAGTGGAGTGTTTTTATTTTCCTACTAGACTCTGTTTCAACAAGGGCTTTAAACTTCTTGAAAGTTTCAAAAGCTTGGTATTTTGTAGAAAGACAGTATATCCACATTTTTCTTGAAAAATCATCAACAAAGAGCATAAAATATTAAAACCCAAAGTGGCTAGGTCTCATTGGTTTGCACAAATCGATATGCACCAAGTCAGGTTTTTCCTTAGCTCGAAATGTATTATGTTTGAATGGTGCTCTATTTTTTTTTTCCTGCCAAACAATGTTGACATTTTTCTGTACCCTTTTTTAGAGGTGGTAAACCCCTAACCATGTCATATCGACGAAGTGTGTTAAGATAGCCAAAACTCACATGTCCAAGTCTTCGTTTCCATAGTTGAGATGATGATGTATCCTTGGCTAGAAGTGCTTGATCATTTCGTTGAAAAAAATAGAACTGAAACATTCTTCCAACATTCAAAGATTTTGCAACAATTTTTGAACTTCGTGATTATCTCAAATTAGACACAAATTTTTACTGCCTTTACAATCAAAGTCAATTTTGAGATTGCGATCTAATAATTGACTCACAGATAACAATTTTTTTGTTAAACCAAAGACATAAAGAACATCTGTAATTTTACAATTATGTTGCCCAAGTGGTAGTGAAATGGAATCAATGCCATCAACACTGTATGATGTATCATCACCCAGAGAGACATGATTTTTGGCGGGTGTTTTACTCATTGTGAAGAACCAATCTTTCTTTCTTGTCATGTGTCGAGTTGCATCCGAGTCGACATACCAAATTTCAGTTATAGAATTGGATACTTCATTTGACTGTGCAAAATAGAGGAAGTCATCATCATCAAATTGATCTTCCTGTTCAGCTACATTTCCTTGTTGAGTTGGTTTCTTCTTCCAATTTTGATAATTTTGTCCCTGTTTACTCTGTTGTTGGCCTGATTTTGTTTTTTGGTAATTAGTATTTTTACCACTTGATGATCCTTGTTGGAATGTGTTGTACCAACAATTTTTTAACTCATGTCCTTTTTGACCACAAATAAGACATTTTTGTTGGTCTTTTTGGCCTTGTTGAGAATTACCTTACTTCTGAGATTGTTTACAAGACTTCACCTATTTTTTCCCTTTTTGATTAGAAGCAAGTGCCTGCTCTTCAATTTCAATAGTTGAGTGAATAGATTCTTCTTGTTGGAGAATATTCACTAACTCTTCAAAAGTTTTTGTTTGACCAATTATTTTTAACGTGGTCACAAAAATCCTATAAGAAGGAGGAAGAGCTCTCAATACTATAGGCACAAGTGCTGTGTCAGTTACTTATTCTTCTAAAGCTTGAAGTGATGCACAGAAAGTTGCCACTCTTCTCAAAAACATTTCAGCTTTCTTAGTTGGTTCCATTTTCAAGTTTAATAGTTGACTTTGGAGATGAAGTATTGTGTTCTTATTTTTTGACTCATATACTGTTTTCAACTTGTTCCAAGATTCTTTTGTTGTTGTGGACTCACGAATATGAGGTTGTACCTCATCTGAAACACTAAACAAGATTATTAACTTTGCTTTTTGATTTGCACAATCAAATGTAGCTTGTTGTGTAACATCTATTGCAAATCTTGTTAATGTACCAGAAACAACGGTCCATAGATTTTCAAAATCAAGTTGTGGGCAAATTTTTGTTTTCCATGCTGGATAATTATCAGAACGCAAAAGTCGAGAATCTGGCAAAAAGAACTTTGGTGCCGTAATTGCGGCCATTGTGAAAACTAAATAATGAGAGAAGCTTGGGTACTCATAGATCAAAAATATTGTGTGTGTGTGTGTGTGTGTGTGTGTGTGTGTGTGTATTTAAATGCTTCCAATTAAAAAAAAGGACGTATAGGTAATTTTTTTTAAAAAAATACTAGAGAATGAAAGAATGTCACCTTTTACAATAGATTAACATCCAAGTTTGCAAAGGCTTGTGATTGCGCTCCAGGTGTTCTTCAACTGCAAATCAACCGTGATTCAAGGTGTGGAGCCGGGTAGGGGCTGTGAAATGGTTGGGGGCATCTATGGCTCCTCCTAGCTCTGTAATTTCTCCAGATCTCCCTAAACTTTCCTAAAACTTCCTACACTCCTCTCTGTATTAGAATACTACTCTGATACCAAATCTTGACAATGAATACTTGAAAACAATATTGACACAGAAGCTTTGCACAGAAACAAGACGGTGCTTGTGTATTTTATTAATATCAAAATCAAGCATTACAGACAAATGAGAGAGCTGCAATATTTATAGATATTGGACAACTTCTATCTCATCCACAATAGATGGAAACAAATCATCTAATCTAAGCAAATATGCAGAAATTACATATTGCCCCTAACTGCCCCTATTACCCCTCATGGAAATCATTTGGGAACAAAATATGTAAAATATAGAACATGATCCCACAAACATTGGGATGATAACACTATCACTTAGTTAACTAACAACTAAGGACAATTAATATCTATTGACATAAGTTTAAAGTATTTAATTAAATACTTTAACTTATTACATTTATTCAAATATCAACTAATGATGAATTAAGCTAAGTTTGATTCATAATATAAACAACAAGAAGTATCAAGGATCCATACTAGTGCCAAAGTTAAAAGATGCAATATATTTATTAAGTAAACTAGATCGATCCTCAATATAAGGTGTCATTGGAATAGTGTCAGGATAATCTGGTAATGTATCTAAAGGACCCATGTCCCTAAAGTATGCATGGCCCTGCAAAGTGTGAGGAAACCCATTCTTATGAAAGAAAAAATGGAAATCCTCATATGTGCCTAAGTACTCGAGGAGGGATTCTTCATTTGTGAATTCATCAAGCGATAAGATATCAAATGATGTACTATTGTTGATGAGACTAGGTCAAAAAGTTACAAAGATGGATTGGAATGTGCAGTGCATTCCTCGAGTGAGTGGGTTTGTGATGCCAAAAGGAACAATGGCCAAGCCCTTGGATGGTAAACCCATGTTGTACCAAATAGTTATAATCCATCCCATAATCTTGATAAGAAGGATCACACATGAATATAGGGGAAACATGTTTTGGATGGGTTGGTGTTAGCACAATACTTAAAAGGAGCTAGAAAGTCCTTAATGGTGTATGTGGTCCCTTGATAAGCATATTTGAGAAAACCATGGAGCGTAGAAGGGATTGCATACATGGCATGAATCTAAGGGTGTCCAAATAAAAAATTATAACTGAGATCATTGGGCGTAACATGAAAAAATGTACGAAGAGTGTGAGAGTCTAATGTAATACTTGGTGTGATTTGGCCTAATGGTTGGTATGGTATGTTGTCAAAACCATGGATACTAATAGTGGAAGAGGACAAATCTTTTGTATGAATGCCTAAAAGGTGAAAAAAGGAAATGTTGCAAATATTGAGACTAGAACCATTATCAATGAAGACATGCTTGACCAATGTCCTATTGATGTTTACTTGAATGTAGAAAGGTAAACCATTTTCAATAACATCTTGAGGAGGTAAATCACTAGAAGAAAAATATATTGGTTCATGTTGGAAAGAAATACATTTCATTACAACTGATTGCACATAAGAAAACTCCATATTATGATTAATAGGAATATGTTGAAGGAGATTAGAAAATTGCTATTGATAGTTTGGATCAACATTGAGACAGTAAAAGAATGAGAAAGGTGGGACACAAGATAAATCCGTTGGAGAAATAAATAATAGAAAGATCAATCCTAGAGAAAAATGGTGATTAACAATAAGAAATCATATCCCAAAGTTGCCTAGGGTTTGAGGCATAATGCTTGAATCAAGAGTCAGGTTCAAAAAATATTTTCACCATTTTTAGCTTTGATTAATATTTACACCTATAACCAAAAAGGAATGAAATAGAAGCTACAAGGAATTTATCCTGAGTAATTAACTTCCAACATTGATCATTCATTATTAGAACAATGTATTACTACTTGAAACAAATGTACATGATACAAACAAGTTCACAAACACAAGGAATTGAGTGCACTTAGTTTATTACAGATGATTTTGGACTAATCTGGGTGATCTTAATGTTGGAACAATGGGATCTAGACCTGAATGTGCCTCAATACTGAAAAATATGACATGAAGATTCTCCTGGGTAGGACCGTATAGTAGGGAAAGGAATGTTTATACGGTCTTGACCCTGCTCAGAACTATTATCTACAACTTTATAGGTTTGTTGTTTGTCTGAATATCTTCATTACTTTTTGTTTGTCATTGTTGGTCACACTATGGGAGGATCTGAATTCTCTTCTCAGTCTTTCAAACCCTAACAGCCGACACTGGCACTAATTTGAAGAGGCCTCAAATTGTAAGTCGTTATCCACCTAACATGTAATATCTACCTATAGTGTAATCCGATTTGACATCTTTTCTTTGCTAAATCTTGACTTGAGTTTCTCTCTTGCAAATCTACTTGAGTGAGCGAATTTGAATGCTTCCAAATGTGGGTAAAAATCCCCTAGATCAAGTGGGAAGTTTCATACTTATAGATGATGTCACCCTAATGAATGTGTAAAGGTATTTATGGGGTATATGGAGCTTTGAATTCTTTTAATGACAACTTTTGCAATAGGATTCCATGAGAGTGCTAGGTACTAAATGAGGTGAGTTTTACTTGCTTCTATATGCTTCCAAAGGTGATTTGAGTTGCAAATGTTGACTGAGTATAAATAACCCAAAGAATAATGTGCAACTCAAAGTTTTGGATAAAAGTGAATAAGAACAAGTCCTGAAAAAGCTATATGCTAACTGGATTATAAATGTGAACATTTTTCTTAGCAAGGGAACAATAGTCAAACCTGTCATTTTGAAAGGATACATTACCAAATTTTAGTGTCTATGGAGGTAAATTTGTGTTTCCCTCTGCTTGATTGCTATCATCTTTTTGGAGACACCCTATAATCACCTTAAGGCTTAACAAAAATGATATTATAAGAAACATTTTTACCTTATTTGTCTTTCCGTTGGTGTGTAAATGGAATGGATTCCTTCATGGAAGTACCCTTACTTGAGCCATACTAGAACATTCTCCAATATTTGTTTTACCATATACAAGTCCTTCATCTCAAGGTCTTTTCTCAATCATGATGGAATTAAGAATATTTTTTCATCCTTTCCAAGTCCTTGTCCATCAAAAACCATCCTTGTTAATAACTTATGGCTTATACCCTTATTATGCTTCACAAAATTTCCAATGGATTCATTTAATGTAACATTGAAATAAACATGTGATGGAATGATTGCCACACATACCTTTGTCCTAGTTTGAGCACCTTTGGTAATGTTGGCCCTTTTCTCTTGGTAGACTCCTATTTTCAAATGGCTCAACATCATGTTGGAGTTTTGCCAATAATTCCTTTATCAAAAAGTCTAGTTGCAATCCTTCCATGATACCCATGAACAACCCTCCATGGTTTGTTCATGTCTCTTGCAACTTCTCATTCTTGGTTTACAAATATTGCACCATCATTCTCGGTCTTCTATTTTCCATGTTTATTTTCTCATGGCAGACTTGGAGCTCCTCAAGTATTCTTTTCAAGGGCTTGATCATAATTACCCATTGCAACCAAAAACTCATCCAACACTTTGTCAAATAATTTTGTATATACTAGTGATATGCATGTACAAAAATCATACGAGTTAATAAAAACTCTACAAGACACAAGGAGCTTGCTACTCATTAAAAAATTATCTCTTGACTCCTACTATTTGCTAGTTATTAAATTGACAAAATCACATGTTGCACTATTTTGGTTTTACTTCAAAATGAGAGTTTTCTTAATTCTTAGAGTGGTATAATGTGTTTTAGAAAGAGTACATTCATTGCAAACCATGAGTAATAAGAAAAAATGGAAGCAAATATGATGTATACAAAACCAATTAAAGGAAAAAAATTTGGAAGCGACAACTACACATCTTTCTTCATTGGAATGGGTCAATACAAAGAGCATACAACTCCCACTCTATATAAAATCCTATCTTCCAAACAACTTACAATAAATAGAATCAAGACAATTGATTACTCTAGTCCCTTCCGCTATTCACCAATTCACTCCTTGCTCATGTGACTCATGCTTCTATGACCACTTGTCCTATTTGCAGGCGTTCTTATGAACTCTTAGAGATGTCTCTTCAAAGAGATTTTTTTTCAACCACTAAAGAATGAGAAGACAAATCATTTCATTTTCTTAAAGTGATTTTTCAATGAGTGTGGATGAAATTGTTAGTTTTTGCAAATTAATAGTTGCAAAACTCATGTTGTTTGCATATTAACACTCGTGAAACTTATGCTCAAGGCTTATAAAACCACCCTCGCATATTTGTAACTATATAAAATCCCACACCTTCCAAAAACCATATCTTTTACACATAACTCAAAATCACGTACCCTTCTTTAAACAATATATAATATTTTTTTAGAGGAATCCAAATATATAATCTCATTTACAATTTTATATATAACATTAATGTTCATCTATATAACATATAAATTGACTTTAACACACAAACTTGCCACTCAACGTTCCATGCTTGGTTGGCCCTTACATATCATGAGGGAATAATATTTTGGATTTAATAATGAATTTCATGTATCCATGCTTGGTTGACCCTCACACATCTTAAGCATCTTGTAACAAGTCTTCGTCGAGAGCATCTTTGCTTTGCTCCGTGAAATTCTCAATTGTGTGTCTTATTCATCTCATTTAATAATAGCATATTAATTTTTCATGGAGTCAGCGACTTTGTGAACAAACATAATATTCTGAAATTAAATATTTTTCCCGATTCACAAACAGAAGGATTCGCCGCTAAACGGCACTAGTTTATCATTAACTATTATGAAAAAAAATAGCATATAAATTCCCTCAGCTTTGCCTTTATTAAAAGTTTTTTAAAATGCGTATTGTCTTCTTGTTCAACTCAATTCATTTTTAATCGAGAATCTTTCTTACTACACTAAGTATGATTTGCAGGTAGGCGTCTATTGTTGAAGTTGTTTTTGAGAATATTTTCTGAGCAGATTTTTTCTAGCAATATTATTTTTCCCTATGCCAAAATAAATACATAAATATTAAGATTCTCTCAGGCATAATTTGCAACACCTGTGCAATTGTTAGTTATATAACTCCCACCCTCATAATATACACCTCTAGCTTGGATAACTTCTTGTTATTAGTATAGAGTCTGAAAACGTTAATAGATATCACGATTCTTAATTTGAGTTTTTGCATATCATATTGATTAACTCTTTAATTTTTTTAAAAAGATTTTTTATTAATTAGTGACATATGACATCAATATGGTAGAATCAGTATTTTGAGCTTGAAAAAATATTTTCAAGAAAAAGGAAGCGGGCTTCAAATTCCACCATAAGGCCGAGAAAAATATGATTTCCATCGATTTTTTAAATAAAAAAGAAGAAACTTCATGCAAGATGGACAATACGTTAAATTTACGGTCACAATTACCTTACGACGGTCCAATAGATGTCAAATTTAAAATGATCATTAATTATTTGTCCACAGACATGCAACCCCATTGCCCCTCCTGACCCCCTGATTGCCATTGGACAACATCTATCAGCATCATAATGATCTCCCTTAAATTTGTGTTTTTTTTTTTCAATTTTTGGAAATATTCCTTATCCCAATTTTTCTTTTAAAATTTTACCTTTTAAAGCTTAATTTTCTTATTTTATTGAAATTGTCTCACTATATTTATTAATCAAAAAGTAAAGAAATATATAGAAAGCTTATGATCAAGCTCCTTTCAAAAAAAAGATTTTACCTTTTATAACTTAATTTTCTAATAGTTTTTATTGAAAACACCTCATTGTATCTATTAATAAAGAGACATAAATACTTCATAATATATAATAAAAGGTGGTTGGTTGGCATTCACAACCCAGCAAACAACAATTTTAGGACTTAAAAAAAATGAAATACTCTCAATCATGAAATATTATAAGAACTAAATTACTTCATGATTTATTATAATATGTGTTCCTTTCATTATTTATTTATTCAAATCTATTATCAAATATAACTGAACATTATTTTATTGACTCAAAGTTCTTGTTCTAAGAAATAAATTTTTGTTTTATTATTATGCCGAAGGCGTTCCCTCTATGGGAAAGGCCCTTCCAGACGTTTCTCCAACTATGTTAAATTTGACAGTTTGCTAGTTAAATTGTCAGTGAGAGGGAAATAATCAATTTCCATCACTACCATTTTTTAGGGCCCGGTCGCCGCTGATTTTCCCCTCCATCAAGGGCCAAGGCAACTAAACAAGGTAGGACACTCCATGAGGCAAGTAGTCATTCCAGTGAAACCCTCAATTTCATCGACGTCTTGTGTAGGTGCAGTCCAAGACACTGCCATCATTATGCTTTTCGCTAGGGTTCGTTTTTGGGTTCAAAGGAGGCATCGCTCAAAGGAGGCTCAATCTCAATTATTATATGCAAGAACATCAAGGGTTAATGAGAAATCTGATGTATACAATCACTGAATTGCTCTTCTGGAGTAGCTAACGGGAAGGAAATTGTGGACAATAACTCAAATGTGCTTCAATTGGTAAGATTTATGTAAGAACATCAAGAGGAGGCTCAATCTCAATTATTATATGCAAGAACATCAAGGCTTAGTGAGAAATCTGATGTATCTAGTACAGTGACTGAATTGTTCTTTCGGAGTAGCTGACGGGAAGGAAGCTGTGAACAATAACTCAAATGTGCTTCAGTTGGTAAGATTTTTGTTTGTTAATATTCTTTCGGATCTCAACCTGTGAAATACACCTTGATAATCTAACAAAGAAGAGACATCCCTTGTACCAACATGCCAATGGACTGTTTGAATATGGAGTCAGTGGTGCAGGTGAATTATGTAATGATTAATAGGCCTAAGAAGGAGACAAATTAATGAGAAATGGAAATGGAGACATTTCTACTGATATAGAGAAAACTTCATCTAGGGAAAGCACACATGGCATGAAGAAAGGAGAGTCAAATCCAACACTGGATCAAGTAAAATCTATGGGACCTTATTTAAGAGATTCAAAGAGAGAAATTGATGTGTTGTCTGCCATAGAAATTAACATGCAAGACGCTACCGCAATAATCACAGATCTTGTTGTACTGTTTTGAGAACAAAAGCTTTAGTTAGGTTTTTGTATACTGGCTATTGTTAGGGAAAGACTCATTATATTAGGTGATGGTAGAGTTTGATCCTAGTATTATGTGTTCTGAATCTATGAACATTCATGAGGTATTCGACTCTCTTTCTCATCTAGAAATGGAAGATGTAGTGATATTGCTACTGTATTGCTTGTATTCTGCAAGAAAGCAGTTGATTCCTAAATTGTCAGGCTTTAAGTTGCTGGAGTTGAGAGTAATAGTTGTGGGTATTTATACCGGTTTATGTTTTGCGGTTTCACTTTATTTGGTACAATTTTCTTACAGGAGGTACAGTTTGGGTGAAGAACAATGTTTGAGTTAATGGTTGGAGAAGACTTAATTGGATTATTTCACTTGTTATCAAATTGCTTCAATAAGAACGTTTTTGGGATCCTCCGTCTCTAAATGTAAGTTTTGAGGTAAAATAGAAACCTAGCCAAACACAAATATACATATAGGGGCGATATTCATATTTTGATATTATTATAGGGATGTGAACACTTCTAACATTTGTTTGGATGATAATTTTGAAGCATATTTGTCAGACTTTGGCATTGTTAAGTGCATTTCCTTGGCCAAAACCCACACCTCTACCTATGTTATGGGTACCATTGGTTACATTGACCCTAAATATGCAAGAACATCAATCTGATGTATACAGTTATGAAATTGTTCTTCTGGAGTTGCTGAACACAAATTTATTTTTTTTGGACAAGTCTGCCTTGGGTGGATTTGAATCACTTGCCATTTATTTTTCTATGATGCCTAAAACTTTATGAAACTACTGCCTTGACATAATTGGATACTTGGATTCAGTCAGGTTTTGGGGCCTTGGGCACAACATGTAGATTCATGCCTTCATTTGTTGCATTACAAAAGCAAAAAATTGATTCTCATGAGCAATTGTTTCTATTCTGATTGTGGTGATTGTGCTACTTCCATCACATTAGATTTGACCAATTGTTCAATAAGTGAAGTTTAGATGACTTTGGCTTGCTTCTCTAGACTCCCTGCGAGTTCATTTACATAACGGTGGCAATTTCTTCTCAAGACTGGCAGTGGCGATTTCTTCTTCAAACAAGCCTATAACTATGAACATCATTTAGGAACATTGAAATCATATCAACCTAACAATACGTTTGAAATTTGAAACAAAACTACAACCCATGTTAATATGATTTTTTTCTTTGTTATATTTTATTTTGATATATAGGCATCAAATGCAGTTTAAGCTACAATGTTAGTAAACCTCCACAACCACTTTTGATTATGTATAAGACCATGTTTGCATGCATTGATTGTTATTCTTATCGCCTTGCACTACCATGAGTTGGCTTTATTTGGAACACAAGTAATGCTCAATTATATTATATATTGTTTGTTATCTTGAAAAATTCTTCAATTATTTTCTTTATCTTAGCATTTTGTGAAGTTAGAGAGGTGTAATCAGGTTTCACTTTACTTGTATTTTGACATCAATAAATTCTACCTACACACACAAAGAATTTAAGGTCCCTCAGGAGCTGATTTTGTTTTAGACTCAAATAGTGACAATTTTTTATGCCATGAAATTTATACTTATTCATGAATACATTTGAACTTGGTGGTCAACATTCGATGAGTTATTGTGGCATATAGACTTCGAGGGTCCTCGTATTGCAATAACGATGCATGGAAGAAAAGTTGTATATGCAAGGACCACTCACACTATTATTGCTATGGACATTTCATTTTTCTCATGTCGAATTTTTCTGTTATGTAGTTCTCATTTTGAGTTGGAATCTTCTATGCAAAGGATTGCATGCTTCTTCAAAGTCCAAATTATGGCCTGATATGATAGTTAAATGAATACTGAGGTAGAAGATACATAAAACTAAGTACACTATTAGGTTTAAAATTTGGGAGGTTTAAAATTTGGGCGGTTTCTTTTAGCTTATTTTTCCTTGGGAATAACGCAAGTTTAGTTTTACATAGAAGAGTTGATTTTTCTTTAGACTAGTGATATATTTTGATGTTATCAAGTTGATACTTATCCATGAATGCACTTGAGATTCACAGTTAGCATTAAATGAGTTATAGATGTTTCAACCAGGACAATCCTTAAATTGCTCCAAGGATGCATGAAGCAGAACATGTGCATGCAAGAAACTTCAACTCAATTGTTGTTATCAATGTTTTCATTGTTCCAATTTAATGTTAAATATTATGTCATATACTTCTCATTTTGAATTAAAAAATTCCATGTAAATAATTGTATGCTTCTTCAAAGTCCTTCGACTCTAGGCCGTGAAGAAATAATGGCATGATATTATAGTTTAAAGAAGCCAGAGGAGGAAGAAACATGCAGTCAAGTACTGGAGAAATAGGTTGATAACGTAGGTGGTCTCTTAAAACCTATTTTTACTTGGGCGTAGTGTATATTTTATTTTGTGTCTGTTTGCCACATCTTTTTATGCTGCCAGGTAGGTCTATCTTTGAATAAACCTAAAATGAAAAATATAAGCAATTCCACACTTATATTTTTTGGCTTGGTAACATAAGAAATTACACACAACTTAGAATCTCTTAATAGAAAAAGTAGTCACTAAAACTAATGTGAGACATGAGTAAAGGTTAGTGACAATTAACTACCACAAAGTCTATGACAATAGAGAACAAAATTTGAAATTTTTTGTTGAAATAATTTCTCCATGATGCTTGCATTCTTTAAAATATTCAATGCAATACATTTGGTTCAGATAGAGGAAATTCTAGTTGTCCGAGGAAACCTACAAAAATTCTAATAAATTGTTCAGTTTTTTACCATGTATAGTAAAAATTCAAAACTCAATAGACACAAATATCTAGATTTCTTACCATAGATCTTCATCCATGGATGAGAAACCTTGGTCATTACATATAAATGTGGCAGGATCATGTGGTACTTGATAAGAACTCATCAATTCATAATTCACTCTCAACATTCTTTCAAGCTTTACAAATAAGTACAAGTACATTGTGGTTTTGGAGCTACTAATTGATTAAAAAATTTCCCTAGATATCTCATAATTGGTACATTTTAATTCAAAATGATGTCTGAATAAAATCAAGTGATTAAAGTGGAATTCCTTCATTCCTTTTACCTTTAACAGTGGATTCGTAATGCTTCATAAATGTTTTTAATCAACATGCTCATTCAGAGTATAACCTACAATCATTGAGTTGAACAAGGCTTTGTCTTTGTCAAACAATTCATCAAATACCTGGTGGGCATCTTCTAGACTCCCCATTTTAACATACATATCAAAAAACTGTGAATTTCTTACAAAAGAATCTGACATAACCCCATTTCTGATTATGTACACATGCATGTCCGTACCATGTTGTGGATCTGTTATATATATAGGCAAATTGAGAGTACAATTACAATTGTGTCTGCTACTCGCTTCTCTCCGGCCATTAACATTTGTCAAAAGAGCCTCAAGACCTCATGACTATGCCCTTTGTGAACATAACCAAAATCAATCACACCCCTTATCAACATCAACTAAAAAAATTAATAATTATCCCTCTAAAATAAATAACTTATACAGTTTAGCGTTCACATTACATTAAACACATACGATTACTAGTTTTATACATATAAAGATTTATTCGTATTTTTGTATATTTCTATTGTAAGACAAAACTTTTGTTCTCAAATATAAATTTATGCATTTAATTTTGAACAAAGATTTCATTCCACACTGAGACAGGAGGTTGTGTGGTGGACAAAGCTACATATAGTTAAATTAGGTGGACCTGTTGAAATAAAGTTACAAATTGTAAAACGTGGAATGGAAATTGGTAATGAAATGTGAAAACAACCATTAGACATTCAATACATGAGATTAGAATGCCACTTATATTAAAATTAAATAATAGGAAAGTGCAATACACAATAAGGCAAGGAGACCAGGTTCCTATGATCAAAGAGGGAATTCATCCTTTCTTAATTACTTAATTATGAGTAACCAAAAAGACAGGAGAACAAGCTCCTACGATTAAGAAAAGGAATGCATCATAACTGATTTTTCTTGACAACGGGTTGACCATTAAAAGTCTAACATGTGGGAGAGATGGCCAACTAATGAAAGATACACAAAGCATGCAAGTACCACACTGTCAAGGTATAGACGATTAGGAAAGTGGGTAATCACCTCTTGTGATCTGAAGGGATAAGGGCATCCTTTCTCGCTATCTGATGCCTTACAATATGTAAATTCAGAAATCAATTGTAATAGAAAATAGTTACAAAGAGGAACGTTTATGATTTGTTTCCCAAGCCAAGTGATGGTGGAAGTTCCTTTGGATGTGTGTGGTGGTTAAAAATTTAGTGTCAGTGGTTATGCCGCCTAACTGAGAAGATGTTTCTTGGCAGTTTATGCAAAAACTAGGAGTCTCCACGTGGAGGTTGAATCACGCACTGGACCAGATTGATGTGTGATATGTTGTAAATTACTGCAGAAGCACATGAGAATGTTGCAAGTTTGTGTGTTTGGTTCAATATGTTGATTGAAACAGGAATACAAAAGTTGTGAATGCAATGCAAAATGGTTTGTGTAGGATTATGAAATTCGTGAAGGCAAGGGGGGAATTAAGCCCTAGGCAGACTAGGCAACTGCCTAGGGTGACCTTATGTGATTATTTCTCTCCATACATGGATTATTATTTGTCCTTATTGGATAATTTTATAGGATATTTTATGCCGTTTGTATACCAATTACTATAAATTATTGATTTATTATGATTCTTATGCAAACTTTAAAATACAATAATATATGTAACTTTTATTTATTTATTTGATTGGGAAAAAATATCAACTAAAATTGTAAGAAGGCGTCCACTTAATTTATTGCCTAGGGCGCTCCTAACCTTTAATTCGGCTCTGCATGAAGGTTGTCTTTAATAACACAAGATTATAAGAGTTGCGTAGGAATCAATGGATTGCACAGGGAAAAGCACCGAGGTGCTTATACAAGACTCGATAAAATATATTAATGTTTGGAAAGTTGTGGAAGAGTAGGATATTGCATGGAGTTGGTTTGTTGGTGTACATTGTCATGAGGTTGTATCCTTGTCATGAGATGTTCGTAAGTGTATATTATATGTTGTTGCATAGGTTATGATCTTCATGTTGCATATGTTTTGATCCTCATGTGAGGTTTTGGTGTAACGGTTCGTTATATTTGGTATCAAAACAACCACCCAGTTTCAAGTTTTGGCATGGATGGCTACGCCGACATTGTAGTGTTTGTCTAGGGCTCATAGAGGGCATGGCATGGTCCCGCTATACGGGAAAAAATCTACCCTGGGGTCCGGGCTACTGAAGCATGGTGGGACGTTATGATCCTCATGTGTGGATTTCACTAATACCTCGAGGTTTTGGTGTAAGGTTTCATTACAACATAACTGTAAAAGTTATGAATACTGCAAAATGAGTTGGTGCAAAATTTTAGGAATTGTAAGTGTTGAAATTTACTTGCACATTACTCTAGAAGCTATGAGTGTTATGAAGCTAGTGCACAACATTGTAGAAGATATGAATATTGTGAGATGCATGTAATTCTATATAGTATTATTACAAGAAGCTATGAGCACTTGAGATACTACAACACACTGATGCACAAAATAGCATGGGCAGGTATGACAATATGTGAAAGGCATAATGTATCCTTAGTGCCTCACCTCAACTCAAGGTGGACCAATCGATTTGAGTGATGCCTAGAAATTCCTTTGTCTTATGTGTTACCCCTAGGTATGTCAATCGATTGAAGATCACACAAGGAAAGTTGATTGTGATGTTTTCGATCTAAGGTGAGTGAATGTAAGCTAATTTGTAGTTTACATAACTTTTATGGTTATGCTTCGATATAGGAAGATAATATGTTTTTGAAAAAGCTCAACTTGTGGTCTCGAGGTCTATAACCTTAAATGCATGTGTCGAGATGCCTCGAGCTTTGAAAGAACTCCTGAAAACTTCAAAAAAAATCATTCAAGCTATGAAGTCACATAAAAGATGTGTAAAAGAGAAGTTTACATAGCTCGGCTCAGTCATACATGAATCCTATTTTAGCACAATTCTATTGTAAGACTTACAATTTACATGCAATTTTTATTCTCCAAACATACTACATACAATTTATACTCTCAAAATTGTATAACTGAAGGATTTTGTTCAAATTGCATAAAATATTCATCAAATTAATTTTAATATGGATGCATAGATATATAGGCTCACTAGAATCCTATTTTAGCATAGTTAGCTTTATTATCAGATGCCTATATTCTATTAAGAAAGCCTAATTTAATAGTGAGTTGTTCTCTCTCTCTCTCTCTCTCTCTCTCTCTCTCTCTCTCTCTCTCTCTCTCTCTCTCTCTCTCTCTCTCTCTCTCTCTCTCTCTCACACACACACACACACACACACACACCACATTTTTGTCACATATGGGAACACATTAACCATAGATTAGGACCCATCAACCAATCCATACAAGTACATTAACCATATATGATGGTCGAGAATACATCAGCCATATATTGAGACCCATAAACTAATCCTAAGGAACACATCAATTACACTGACAAAAGTAGTGGGAATGGTCTCTATACAACTCTAATCAATAATTCATTCGAATAGAGTACTTGAGATATGGATCTCCTCAAATTTAATTTTAGAGCAGGGGATTACATTAGTTTATATTTATTCATACCACAAACACTAAAAACAAAATATAGAAAGTTTGAGGACTTGGTCCTCATTGTTGTGTTTGTAGCCTTTGTTCTTGACTACAACCACCTTATCACGAATAACATAGGTGATGACCACTGCCACTTGAGGTCGTCGTTGATTTTAGTTAGTTTGGCACAATTTCATTGTACCACTATCACAATACACGATCCCTTTGTTAAAGAAAAACTTGAGGTCATTGTTTGACCTCCTACCTCAGTTGTCTCCGTCCTCTGACTACCTTAGCTCAAATAGCTAGGTTACGTAACATGTCGTTTAATAGAAAAATCCCCCCACATAATGGATGTTGGATTTAACCAATATTGGTTCCTTACAAGAAAATTCTTAAATTTTGGAAAATGACTTCTATGACTAATTTACAATATTTGACATAAACACACTTTATTTAGACTCACAAATCTTTTAAAGTCAAATGAAACATAATAAACTTACAAAAACAATGGAAATGCCACTTTATGAAGACTTTGACCAAAGGCTAAAAGTATTAAACATGGCCATATAATTTAATTTTTTAAAACTAAGCACTGAAACGACATACCTTTGGTCCGAGCATACTAACTACTCTATTTGAAATTGATCAATTTTGACTCAATAAACTGTTAATATTATCTTGACGACAATATGTAATATTTAGAAGAATAATGACACTTAGTAATCTCTTTTTCAAGATATTAGTAAAGGACGATATTTTTGACAGGGACCTTATACCCTATTACAAGAAGGCCTTGAAACCCAAATATAACAATAAAACACACGATTAAAAAACATTTACCAAATAATAAAAATAGCCTACCAATAACACAACACTCCATAATCTATAATAACCAATATAATACCGCTATGAGCTTTGCACAAATTACATGTTATTCGAATAGATGACACGTGGATTTGAAGTGGGAAATTGTTCCCGAGGTAGGTGAACACTTGGCACAAATTGCATGTTATTCGAACAGATCACACGTGGCGAAGGTACGAGCACCATAGCTTCACAAGTGGACATCGTGGAGGTTTGTGTGCACATGTATGTAATATAGGGCAAATGGAATGGCATACATATGCTTATAGTTAGCATATCTAATGTACATAAATTGTGACAGGTGTCAAGGCTCGAATGAAATGAGCATAATCATTAAACAAAATATGTTAGTGGTTAGCTGGCATGACCCGTTCATGTATGCCAAAACAAACTTTGCATAGTCAATAATGATGTAATTGGTGAATTTAGGTCAAGTCATGGATTAAATATAATTGCACTTAAGGTGTTATGGACACGTCGTGATAAGGGAAGAAGTCAAAATATTGAACACCAAAAGAATCTTGAACAAACAAATGAAAGTTGAAATTAAGCACATAAATGGAGTACTTAAAAAAATTGCACAAGGAGAAGGAAAAGGAGTTAAACAAGAAAATCGCAATTTGAAGTATCCTTTGATTTTACATAGTAGTAATGAAACCAAATAATTCAGCCCAATTTGAAGTATCCCTTGATTTTAGATGGTTTTATGTCTACCAATCAATCCAACCACTGAAGGAAGACATGACATTTTTTTGCTTTCAAAGTGTAAAATTTCTGCTACTATCTTTTGAAGAATTTGAAAGTGTATTGCAAATGCAAACCCATAATTTGAATTATTTAAGTATTCAAGTCAACCAATTATATTTAGAAGTTGAAAACAATAAAATCATGTAACCACTCTAATTAAAAAGTATTTATTTGAGAACATTTTTTTTGCAAATATTTCTTTCTCAAACACATAACCATGTTCAAAACCAAATTGGCATGTTAAATACTATACTAAATAACGTAATTATAATTAAGTTTAGTCCAATAAAAATTAATCAAAACATATCTCTGTGATAGAAAGGATCTTTACAAAAAGGATACATATGTGGGTGATATTCATAAATTTTTCCCAAAAGATAAATACGTGAGGGAGATAGAAACATAATCCCTTCATTTTTTTGATTGGAAGAATCGATATGTAATTTTTTTATTGTTGGGCACAAATGAAAATCCACCAAACTTTCGAAACACAATGTGTTAATGCCATCAAATCCAAAGACAAATTTTTAATAATATTAAAATGTGGTATAAAACTAATTGAAAGAGCGAAATGTGCTTTCACAAATTGGGAGGCACATTTCAAAAACATTAAAAAGAAGCATTCAACTATCGGAAAGAGAAAATTATGTTTTTACAAGTATATTAGCTATGCACGGATACAAGAAAACATATGAGAACAACAAGGTTGCGGTCCTTGATTTCATTCTGAAAACCCTTAGAAAAAGTATGAGATGCTTCCATTGAAGAATGCTAGGAATTCATATGTTAGTGCTCCACATGTGTATGTATGTAAATACCAGTTACATTAGTAACTTATTGTTATGGTGAATGTTAAGTTAGTAAATTAGTATATTGTTATTAGTTGTTATATATAAATGTTCAACTTATAACAATTATTTGTTGAGTGAGTTAGAAACAACTTGACGTAGGGTGGAAGAGTTGTTACTAGCCACCTCATAAATTATAGGGGAGATTTATTTCCTATTTAAATGTGTATGCTTGTAATATGAAGTATTATCAAAGTGATTATTGAATATTATTCATTGTCATTTTGTTAAATTTGTATCTCTTTCTAATTTATGATCTCTCAAAAAAAAAATTGTATACTTCTTCAGTTTCGTATCAGAGCATGTAGGTGCAGTAAAGGGAATTATTCATCTTGATTTCATTTCTTCCATTTTTGTCTACATATGATTCAGTATGCCCCGCCTTGTGAAGAAAGGAGGACATGTGGTTTGTACCAAAACAAGAAATAGACTACAATGACCAGAGCTTTGTAATTCAAGAACCGACCCGAAACAATAGTCTCATCGACATACATTGTATCAACCTTTATATGAGCACTCAGATATGGTTTTATTGACAGTTGGATTGGAATTCGCATCCCTGATTTTTTTGACAGTAATTGCAATGATTCCTCCAATCACCAACAATTATAGAAATCATCTGCAATTCTGCTTTAATCGCCAATGATCCTCTTTGATCGTTAACGATAACTGTGGTTAGCAAAATAGTGATTTTATTTTCAATCTTCCAAGTAAGTATTTTTTTTTAATGGACATGTCAATTCCTTTAGATAAATTCAATCATTTGAACTTCCATTCCTAGTAAGTCAAAATCCAAATGTAGTTGATGAATACAATTTTAAGAAGAATTGTGAATGGTTAAGAACCGACTCCATCGTATCAAAGTAAATTAGCATATTGACAAAATATGGATGATATAGCCAAATTTGTTATTGGCCTAGATCTTTCAGATTCTAAGTTACATTATGTTGATCTAGAAAAACCACCTCATGTAATGTGGGAAAATTTAAACAAGTTATTTGGAGCAAAAATAGTTAATTGCTAAATTTTCTTTGAAACTCCAGATGTCTATAATTCAAAATGAGTGATGGTGTCTACCATGTCTAGTCATATTAATGATTTTAAATATCTCACTGGACATTTAGCAAAAGTTAAAGCTATGGTTGATGATTAAGATGCAAAAGCCATATTTTGTTAAATAGCTTCACCTTTGAAATATAGTAATGTGGTCTTCAATCTTGGATATATTCCTTCACAGTCATTGGAAGATATGATATCAACTCTTCTAGATGAAGAAAAAAGGACCAAAGAAGATGTAGAAGAGGAAATTTTAATGTATGTAAACATAAGGAATACATAAAAATTTCTCTAGAGAATAAAGAGGAAATGCAATGCTTCTACAAGGAAAGGCACATACATATTCATATTGTAGAATTTGAGCTCAAGATCTGCTCAATGGGAAACTAATAAGGAAAATGAGGCCAATATAATTACTCAGATAAGAATTAGAGAATGAGGAAGAATAAGTAAATTAGGATAATGGATTTGAAGAGTTTTTGTACTGAGAAATATTTTACCATACGCAGGACTTAGAAACAAAGGTTGGAGGTAAATCAACGACCTCTCGTCGGTCGCCAATGATGGGGCTGACATTAAAGGTTTGGTGGCATATTTTATTTCAGTTGTGTTTTTTTTTCCATTTGTGTGTGGTGTGTTATAGTTGTGCAAGTGTTCCTATTTGAATAAGTTGAAATTTCACATTGAGGGGGGCAAGGGGAACATGATCCATTGTTCCATTTCTAATTTTTAGATTTGTAATGTTTGAGAAAATATTCCTATGTTATTCCCTAGTGGTGAGATATGTGATGAGAGTTGATAATAGTACTTGGCATCATGATGTGGTTGTAGGTAAACCACTTGAAAACCTTCATTTTTGGTTTGTGGTAAATTAATTACAAAACCACATTTCTTGGTTGTCGGTAAACCATTCACAAAATCATCACCTTATGGTTGATTTAATAAAATCTGAAACCAATGACTGCTACAATTGATATACAATGAAATATAAATGCTTGGAAATTTAGTATGAAATCAAATATAATAGATAAGGCACCTACCTTGATTTCTCTTATCCCAAAGTGTGTCTAGACTAGAGAATATGATAGAGCAGAAACATAGATCATCGCAATCCTGCTCAGAAAATTGCAGAGGTGCTCGAAATGCCTATACACGAGCTCCTAGATAAGGGAAGGGGTTCACTTGTGGGAACCCTAGACCTCTGGTGGGCGTTGTAGACTGCAAAAAAGCTCGGGATCTAGTTCTGACACTGTCGCTAGGGTTTCACACTTATTCACCACTGATCGCCTGAAAGTCACACTTTGACTGCGGGAGTACCTGTAAATCTGCAACACAAATATCCTGCAGAACCCTAAAAAGACATCAAATCCTAAAAATGAAAGATGCAAAATGATGGGTTAGAATGTCCTTCAGTTATCAAACTAGTGAACTTATAACTGAGCACTGTCCCACTACATCTCAGACCCAATGTAGTTCTATGTGCTTGTGTGTGTAATAGTGCTCCTAGGTTTCCCTCACGTGTCGGTGATGCCAAGATAACGGGCCAGTAGCTAAATAAGATGTAAATGTGTGGGATGGAAAAATCAGAACTCCCCCTTCCTATGTCAGTGTGTATGTAGAAAAATGCCCAAATGCAGTCCCTTGAGATATGTAGATAGATAGCCCTTGATAATAATTGCTTACCATTATAATGGTATGTTTTTCATGTTTATATAAGGATCTCTTTCTGAATTTCGATAGTAATGACCTGACACACTAGCTAGTACCTTGGGATATGAGTGGGAAAACCAAAAAAACTAACCTCAAATGTCAAAAATAAGATCAAAATAAAGAGGACATGGGCACCCAGGATGGACAGGAGCACCTGGGCACTAGTGTCCAGTCTTGGGTGCTAGTGTCCAGAGACAACTGACAACAAATGTGTGAAGACTGAGAGACAGGGATCCTTGTGACTTGACCAGAACTGGGTGTATGAGTGACAAGCATGGAAGATAAAAGCAATAGAAACAAACGAGATAAAGCATACAGACTAGGACAGTGGGACATCAGTGAATACTTTCCTTATGCAAGATCCATACATAAAACAACACACTTAGTGGCATACTAAAATAGTAGTATGTGCTTGATTTTGTGTCTAAATTTACCCCCCCACCCCCCCCCCCCCCTTTATGCTATTTGAATGAAATTCAAGTAGTGTAAAGGAAGTAAGGAACATACTTGAGAAGAGTATGAGAAGCCCTGTTTCAAAAGTTTGCAGTAGATATTGTAGAAGTACATAAGAATATAAAATGAATTCTTAGAATCCATTCTCTGTATAGCTGTGAATATGGAATACCATGGATCACCTTACAAGTATCATGTTGGGTCCTCACATCCATGTGGAATGCCAAATATGGCTAAGATGTTTTGCCTCCCAAACTCCATGTGGCATAAATGAGGAGCACTTAGTGAGATTGATGGTTTTGATTTTGAGTGATTGGAGATTTCAATATTGTCGCTGATGGAGACTTGTTGGGGTAGGGAGTGATCAGTTCCCAACCCAATTTTATGTGTGTGAAAAACTGAGGATTTGGGCATCCTTCCACCAAAGGAAGAGTGTAGAGAGAGGTCTAGTTTTACTCTCCAAATTTAACTACATCCTCAAAAGGTCTAACTGCTATGGAACAAAGACCAAATTTGTTCATTTCGATACTTTTTGATCAAATGTGAATAACCCATATAGGAGCAATATAGGAAAGGAAATGACGTCTCATTTCCCCCACTCCAAGGGTGTCACAATATGTATGAGATGGCTTCCATGTTAGGTCATCTGGAAGTGATAAAAAATGTGAAGGTAACTTCCCATGTTAGGCCATTTGGGAAAGTGGTGATATAACTCCCAAGTTAGGTCATCTGGGAGGAAAAATACGTTGTGTTGTGTTGATTGATTGATGTGATTTTGAATAGTAGAATATTTGTTGTTGAGATTTGCATGTGTTTTGTTTATTACTCATGGAGATATTTTACGCTTTTTGCCCCTAGATTAGGTTATTAGGGGGAATTGCTATAAAGTGGTGTGAAATGTCATGTGTACAAGCTAATTTTAGATAATGAGGAGTTAGAAATGTAAAATGATGGTGTAACAGTGTAAGGGGGATTATAGGATGCCCTGATTATATGCCCCCCATTTGGTGAAAGGGAGAGTGATGATGAGAACAAACACTGAGCTAAAAGTAGATGTGTGATGATGTAATTGTAAGTAAAGCGCAATATAGTAGATGCTGTAAAATTGTGTATATGTTAAGTTGGAATTCTACCAAGGAGTAATATAGTGTTGACAAAATGTTTTTGATACTATAGTAAGTAGAATTATGAAGAGAACGATGTAAATTAGACAAGAATCAAAACAGTGATGCTCAAGATATGATGGGAACCATGTGATGTATATTACTTAGGATAATGAGTGTAAATAATTACTATAGTGAGGGAACCAATTGAAATTTACTATAAATAGTAATAGTAAAAAGTGAATAAGTGTTCCATTTGAAAATTACGTGAGTGTGATTTTGAGCTCTGAGTAAGTGAAGATGCCACGAGTGAGAGCACAATGATTGAGTCAATTTGAGATGGTGGCGACATTTTGGGCATCACGTACAACAACTGAGTTGGTGCCTGTGTTTTTTTTTCAAAAATTATGTTGAAATTAGTTATTTTTCATAATTTTTTGCAAATTTTTTGTTTTTAATAGTCTCGACATTTTTAACCTGGGAAAGAGATGGGAAGGCACTAATGACCTTCAGGACACTGCACCCAAACATGGGCCTATGACTTGTGGGTGCCTAGTCTCGCTTCTGGGCGTGACCTCGAAGGCTTGAGTTGAGCCCAAAGTGTTATAAGTGTAAAAATTGATGAGTGTGATGTTATTGGTAGGTCATTTTACAGGTATATGATGTATTGATGCCATGTTTGTTGTTGTTTTGTGTTTTGCAGAGGGATATTGATTCATGGGAGTTTGTTGGTGGGCTCCATTTGAGTACATTGTTGGGATTGAGGTTGTCAATGACGAGTGGGATGTATTGGACCATGTCAGCCAGCAGCACATAGTGAGGATGGGGGATGTGCCCCATAATATGCCAATGATTACCTCATTGTGTGAGAGGTGGTGTGCAGATACTTGTATCTTTTGGTTGCCAACTGGAGAGATGACTGTGACTCTAGAGGATGTTTATCATATATTACAACTACCTATTATCGGTGAGAGGGTGTAGGTGATGGCCATACAGGACACACAGAGACAGATGAGGGATGATAGGTGGTATTTTATAGGGACTCAAGTGCATATTGAGCTCCTTGTTAGTTTGGATGTTATACTGAGGTTAGGGGTTTTATGATTGCAAAAGTTTATAGTTTTTGTGATTGCTTCTTTGATTGTAATGGAGGGTGGTGGTGTAGGAATCTTGTATAAGATGCATGATATTTGTCATCGTATAGAGGAGGATGAGACAAGATATTCTTAGGCACGATGTGTATTAGCCCATTTGTACAAGTACTTGTATAGTTTCACTTAGGAGGAGCATGGGGGTGGATTAGGAGCCACCACTTTTTTACATGTATGGGCTTATGAGCATATTTCTATACTGATACATATTGCGAGACATGAACTAGTTTTTTTTCCAATTGATGGGTAGGCATGTGCGGGGTAGGAGAATAAACACTGATACACATAGATCTATGTTGGATTGTATGGGGCTACGGGCCATTATCTTGAGGCCATATCATGATTGTGGTGGATGGACCAAGGGAGTAGTGGAGCTTTGATGTATACGTCATACTATGTGGCTAAAGGATAGTTTCTTGGGGTTGTGGAGCTATTTTAGGGATATCGTGTGTCACGACAATTTGGCATGGCTCAGGATGTGCCCACAAAGCCATATATATATGGGTGAGAGAAAATATGGCACTGAGTAGGATGTAAAGTTAGACCAGGGGCCCACTAGGGTACAACTAGTACCCCATAAACAAGAGGAGTCTAATGCGGTCATAAAACTAATACAAGTGGATGACACAGGGTGTAGAAAGTAAAATAGTGCATAGTGGGAAGCACATCAATGGGTACCATGATACCCAATTGTTATCGATGTGGTGGGAGCATTCCCAATAGAAGGAGGAGAGGGGTAGGCAAATGCCCAAGGTGGTGATGTTGTGGCAATGAAGATAAAAAGTCATGAGTATATGTGTATTTCTAGTTGTAGATTGTTACTTATTTATTTGAATTCATTGCATTTGTGTATATGAACTAATGTGATGTTTTTTTATGTGTTATAGGGGATGCTTATTGGTCGATGATTGTTGACACTTTGATGAATGCACCTGTGAAATAGAATGTGCCCACAAATGTGCTTATTAGAGGTAGTATGCTGAAGAGCATGTGGATGGAATTACAGATGAGCATGCTCATCTAGTTGATCCAGTGGCGATAGCGAGGTCACTACTTGTATTGTGCTATTGAGCGAGAGGGATGAGTCATGAGATGAGACATAATGAGATAGAGTGGCGTATGGGTAGAGGTCCTCAATGCACATGATGTATTTGTGAGGTTCATGGATATACAAGGTTTATTTTTGGAGCAGTTGATCGAGCTTACCTTATTTCGTAGGATGGTAGAGAGGTACAAGGTCTGCGACCAACAACGGAGAGTAAGCGGTGAAGCCTCTAGTTGTAGAGCTCCTGTAGTTATAGAAATGATCGTGATGCATGAGATATGCATGTATAGTATGTAGGGGATTCCCCCCATCAATTTTACTTATGTAATTACAATGAATCCATATGAGATGGATTATTGTCGTTATATGGGTGTGCGGCAGTGGATGGATGAGATATGTGAGAGTGTTGCATCAAGGATAACATTTGTGGTGATTTGATTTATAGTGCGCAATTGTTGATGTTGAGTAATGAGATAATGATGTTGAGATAGATGCATGCTTGCAAATAATAGATGAGACATATGAAACATATGAGTGTGATTGAGCCATGTGATAGATAAATAATGTAAAATTATATTATATGTATGACTAGAGATATAATGAATGGTAAAACATGAATAAAATAAATGATGTAGAGGAGTATGTGAATGAGATGATCATAGAAGTGTGTTTAAGCATGTGTTAATATGATGAAGAGGCGTTGTAAGGATGAATAGTGATACCCCATGATTGATGTAGAATGATGAGGTTCATTGCTATATAAGACCCCTCAATAGTCAAGAATGAACCAAAAAGCAAGAGTGCCCTATCGGGAAATGATTTGATAATGTACTCAAGGTAGATAGATTAGTGAAGCGTGTAGCGCAAGAGATAGAGTGAGTTTATTATTTTAATAGATTATTTGACAGTTGTGTAAGAACCATGAGGAAACGAGTGTGTCATCGGGGGGGGGGGGTAAGGTGAGAAAATCACCTACCAAAGACCAAGCGGGTGTGGAGTGGCGAAAGAATGTGGATTAGAAGAAATATGAGTGTATGAACCAAATTGAATGCCTGACGAGACGATGTCAATGATGGGTGGTGCATTGATGAGAGGCAAAGGTGCATAAGGCTTAGGCAACCAATGTGTAGTAGGGGTACTACACGACGAGTGAGATTTTGTAGTAATGGATGGATGAGATGGAGAACACACATGAATAATGACCTATGATGGTGGATGAGTAGTGACCTTAGGAGCTGTTGGAGGAGATAAGTGAACTGCAATAGAAGAATGCTTGCGTGGAATTGGAGACATAGACCACTCACGAGAGTGAGGGAAAAATCCAATGAAACCATTGTCTTCTAATTGTTGTAATCGATCATGAAGGACACAACAGTCATTTTCACGATGGCCATTTAATTCAATGATAGTTGCAATAAGTTTGATTACGTTGTCGCCGCAAGCAATGAGGTGGATGGTATTGATTAGAATATAAGTGAATCAAACACTTTTCAAGAAAAACACATAGCACATCATGACGCCTAGCGTCATGATAAAAGTTTAATGTCTCTCATGGGGGAGATGGATTAGTCTCAGGTGGAGACTGACACAATGGAGGATATAAAGGACACTTATGTGATGGAAAAGTATGAACTTTCTTGCAAGGTGGAGAAGATGGAGACTTAGGGGGAAAGGCACCAAATGGAAGAGGACAAGAATTAGATGATGCAACAATATAAGAAATAGGAGGAGGATCTATGAGATGTGTACCAATGAGGTCATGTTCTAAATCAATGACTTTATAGCATAAGAGTGTGAATGATTCATATGTATCATATTGTAAGTGTTACTTTAAAGCAGGAATCAAGCCACTACAAAAGATGAATTGATTTTCTAAATCAATGGGCTGAAATAGTAACTAATATATGCAAGAATTGAAATGTAAAATGTAATCAATAATAGGTTTTGTCTAGCCTTGATGTAAGCCAGGTAAGCTGTCATGTGTGACTAGGGCCATTGTTAAGTATAAAGTGTCTAAGAAAGGTGATGAGTTGTATAAATTTATTTCATAAATAAGTCATATTTTTATATTTTTATAAGGATATTGTAAACCATGTCTAAGGAACATTGTTGAAAACTACCATCCCAATCATGCACTCTTGGGATAAGGATTAAATAACATAGTTATCTCTAATTGTCTTTATTTTTAGATAATGTGTGTGGATTTATTCTTATTGTATTTTTAGATAATGTATAGTTATCGTGTTGTAAGTGTTACTTTAAAGAAGGAATTAAGCCACGAAAAAAGATGAATTGATTTTCTAAATCAATGGGCTGAAATAATAACTAATGTATGTAAGAATTGAAATGCAAAATGTAATCAATAATAGGTTTTTTCTAGCCTTGATGTAAGCCAGGTAAGTGGTCATGTGTGACTAGGGCCATTGTTAAGTATAAAGTGTCTAAGAAAGGTGATGAGTTGTATAAATTTATTTCATAAAAACTCATATTTTATATTTTTATAAGGATATAGTAAACCATGTCTATGTATTTTCAAGGAACATTGCCGAAAACTACCATCCCAATCATGCACTCTTGGCATAAGGATTAAATAATATAGTTATCTCTAATTGTCTTTATTTTTAGATAATGTGTGTGTATTTATTCTTGTTATCCCAATAAATTGTTTAGATGATTTTATATGTGTTGATGCTAATCTTGGTTGTGAGTAATTTTCCATATACAACGAAGTATCCTATCTGCAGCAACTCATCCATAGCCGAAGAACCTATGTGTAGCAACTCGTCCACAGCCAAAGGAATCCATCCACAACAAAGTGCTTGCATTTATGAAGATCTTTGAAAACATGGAGTTATGGCACTCAAGTACTTAAGTGCCATTAGTGAAGTATTTACAACAAGAACATGGAAAACTGGGAAACAAATCAATATTTGATTTGTTCATTGATAAAGAACTGATTGATGGATTAACACTTGTTATGTGTTTCAAGAAGATCTAATTGATTACTTGAACACATGTTATGTGTTTCAAACATGTGTTGAATCTTTCACTCATTTTTTTGAATACTCCTTGTATTTTTTTCTTCTCACATGCTGAAATGATAAGATATAACGGAAGGGGCTAGTGTTTGGTAATGATAACTTGAAGTAAGTGAGTGAGTTGCAAAGAATAACTTAGAGAGTCAAAGAACAAAGATCACTTTGATATTTTGTTCTTGGATGTAATGTTTTCTAAAAATCAATAAAAGAATCTGAGTTCTGTTATTTAGTTCTTAATCACAAAGCTAGGAAGGGATTAACACCCAAGTCAAGGACCACTTGAGGTCTGCTACACCCCCTCCATTGTTAATCTTTATGCATGTTTACTTAGGAACAATTCTCTTTCTAAATATGTTACTTTATTTTAGTTATAATCATTTAGCACTCATTTATTTCTAGGTCTAGATTTGTTTTACTTCCAGCATTGTTTTGTGACAAGTTATTCCATTTCCAACCTCTTAAATCACTGTAACTATGAATACTACACCAGAAATATTTCAAGTTTACACCTCCTGGTTTGATAATTAAATGACTTAGATTCAATGTAAAACATATTAATTGCTACAAGTGATTTGCATCACCAAAAGGCCTTTTCCATCTCACAATAGGTACTAATAGATTTGAAAGGTATATGTGTGTAGTATTGGAGAGAATCATCAATCAGACTATGGAAAAAAGCCTTCAGTAATAATTGATCATTGGAGTAAGAATCCATAGCTAGACGATAATACTTGAGATGTAAAGGATTTCCAATACCATCAAAACATGAAAATGTAGGTATAATGAAATCCTTAGGAAATTCTGAATTTTGAATCTTTTTTGGAATAGGGTTGTTATGTAAATAATTTTTATCGATAAAAGCATGATAGGCCTTGTTTTCAAGTGTAAGAGATTGGACCTAGGATTGTAATTGGCCAACAACATGCATGAGTGATAAGATTTCATGTGAAGGGGTGGTAGAAGATGTGATTGATGTATTGAGTGGTTGAAGCTTGCCATTATGAGTAACCATAGGGATGTCAAAATAAGAAGTGGAGGATGTTGATACTAAGGGCGCGCTACATGTAGGTGCTGAAGAAGTAATAGGTGGCGAAGAACATGGAGTGGCGATAGAAGTAGTAGGAATAACATTGGAAGAGTTATTAAGAGATGAAATAATAGAAGGAGATGAATCAAAATGCATGTTACTAGATACAATCTCATAAGAAGATGAAAACAGAGTAGAGAATTCACATTCAACAAAATGTAAAGAAGTATAATCATTACTAGTATGTGTATCATCGGTATCAGAAAAATAATTAGATGTAAGGATTTCATTAAGCATATCGTCAACATATAATGAAGTAGGAGGAGAGCTAGTATGAGATGTATCATTACACTCATTGGAGACATTTTCAGAAATCCAAGGAGTATGATGCAAGTATAGAATCATCCTGATTAGTATAGAAACAACATCATGCACATGTATATTTTCATCATGTTTTTTATCTAGAGTATCATCATCAAGACTAAGCATAAAATGGATAATAACATCATTTAGAGTCTTAGCAGAAATAGAAGAGGGTGGAATATGTCTTACTGGCATAACAAGGTCTACAACCTGAAAAGATTGCATGATCATAAACAATGCTAATAGTAGAATGATCAAAGCTGGTAGGAATATTGCATTCATTAGCTAACAATTTCCTTTGAGTATTATCTAAAACAAAAATATTGCGATAGAGAGTGCTAAGTTCAGCTATAGTTTCTTCATCATAAATAGGATTAACACTCACATGAGACATGGATTTTCTAGGAGGAGAAGATCTATTCTTAGCCATTAGGGTTTTAGTGGATCCTATGGCTAGGAGTTCTAAACTACGAGTTCACCAAAATTATTTTAAAAAATATGGTTTTTATTTTATTAAAATCTAAAATTAATGACAACTACAACTGATATAGAATGAAACAAAAAATGCTAGGCAATTTATTATGAAAGAAAATATAAGATATAAGGAACTTACCTTGATCTCACTTATCTTGAAGTGTCTCTAGATTGGAGAATATGATAGTTTAGAAACACATACCATTGCAATATTGCTCAAAAAATTGCAGAGGTTCTCGAAATGCCTGAAGACGGGTTCCTAGATAGGGGCAGGGGCGCCTGTGGGCACCCTAGACCTCTAGTGGGCATTGTAGACTACGAAAAAGGATCAGGATCTGGTTTCGATACTGTCACTAGGGTTTCACACTTATTCACTACTTATCCCCTAAAAGTCACACTTCAATCATCGAAGTACCTATAAATCTGTAATACAAAAATCTACCACAAAACCCTAAAAAAGACATCAAATCCTAAAAAATAAAGATGCAAAATGAGGGATCAGACGTCCTCAGCTGTTAAACTAGTAAACTTACGACTGAGCATTGTACTACATCTCAGACCCAATGTAGTTCTATGTGATTGTGTGTGAGATAGTGTTCATAGGTTTCCCTCGAACCGATGACGCCAAGATAGTGGGTAATAGCTAGATAAAATGCAAATGTGTGAAATGGAATTCAGAATTTTCCCTTCATATGCACTATGTATACAGAAAAATGTGGCCAAATGTAGTTTTTTGAGATATGTAGATAGATAGCCCTTGATCAAAATTGGCCACCATTATAATGGTATATATGTTGTGTTTATAAAAGGATCTTTTACTTGAATTTTGACTCTAATGACCTGAAACGCTGACTAATACCTCGAGATATGAGTGGGAAAATCGAAAAGACCAACCACAAATGTCAAAAATAAGATAAAAAATAAAGAGGAAATAGGTGCCCAGGATGGACAGGAGTGCCTGAGCACTAGTGTCCAGTAATGGGTGCTAGTGTCCAAAGACAACTGAAGACAAATGTGTGAAGAATGAGAGACATGGATCCCTGTGACCTGACCAGAACTAGGTGTATGAGTGACAAGTGTGAAAGATAAAAGCAATAGAAAAAAAGAATACAAGCAGGTGGACCAAGAAGTGTGTCATTAGTGAATATTTTTCTTACGCAACATCCATATATAAAACAACATACTTAGCGGTATAGTAGATAGTAGTAAGTGCGTGATTTTAGGTCTACAGTGGTTTGTGGTACTCCAAATGTAAAACCACCATTTTTGGTTTTTGGTCAACCGTTTGTAAAACCATCCTTGAGGTTTGTGATCATCTTCTGAAAATCACCAGATCATGAGCAAATGCAAGTCTAAGGCAAGTTTTCCCCATGTTCACACTAAGGGGGGGAATGTTAGGAATTCATATGTTAGTGATCCACATGTGTATGTGTGTAAATAATAATTACATTGGTAATTATTACTATGGTGATTGTTAAATTAGTTAGTATATTGTTATTAGTTTTTATATAAAACAACAATAACAATTATGTATTTCGTTGAGTGAGTTAGAAACTCATGTGGGTTAGTAAGTTGTTGTAGCCTCCTCCTACATTATAGGGGAGCTTTTTTTCCTATTTATATGGGAGCTTGTAATATGAAGTAAGTGAAGTGATTATTAAATATCATTCATGTTAAACATTTCTCTCTGTTATTTCTGTAAATCTATTGCATACTCTTCAAAGAAGCCATATCAAATATGAGATGCTTCCATTGAAGTAGGCATATGTTTTTTCAACAAAGAATGCACAAAATAGGTGGTTGTTAAATTCCAACCAAAATGCCATATTTATAAATTGAGGACTTGAAAAATAGACTTTGCATTTAAATGATGTTGTGTATCAATTTTGGGAAATGACTGATCATATGGTTTCCCTGACAATATTTTGAAGGATTTATGAGAGAAATCATCCTTACTTGCTTGCTAAGTGTGTTCATATGGATGCAAAATTCAAGTTGAAATTAAACTTTTTTTGAACATAATATGGAACTTGTAGCAGAAATGGTAGGTCATTCCATCCTAAATAAAGAAGCCAATACAAAATTATACTAACAAGTTATGATAAAAAAATATTAAGGTATTACTGCAACCAAGCATCAATGATGACCTAAATGTTGCTAAAATATTACCACAATTATTCTCAAATGTATAAGGGTAAGTAGTTCCAACTTACCATCCCAACATTCAATTGTGGCTTATTTTGATTGATTGGGCGCCAAGGAAACTGCTAAATCCCCATTACTATTTTCTATTAAAACTGAAGGAAAGCAAAATGTAGTTATTTTCACTTTTATAAAGTACATAAAAGCACATACGTTGTTAATTTTGAAAAACTTTAGCATCCAACCAACACCCATTTTTTAATCTAAAAACAATGTAGAATCTATATTACTATGGCCTTTTAAGCTATGTACTACTAGGAATCTACCACATGTATTATAAAAAGTGTTGAAGAAAATGAAAGAAAGGTTCTAAGTGCTTCAAAGTAAGGGAACACATATCTTGTTGGAAAGGGTCTTGGCTAATTTGTCACTACTAGCTTAATATTATTGAGGGAAATAAATCGATTTCATAAACCTTCATGCCTTCTAAAAAATCCATATGATTTCACAAAAAATCAAATAGGAAAAAGATAAGGTAAAATAAATAATGTCATAATTAATTCTTGCCTTCGCTCAAGTCCTCTACTTTGCATTTTCTTTTGTCTTTGCATCCAAATGTCAAAAAGAAGCCAAAACAACATGCCTTTAAAGCCATAGTAGCATTTTCATCTACACAATCAACATAGTTTGAACATAAATATATAAATAAATAGAGGATAGGGGCTGTCAAATTTGAGCCAAGAAAACCTAAAAACAACTACCTTAAATAGAGGAGAGTACCATGTTATTATATAAAAATGGAGAAACATACATAAGGCATGTTACCTTTTAAACTAAATTCCTCAAACAAATTTGGTTTCATTTACTGTAATTATTGAAGGATATGTGTAAAAAATGAATGTAGGTTAGACCTATAATAAGTTGCAACATTATCATCAATGTTAATGTTTTTGTATACAACAAGGCTTGTCATATGTTATAGTTAGTTTAGGTAAGTTTACAATTTGAAATTCTTTGTCATACCCTTCTAGACACTATTTTTGAATTCAATAGTTTTATTTTATAACAATTTTCTGTATTTTGTGCCTGTCAGTTATTTTTTAGGTATGTAAAAAGTGATATAATTGATTCAGGGGTAGGCATTTTAGGATACAACTTGTTTGCTTATTAAATAAAATAAGGAAACAAACAAAAAAAACTTATTTGGTATGGTTAGCGTAATGGGTAACACCCATTTTGGCTGCGATAACTTAGAAATCCTATTTGAGGAGTTCTTTTTCACAAGGTATCTCATGCAAAGATATTGTATTAAAAAAAGACAATACATAAATTTTATCATCCTTTCATGAAAATACATAACTAACCCCTACTATTAAACAACTTGAAACTGGATTTGAGAAATAAAATTGGTATCAAAGTAAGGATAGAATAGAACACATATATTTTTATTTTTCCTCAAGAGTATATAAAAAACAAAGTAAGTTACAACATATTCTACAAAATATTTATGCAACTTGTATGGAATTTGCATCATTGCTGCAAGAAATTTTAATAATCGTTGTTGGAATTAACTTATATCAATAATTTCTACAAGAATATTGTTGGGCTGACGAAAGTGGCTAAGTATGAGTCACGCGTGAAGGTGTGCACTATAGTGAAAGGGAGAAATACCACTAGTACAAGACAGTGTGCGAGGGTACACGTAGAAGAAAGGATAAGAAGATGTATGGAAGGTTTGCGTGCAAAAGCAGGAACAATCAGTACAGGAGTTAGCCATAACTCTAAATGGGCTAAAAATAAGAAAAACATAGTTTAGTGTGTGTAGTCAAAAAATCATGCACTTTAGGCATTATTTAGCCCGGTCTCATAGTACTATTTATAAGGTTCTTAAGTGAAGAAAGTACTAATTAATCCCACCTTTTGGCCATCTTGTTTTATATTTTTTTTCATCATTCCCACACATTTTTATGTACAAGCCCAGCTATTTCGGCACTTTCCCATAATTTAATCCTAAAACAGGTCACCTAGGCTTGTACTGGGGCACCTTGTTCCTTGGTTTACTTTCCTACCTCTTTTTGGGCCTCTTCTAGTCATTTTTCATCCTTATATTTTTCATAGTTGGACATGTCAGGATTAATTACAAAATTATAGCAAGAGAACCCTATAAATATAAAGTTATGAAACCATAATGAGAGTCTTAGCATCACTTACTACTATTACTCCATCTAGAGTTGTATGCATTGCATCACTTGCATCCACATAGTACCATGCATCAAGGCTAGGAGATCTACATCAGCACACACTTCATAGGGGGAGGGATTCTATTCTATTCCATGAACACATACTATTACATTATCTACATTTAGTTATTGATCGCTACTTCACAAATTGTGACTGACAAAAGAGCACCTAGGGCACAACATGCACACACACACACACACAAACACACACACACACACACACACACACACACACACACACACACACACACACACACACACACACACACACACACACACACACACACACACACACACACACACACACACACACACAATAACTACATGTGGGTTCGAAATGTAGTGCAACGATCAGTTTAGTAAGCCCACTGTTGTGGTAGTTGAGGTCAATCTGACCCATTCATTTGCATCTTTTATTTTTTAGGGTTTTGATACTTCTTTTGTCTTTTGCAAGTCTTCAACTTCATCTTTATATATTCGGCACATTTAGTGTAGTTCAGCGAATCCAGTGTGACAGGAAGTGAAGATTACAAAGCATCTTCCAACCCAGAGACAATTAGGTTCCAAGCTATTTCAGAGACAAAGGCACCTATTTTGCCATACCAAGGTGCCCCAGTACCCTCTTAGGCACTCCAATCTGCTCAAATCTTCTAGATCCACTCTTTTCAGGACCTCTATACAGTCATTCTAGCTTCTATATTTTCCTGCCAGACCTGTGACACTCTGCGAGAGCCATCTACAATTAATTGAGTTCATTCCTTGCCCTCCTCTTGCACATTAGGGTTTTATTTATACTAGTTCAATCATTTTAATCACTTCATATTACTTCAGTGCATTTATTTACAATGTTTTATGTCCTCCTAGATTAGATTAACTATTATTACATTTACCCCATTTTAGTTAATTTTAGTTAATCATTTTGGTGAACCCAACCATATACGCTTCCATAATCTTATTTCTTATTTAGCTAGGGTTTCCTTTTTCCTTTCCTATGGCTCACTCTCATAAGGAATTTACTGAAGCTCATCTTAAAGCCATCAATGATCACCTTGTTGTGCACCCTCGGGATCTAGACTTACTTCTACATGTGGCTCATGAGGAAGCTACTAATTTTGTGGAACTCAATCCTTCTATGGTTATACAACCTAATGTAGCCACTCATCCATATGCTTATACTCTTCCACCTATCTCTATTGTTCCAATTTGTATCCCCACTCCTATCAATAATTTTAGGCCTCCATTAGTTTCTCATGAAAGGAAAGTCTCCTCCGTTGGCAATCAATATTTAACCTCTCTGTATCATGATCTTTAGGCTCAAATTTGTAAATTACAACCGACTACTTTGACTACATCTCCATCTTTAGATTCTACCTTGTTATTGCATACTCCATTTGAACCTATCATCTCTGCTTATCCACTTCCTCCTAGTTTTTTTATCCCTAAGCTTCCCATTTTCAATGGCCATGGTGACCTACACGAGCATCTTCAAGCCTTTCATGTTGCTTGTCTAGATTTTTCTGATGATCATATCCTCTTAGCTAAAATATTTCCTCGTAGTCTCCATGATTATGAGATGCGTTGGTTCTATGACTTACCTGTCCACTCAGTTACTTCATTCACCCATCTAGTTGATGCCTTCCTTACATATTTCTCCATCAACTCAAGCTCTAATATTTCTTACGCTCAACTAGCACAACTTAAACATGGATCCAATGAACAATTCATTAACTACATTTTACGGTATAATAATAATCTCGCTAAAATGATGAATTTACTTTCCAAATCTGAGCTTCATGACTTATTTATCCAGATTCTTTTACCACCTCTCCAAGAAAGTGTTCTCTTTGAGATGTCTCCTTCATTTGATCAACTTTTCCATACTCTTAAGTTTTGTGAATCTAAAATTTTATCCATCAGAAAACTTAAATATCAAGAAGAAACTCCATCCTCCACTCATTTTCAAAATAGGGCACCATTCAAGCCATCGACATCCAAGCCAACTGATGAAAAAAATCCCCATTAATGTAATTACTCCCTCTAAAGAAGTTCAATCACAATAATCTACATGCACGTTTAACAACCTTCCAATGGCTCCACATCTTATATTAAAACAAATCCTCGACAACAACCTTATTACCCTTCCACCACCACACGAGTTAGAATAATCACGACCTAAAATTAGGAACTATAATGAAAATTTTTGTTGTGATTATCATTGTTGTGTGGGACATTCTAAAAATAGATGCCTAAAACTCTGAACAATTATCCAAGACCTACTTGACAATGATAAGCTTGAATTCCTATAATCTACCAGCTTTGCTCCCACTAATGAAAAGGGTAAAATCAAGCTCTTTAATAATTACTCCCAAAAACATGACAAGAAGACCACGGATTATTCCGTTAATCATACATATCATGCAGTGTCACCTCCAGAATAAAGATCTCTTGATTTCTTAGTTGCTAACACTGACGTTGCACCATCTATCATTTCCTTTTCCAATGGCAATTATCACGCTACATTTACATCTAATAATTTACACATAAACGTATCTATCGGCTTGACTACTATAAAAATACTAAATTTGATCTATCATGGCCCATTAATGCCTATTTTATGTTGCTCCTTCCGGATATTGGTTACCCTCCATTGCAAATCGACTATCCATTTCACAAACCCTTTGGTGTTGTTAAGCTACATGTTACATTTAGCCCTCTTACCATGCTTGTCCTTTTCCTTGTTGGAATCACAGTGAGGGATTACCATTACACTGAACCCCACACACCACACTCTATGCATCACACATTTCATCACACATTACGCATCTAACACAATACATTCTACAATTTTGTTAACAACTATTTGACATTTACGCATTCTTACATCACACATTTTTACTAGATTGTCAATATTTCTATCGTCCATGTCTTTTTCATCATACATTATTCATTACTAGGCTATCTACACACATAGTCACATTATACACTACACATTTTCACATCATACATTTTTTATATACTATATTAGTGTTCATTACATGTGAGTGAAGTTTTACATTTCATACCTACATTCTACATTACATTGGTCCTTACCCTATACACTACATACATTATTAGGACACCCATGCATACCTTGTACATGGTCACATCATACATTCTACGTTTCTACACATGTTCTACACACTACGCTTGGTTACATTACATATGAGGCTAGCTTTACATTATATCATTACATATTCCAGTTCTATTTCAGTTCTAGCTTTACATCTTACACACCCTACACATCATACATTACATTTCCCACATTTTGCATTTACAAATCCTAACCATCATATGAATCACCTAGTTTCACCATACATGCTACATTATTTTCTATGCGGTGCACTCACCACCCTATGAAACACTTTAGTTCCTTGGTTCATACTCGACTGCCGAGGGTTTACCAATCAAATGGACCTTACACTCACCATGCGACACTTCATCATGCAACATTTCTGACCTAGTGACATACACTTCAGGCTAAATCATCACCTATTCTCTCATTTTGTAGTGGTATACGCCTTAGGTTACATCACCACTTTATCCTTTCATCTTGTAGTGACATAGGTTTTAGGCTAAATCGTCACCTATTTCTATTATCTTGTAGTGATATACACTTAGGGATAAATTATCACTCATCCATTCACCTTATAGTGATATACACTTAGGGCTAAATCATCACTCATCCGTTCACCATATAGTGATATACGCTTAGTGCTAAATCATCACTCACCCCTTCATCTTATAGTGATATACGCTTAGGCTAAATCATCACTCACCCATTTAAAAAATCCAGATATACACTTCAGATATAGGGTTCATGCACATCCTTTCTATATGTCACACCTCATCACTCCTACCTACACACTCATCACAATGCACTAAACACAACAACCCCTAATCGACCATTTCCCGATGACGCACTCTTGTTTACAGTTCATTCTTGACTTTTTATGGGAAAAAAATGAGCCTCATTGTATACACTTCTAGACGCGTGCGCGGGGGTGGGGGGCACGTTGTTCCTATCATTCCATCTTGAATTCCATTTCATCCATCCACAACATACTACATTGTCTTGCGGACATTTACTCTTGTTTACTACTATTTTGCATGATCACTTTTCTACATATGTTAGATTGATTTCTTATGTGTCATTATATATATATATATATATATATATATATATATATATATATATATATATATCATACACACATGTGCATTCGTGCCTTTGTTTAATGTGATTGCAGATACAAAAATCTTACACGCAACACGGATGCTCGCCTTCTACCCTTCCTATACTGGTCACTGGGGGCATCCACATTCGTCTCATGCAGGTGCTATTGTTTCATTTTGTACTTAGCATCATATATTATTTGATCATAGATGTTTTGAAATATTGGTTATTTCTCTAACATAATAACGGATGTTCGTGGTGCAACACTTGTTTTGCAAGTTTATATGTTTCCATGACTACTTGTTTGTTTGTCTGTACTTGTTTTCTATTAAGTTCCATTGTGTGCAGTATTTGCCCTGTATTTATATGCACACTTGTTTTTTGTTTACAGACATGACGACCTTACATGTCTTGCGACATCGTGAGTGATGTCCTATGTTTACAACCCACTTTGTGTGGCTTACTTTTTTCTTGCATTTTTACACTATTGTGCTTGGTAGTTCTTACATTGTCTACATATTTTACACTTGTCTTATTGCATGCATGTGTTTTCAAACTAACACTTGTTTTGGTTAGCCATCCTTATTTATGTGTGCCTTGGTTTCTACCAAGCACACCCCCTTTTCCACCTGCAAGGAAGAGTTACAGAGTTCAAAGTATGGTAGGTCCTCTTTTTGGGGCCACATTCTCCTATCAACAACATCACATGCACCCCACAATAGGGGGACATCAATGAGGGTTTACATACTAACACAATGTATTTACATTGATTCAATACAGTGCACTTTCTTCCCTTGGCATTATGGGTTTACATATAACGAGTGGGTTCGGACCAGTCTACAAACCCCATACATAATGTCTTTTACAGGACATGGTGTCCTTAGCATTTCTGGGAAGTAGTTACATGCCTGGAGGTTGCAGTGGGTGTGGCTCTCTACACTACTTCAGCCAGTGGCATTGGATTGCCTAAAAAACTAAGACAGTACAAAGATCTCTTTACACTCATTTTAGCATAAGTGGTTAAAGTTTCGAGGACATAGAGCATTTCTTCCCTACACTTTTTCAGCTAGGGTGGTGTGAGATCGCCCAAAAATCTCGCAGCAGTACAAGATATCCTTCTACACCCTTTCTCTTGACGTGGATCAGGTGCACATGTTCCATTTACACTTTATTTTTCCTGTATTTTACACATTTCTATACACATGTGTATTTTACATAGCAACTTTTCATACATACATATTTGACTACTTGATCGTTTTCTCTTTAAGGTATGACCGTATGAGAAACAAACAATCAAATTGGGGAGACGACGATGACGACGACAACAACATTCCAAAATAGCAAACACCTTACTAACCATACATGTACACTACACACCACAACAAATACACACACATCTCACCCCAAGTTCACTCTAATCACCTTTTTTATGCACATTTTTAATCTATAGTTTCCACACTCCATCTTTTTATCATTCCACGCTTTTGTCTAGTCCTTTGGCACGTTTTCTAATACACTCTACATGGATATTAGGTATGCATCTCTATCTACTTTATGTTACCAAGATTTTTGTTCACCAATATAAAGTGGGGGAAAAATACTATCACAAAATCATGCACTTTAGGCACTATTTAGCCCAATCTTATACTATTATTTAGAAGGTTCTTAAGTGAAGAAAGTACTAATTAATCCCAAATTTTAGCCATCTTGTTTTATCTTTTGTTTCTTCATTCTCGCACATTTTTATACACATTCCCAGCTATTTCAACACTTTCCCATCATTTTAGCCTAAACTGGGGCGCCCCGGGGCGCTCTGGTCCCACTTGGGGCACCTTGATCCTTGTTTTACTTTCCTACCTCTTTTTGGGCCTCTTCTAGCCATTTTTCATCCTTAGCTTTTTCCTAGTCGTCCATGTCGGGATTAATTACAAAATTAGAGCAAGAGAACCCTATCAATATAAAGCTATGAAACATAATGAGGGTCCTAACATCACTTACTACTATCACTCCATCTAGAGTTGCATTCATTGTGTCACTTGCATCCACATAGTTCCATGTATCAAGGCTAGGAGATCTGCATCAACACACACTTCATAGGGGGAGGGATTCTATTCCATGCACACATACTATTACATTTTCTACATTTAGTTATTGCTCTTTACTTCACAAAGTACAATTGGCACTAGAGCATTTAGGGCACGACTTGCACACACACACCAAAACTACATTTAGGTCCGAAATGTATTACAACGCTAAGTTTAGTAAGCCTATTGTTGTGGCAGCTGAGGTTAGCCTGACCCATTCATGTAAATCTTTTATTTTTTAGGGTTTTGATACTTCTTTTTTCTTTTGCAGGTCTTCAACTTCATCTTTCTATATTTGGCACATTCAATGCAGTTCAACAAATCCATTGCAATAGGCACGAATGGTTATAGAGCATCTTCTGATCCAGAGAGAACCAGGTTTTTATATTTTTCAAAGACCAGGGCACCTATTCTGCTATACCAGGGCATTTTGGGGCACCCCAATACCCTCCTAGGTGCTCCATTCTACTCAAATCTTCCAAATCCACTCTTTTTGGGACCTTTATGCATATGTTCCAGGTTTTGTATTTTCCTATTAAACCTGCAACACTCTGCAACAACCATCGACAATCAGCTGAGTCCATTCCTTACCCTCCTCTTGCATATTAGGGATTTATTTCAATTAGTTCAATCATTTTAATCATTTTAGTCACTTTATATTACTTTAGTGCATTTATTTAGAATGTTTTATGTCCTCCTAAATTAGATTAACTATTATTACATTTCCCCCATTTTAGTTAATTTTAGTTCATCAGTGTGAGAAGAAAGGAAAAACTATAAATGGATAAAAGAAACGTTAAAGCACATGTAGGGAGATGGATAAAGAGAGAGTATGCATGGGCAGATGAAGCTAAATTTATCATGGTGTGGAGGTCAAGTAATCAATTAATAGCACACATAGAGATAGAACAACTAGTTGAAGACTAAAGCACAAATGAAAGGTACCTGTAAGCTGAGTATAGAAGAATCTATTAATAGATTAAAGCTTTGTAAAGTGGTGAAGGACAAGTTGCCACTAGCTATATATAGTTGTCATCTCTATGTAAAGAGTAGTGCATGACAAAGTGAGACACGGGGGTATGTAGTTTGAAATGGTGTGTGTGTGTGTGTGTGTGTGTGTGTGTGTGTGTGTGTGTGTGTGTGTGTGTGTGTGTGTAAGAGCTTGTGTGAGAGATATGATTGTAATGTTTTGGGAGATCTTGTTATGTAATGGATAACCTGATATGGTTTTTCAAGGTTAGGAGAGATGAATGAGGTGTCATTGGCATTCATATTTTGATGTCAATTATGTTTTTTGTGGAATGAATGATCAAAGCTCCTTATTGCTATTATCTTGTCATGATTTCTATTATATTGTCTTCTAGTCTATGTTGCGTAATGGTTTATGCTAACTATACATATTGCATGATCTAACAAAGAGGGACATGGTAGGTTAAGCACACTTCAGGTAAGAACTTAGACATTAGTCTAATTGATGTGCTAGCATGCCCAATTAAGTGGAGCTAACAAATAAGACTACATTTTGGCTCCATTTCTGGGACCTGTTTCATCTTTGATCATCAGGATGTAGCATGCGCATGTTATTCTGACTGTCATTAGAGAATATTGAGCATTGGGTACATGATGGCTATGATGAGTTTTCTCAAAGATACAATAGTGGAAGCGGTTTCAATGTGCGCAAATGGGTAGAGGGCAACATGTATGACGAGTTATATGAGAACTTTTTCAGTTTCTATCCCAGTGAATTCTATGAATGGCTAGCAACATTCTCTTAGGAAAACATGATCAGATTGGGAAGAAGGCTTATGTGGAATTATGATAAGTACATGACACTCCTTGATTTGAATGAATCTTGTACACACACCGTAGAATGTTGGTGGGAAAGCATTCTGAGGAATTGGAAGTTGAAGTACACTACCTCAACATATTCATGTGCAGAGGAGGCAAAATTTCATTTCCAACAAAAACCCAAAGGATTTTATTTACGCACACCCATGTTGGCCATCAAAATGTTAATGATTGAGCTCAAATTGGAAAAGCTCCTTATGATAGGCTAAAACCCCACCGCACATAGGGGTAAGAAAATGGTTTGGGAAGGATGACACTAGTTAAGTGGAAGATAGAGATAGAGAGAGAGAGAGAGAGAGAGAGAGAAGAGATACTTTGTAAATATAATGATGTGTGAGAGAGGATAGTTGAAGAGGTGCTACGACTAAGAGGAATGGGGTCAGGCGGAGGTGATGAGAACCCTACAAAAGGCTAGGGACTGCAGGAGCATGTCCCTCAAATATTAGGGAAGTGTAGTAGAAGGACCCACTCGGCATTTGATGAGAGTGAGTCTGATGAAAGAATAAGAATCGTTGGCATGCATATAACCCACCTATGACCCCTAGCCCTTGCGCTTGGTGTTTAAAATTTGGAAGTTGTTATAGAGGATCATCACAGTGACGGTGAGCAAGAAGGTAATTAGAGATCACCATTTTGGGTTAGAGATACAGGTAGATACATTTGAGTATTAGCTCAGGAGGCACAATAGATAAAGGTAACACATATAGTTGTGCAACAAGCTCCCGTATCCGAACAACATAATTTTTTTGGAATTCATTCAATAAATGTGACATCAAGACAAAACATTGGCACTCTACTTAGTGGAAGTCATCCTACTGGAGAAATATCAGGGAAAATGGTTGGCGCGTAGTTTATTTCTACTACGGCCGCTCAGACCAGTTCTTCATTAGGACCACTGTTAGTCCCAACGATAGGAGGCTCAAGAGGCTCTAGTCCTCCCTCGAGTGGAGGTAACCCTATTGTATGTTTGGGGTCATGATCTGGACCTCTACCTAGTGGAAGTAATCTAGGACAAGGAAGTGACCCATCTCCATAACAACCTCATAATATTTTCTTCGATATGTCCCTTCATTTACTAGAGTATTGAGGTGTGGAATATGCAATAGAGCATGTTAACAAGTGTGAAATTTTATGGAGGGCCAAAGGAATAACAACCTCGGATAGGAAGGAAAGTTAGTTCGTTATAACACTTCAAAGCCACGTGCATAGTTGGTACATGAAGTATGACCCACATCAGGTATAAGTAGACTATGATGCGTTACACACCGCTTTTCTGGCCAAATTTCACATACCATACTTTGAGCAGTAGAGCATAAGTTCACTCAAGGACATTAAACAAGGCTTAGCTGAAAGAAACTAACTTCATTCTCCCCAAAGAAAAAGTAAGAATTATACCTTGACAAGGTAAAACAATTCTACACAACATAATTGAGGCTACCCCTAACATAACCCTTGGATATTCCTCAGATTGAGTTCACCTAGAAGAGAAGCATAAATTGTCTTATATCTATAATACTTTTGTCGTGAAAACCAACTTAGGAAAAAGATTGAACATGCCACCCAAGCTTATTTCATCTGCCCACATTTGAAAATGACTTGACATTAGCTTCAATTAGAGGAAGAATAAATAACAACATCACCTGAATAACTGGACATACCTTGGGAAACATGGTCTTTCTAAAATTTCAAGATATGGATTTTTGGGATGCAAATCTATGTCCAAAATATTTTTAATAAATCACTAGATTACCCTAATCTCTTGACATATTTGTGTAAAATGATCTTTTTCACCACCAAGGATCAAATTTGAAGTCATCAATGCCCTTCAAATGTCTTTCAAATTGTCATAAAAGGGTGATTAGAAATTTACACTTCAAAAAAAAAAAAAAAAATTTAAATTACACTTCAATACTAAAAGGCATTAAAATATTATAAATGTGCATTAGAAGGGCTAACTAAAAAAATAACTTGTAATGTAAATTGTTTGCTAAGTTCATTTTTATAATTTTTAAAATCGATTTTAATATATAAAATATTAAATAATTACGCTGAAGGAATTACCCCTATGGGAAAGGGCTTTGCTGACATTCATGGGACTGTGTTAAATTTGACAACCTAAATGATGGTTTTGTTATTTTTAACAATTTTGCTTTTCTATTTTTAACAATTTTGTTTTTTGCTTTTCTAACAATTTTGCTTTTCTGATTTTGCATGTTGTTTTGGCTTTACTATTTTTAAATTTTATTTTATAGCTTTTGCATGCATTAACCTTTGCTTTTGTTATTTTTAACAATTTTGCTTTTTGTTTTTCTAACAATTTTGCTTTTCTGATTTTGCATGTTGTTTTGACTTTACTATTTAAAAAAAAAAAATTATAGCTTTTGCATGGATTAACCTTTAAACTGGTCACTAACACTATAATTTCATTATTCAAACTCTCTAAGTTCCAGTCAATCCCTTGCGTTAAATCGAATTTTGCAGGTATGCATTTAAATTCATAGTTAATTGGTTGAATTCATTTAATCTCATGTGCCTTAAAATTGATTGTATATAATTTTGGATACTTAATATACATATTTCTATTTACTATTATTTGCTTTTGAAAGTATCCCTCTCAGCTCCAGAATATTGGAGAATTGAGCTCAGAATTAGTGCTTTACTGGTTTGTGAATTAGAGCTTCAATTTAAACTTTTTAAAATGATATTAAGGTCATAATTACAGGTTGTCATTGTTAGATTTTGGATCACCGGCCTAGGTCTTGTGGGCCTTCGTGCTACGCCCTTAACCTATTGCTTGTATTAGGATATGAGTAGCCGATTTGTGGCTTACCATATCATTTTATTATATCATTTATACTTTCTCATGCTTAGTAGGTCAGCCTTGGTGATGGCCATAACATATGAATAGTATATAGAGGGGATTGTAGGTAGTATTTCATCATCATTGGAGTATTTGAGTATTATTGTATGGTTTGGAGGTTGCCCCCTCGAAGTGGCGAAGCTATTAAAATTGCATATTGAGATCATCATTCTGGAATATTTTGTTATATTGTGTTATATTTTTGCTCATGATCTGAATTATACAAGTAATTTCATTACACTTCGCCACTTGTATCAGTCTTTGTATCCACATACATAATGATTGTTTCCGAGAATCATAGATTTGTATAGTATTTTTATGTAGTGTAATGTTCCATCGGCCTAGGTCTTGTGTGCCTTTGTCTTTTTCACGTTCTGCCACTTGTGTCGGTCTTTGTATCCACATACACAGTGACTATTTCTGAGAATTATAGATATGTATAATATTTTTATGTAGTGTAATGTTCCGACGAATCGCATCTACTTTGTAGAATTCCCCCTTCTCTCTAACTACCATGCCCACCATACTTATACATGTTAGGCTAGGAAGTCGGAAACATGTTCCTACGAGTGGATTATTTACATAAACTTGTGAGTGAAACAAATGTTCTTTTATAAGGAGTACTAAGTGTTTACCTGATCCAATGCCATAAATTTCCAGCTCAAAGGGAAGGGAGATTATCTTCAATTTTCCTATGATGAAGCATAAGGAATGGACTTCACATTCCCTTTGTTTTTCAGTCATCAACAGCAACCTGGGATCCCTCCTGTGCAATTGACACCATGAAATCTAGAATTCAGTAGAAGATAATAGACCACTCCATTGTTTACATACCATGTGGAAACGGTGAATTTCTTCCAATGGAAGGCACAACAATATCTTCTCTATTATTTCATCTGGAAGTGAGAAAGACTTATGTGCAAGTAAATTTTTTAAGAACCCAAGAAAATCAAGAAACCCCATTTCTTACTGATGGAAGAGATCCAATCCATCCCTATTCTTATCACAGAAATTTGCATGGTGAAATTGGAAGTATATATCGAAATTAACATGAAACACAATCTCTAGTACCAGAATATCCTACGGTAAAATCTCTACTCCAAATCCATTGGTAGATCTATAAATGGTTTTCAATTTACAAGTCCAAAAAGAACTCCACTCTACAATGTTTTTGGATTAGAAGTTTACCAATAGACACTTTTAAAGTTTTGTTTTTTTGGGCTATAAATTGGAATGACTCAATATAATAACCATTTTGTAGAATGGAAACACTTTAGGCGACCTCAGTCCTTCACAACTAACATTAAAAATTATGTACATGTAATATTTTTTGAACTCAATCAATATATAGATTACCAAAAAATTAATACAAATGATAACAATTATAGTTTCGATTTAAAAATTTTGCAATGATATTAAGGTCGCATTTAAAGGTTTTCATCGTTAAGATTCCTTTACTTAGTTATATCTTGTGTATAGCTTTTGTAGTCCTATATAATGAATTCTCCTATGTAATTTTCTAAGCAATGTTTATGCAGATGATATGTCAATTTAACATAAATCAGGAAGATGTAAAGCCTTGGAAGCTTGATTAATGAGATTTGGGCTCGTGGGTGTGAAAATATTGTAAAATTACCTCTATATTAATTTGTACCTTTGCAAATCTTTGTACATTATATCAACATGGTTTCCCAACATCGTGTTGACCTTTCAGATGGAAAACATTTTCAGACAACACTTCTACCCTCCAAATTTAAAAACCGTGTAACCGACAAATCAATACAAGAAGGCTCCATTGTGTGCTTACCTCTATATTAAGAAAATAAATGATAATTACTTGCACTTATATTATGTATGTATTTGCATCATTGTACACTATTGGAACGTATTTTATCTTTCCATATAACTAATATTATTTTCCTTAAGCAACAAATGCAACTTTTTAATCCACAAAATGATACCTCTTACATGTAGTTCCCATTGGATCTCCACATGGATTAAAATTGTATATAGTTTATTGTATAAACAAAATTTGTATGTCAACAAAAAATGCACCATTCATTACTGAACGACACATTTTTTTCCCAATAGGTGGTACTCCATAGGTGTATCACCTTGCAATCATGTCAAATCCTGCAAAATGAGCATGATGAAGAGAGAACTACACAAAAAATAAAGTTCACATGAATTCTGAGCAAAGACGTCGTCACCTAGAGCATAGAACAATGACAATCTCAAATATTTGTTAACTTACATCGACCAACATCCTACCATTCCCTGTCATTCCAAACTTGCCGACAAATATAACTACTGAAGGATTTCCAGCCAACATTCCGCAAGTAACTTCCATGGAAACAAATTTACACGACCATACCAATTCCTTCCGTATGAACCCATATTTGTTAACTACTGCCACGCCTCCCCATTTTCTTGTGCCGCCATAAGAAAATGTCTCAAGTATCGAATTTGCTTCGGTTCCTTGCAAATGTACAACAAATTCCTCCTCTCCTTTTATCTACTTTCCACCTTTCATTCCACAATCAACCCGAATAGAACATCCCACCCCTTCCCATACACAGAGACTTCCCACATTGTCACCCTCGTTGCAGACTATTGAATCCCAATGTTGGTTTCGCAAAAGAATTTTTTTTACAAACATCCAAACTTTCTCAATCTATTTGGAAAATTACCCTGGAATTAAAAAAATTTCCTTTAAAGGTTTTCCCTCTTGTAGTAGATGCAAATCTAAAAAACACGGCCATCACTTCTCTTCGTGGAACAAAATGGACCCTGAAAAACAACCTACCGTTCTTACATATTTAGCTCAAATCAAGGAGATGCTTATCGTACGAGGCAATCCATTACTGCAGCTCACCCAAGTACATGGAGGACAATACAAATACTCAAGACACACCATAAGTTTCCCATAAAACATTACTTCAATAGCAAATTGCCTACCACACCGCCTTGGAGATTTAGACATAGTACTCATATAAAGGGAAGGATGTAATTTTAAAAAGTATGATTTCTACGTCAGTAGATATTGTGTTTGGGCAGCCTTGCAATATAAAATCCAACACCATCCCTTTTACAAAGATGTCTTAATCGACCATGATGCCCTTTCCACCCTACCATCTAAGTCATCAAATGTTTCCTCGTCTCTTAACACAACCACAGTGGAATTTCCCCAAATGCAAATTGCCTCTACAACTCATGGTATTGATGCTTCCATTGACTCTAACCAAACCTATGAACACTCATCGTCTTTCATGCCAACACCCCACAATTCAGGAATAAAAGAAGAGGAAATCTAAGAGTTCTTGCTCAACCACGATGGTAACACCTCATTTATCATGCCATGGCCAGAGCTTGGGCTCTCGCCTATAAATGAATACAATATAGAGGGCCTGTTCTCAATGGCCTTTCCAACTTTGTTTCCTACTGGAAAGAAATGTGACAACAACCCCGCATAAAAGAAGTTCCAATGCATGAATATGCTATTCATTTGATGCACTACCATGATGGCCACTTCGGTTTCCACCCACGATTTCGCTACTTCCTTCTAAACCTCATAATGCGACACAGAAGCCAGTCCGTAGCTGCATTTTCATGAAACAAAACATCGAATCTGGAATCCCTACAACAATTGGAGATCTGTAAAGACAACTATTGGAATGCCCCAAAGATAACCTCCTAGATAGTTTAATGCGGTTTGGATCGAGCCTTTGAGGGACGCGTTCATTCTAGGTAAATGATCTTTCAGATATGGTGGATCTTTCAGATATTCTGCATTCACTCTAAGTGTTGCAAACATTAAATGGCCAGATCTCCACAATATTATGTATGGTGAATGCCCTACCAATCCTCGAGCCACACAATGTTGGAGAACACTTAACATTGTCTCAAACCCACATCGAGTATCAACATACCTACATCACTTATTCCCAATATTTTGTGAAGAAATATTGCAAAAGGAACTTGGAGCAGTAGATTATTGGTATAAGTAATAAAATCTACTATTTAATAAGTTTTTTCCAAACTACATAGCTAATATTTATGTTCTCTCGTCTCACACGTATGAATGGCAACATAGAGGCTTCACACACGTCCATGGTTTATTGTGGCTAGAGAACGCACCTAAAGTTGATGCAATGGACCAGGAGGATACAATAGTTATTGAGGTAAAAAAGCAATACTTTGATAAGTTCATGTGTCTGCCTGGAACCCCCGTTCGGCTTGTAACCGCTTGGATTTTGTTCACATGTCACTGCTAGATGACCCTTGTTTACTAAATACAACACAAATACTATCCTGCTCCCCACATGTAGACCATGAAGAACTTCTTAATCATGTTCAACGCCACACAAAATCAAGGCTTTCCCACACTCAAAAACATTTGAATTTGGAAACAGATCAATCATCCTCCTTGGTGACCTCAGGAAATTACCACCGGTTATGGACAATCCTCTTTATGAAAGTAAATCCTATGGAGCCACCATTTGGAAGGGATTTCATTCTTCCATTACATTACAAAAAATATTTCGGCAACAAGGAACAACTGATGCACAAGTTTCATTATGGAATTCACTTCTCAACATGTGAGATTCAACCCCTCTTATTGAGGACTGGGAACTCCTAATGTCTTGCAAAGACACAAACCTAACTCAACAAGAGCTCAAAATTTTTAAGGATGCACCACATTTGTTTACAAAAAATGACCTCGTGGACTCCCACAACCTTCAAATGATGAAGGCATTGAACGTTCTGATTGCCCAATCCATTGCTGAAAGTAGCAGATGGGCTGGACTAAGAAATCTTGATGATGATCAGTTGGAGCACAAAGTTCTGTTGTGCAAACAACAAAAAATCATGCTTATTGCAAATTTATGGGTTAATGCAGGCCTCGTAAATGGTGCTATAGGAACAATCATCGAAATCGTCTACGATGTATCAATGCCACCACCAACATTACCTTTATTTGTTGTTGTCAAATTTGATAGATTCAACGACCCATGTTGGGATCACTCTAACCCGTTACATATTTCGATACCCCCTATTTTGAGAGGTAATCTTAGACAATTGTTGCTTAAAATGGCCTGGGCATTATCTATCCAAAAGTCTCAGGGACTTACTATGCATAGAGCAACTGTCGACATTGGAACCAATGAAAGGCAGGGTCTGACATTCACAACTTTCTCTAGAGTTCCCTCGCTTGCAAATATGCGCAGTTCACCTCCTTTTTCATTTGAAAGGTACTCAAAAATGACACATGTAACAACACTTGCAACAAGAAAAAAGGAGGAAGCAAGACTACTATCACTCAACCCTTTGTAAATACTACACTCTGCTTTGATAGCACCTCCACTACTACTTACTAAACACTTCTTCTATCCTAGACGACATTTCCATTCAAGGGGGCACAAATGAACTCATGCTTACCAGAAATAAAATTACCCTCAAAAGGCTACCATTCATGATATAATTCTTCTCATGTTAAGTTCAAATAAAATATCATGATATGAGATTTGTAAATGTATATGTACAAATTTGTAACAAGTTTGAAATGAAGAGATGAAACCTTTAAATGAAGTGGTTCGTCTATATATCTACAATTACAAAATTACACTTTTCAACATACGTGTTCGATTTTTCTTTTTTATTGTTGCCTGTTTCTTTATGTTAACCAACAACAACACATTTTTGATATCTTCATCTGCACACAAATACCTACAATTTTAAAATGTCGAGAAAGAACCGTGCAATTTATAGTTGTTTCCATCCAAAGCTTTGTACATTAGATCACTTTTTTGCATTTTGAATTGTTTTAAGGGTTAGACCTCATGTTTGCACATTTCAAATGAAGTGACTCGTCTATATTTCTACACATACAAAATCAATCACCCATAGTTTAAATAAACAAAAGTAAAAACTATCCCTATAACACAAATGACATATACTGTTTTTGTTTGCAAAATGCCTCAAAGAAATGTGGTCTCATGGAATGCTAAGATTGTAAGATATGCACAAAATGGCTCTAGCAATAATGCACTAAATCTCGTTGAGGTCATAAAGAAATTTGGAGTGTATCATAACTATTTCAAATTTGTTTATATATAATTGCATATTTTGTCTCATTTTAGTTTTGGAGAGATAATATGTTAAAACACTCAGTCATTCTTTCAAACTACTTTGACAACAACACTTCACATTCACAACATTCTTGAGAGTGAGTATTAGTGAACTTACATGTCTCACTTGCATTTTTATTCAATTATTACACAACTAACTATTATCTAACATCCCTACTAGTATTTCGCAACATTTGTTTTGTCTTTAATAGAAAATTAGTATTGTCAATCACACCCCTTATCAACATCAACCACAAAAGTAATAACTGTCTTTCTAAATCTAATAACATATACCATTCGGCGTTCACATTGCATTGTACACATGCAATTGCTAGTAATTAGAGTAACAAACTTCATGTTTTCTAGCTTTCTATTTTATATATTAAAAAAATCATTGCTCACTTCAAACAAATTATTTACAAAATCACTAGGAAAAAGGATAAATCTCTAGAATATAAGCAATTACCTTTTATATTTTTAAAATATTGATATTTTGTTTTACCTTTTGCTAGCTTGTAAATTATGTTTGAAATTCCCTCTTTCTATTTTTAAAATATTGATATTTTGCTTTTGGTTTATCTAGCTTGCAAATCATGTTTGGAATTCCCTTATTTATTTTGTAAACTAGTCATTTAAATTATTTATCTTGATTATTTAATTTATATAAATTTCAAAATTATTATTAGATATTATATATTTAATAATTTTAACTTTTATATCTTTATCTATATATATATATATATATATATATATATATATAAAATTAATCTTTTCATTTTTTTTTATTGAAGGGTAATGTGATATTTAATCTATCATTTATGAAGGGTAAAGCTTAACCTAACATGTCAAATTAAAGTAGGGGTGACATTCAAATTTGATGACTGTTCACCACAAATATGGCATGGAATCTCTTCTTCCTTATTCTATTTCCAATTTGTTTCTATGGACTTAGCCTTTGACTACCACACTTCTTCTCTGCTAATAAACCCACTGAGAATATCATTTGGATCACGATTCGTTTCATTCTCATCAGACTCGTCATCACTAGCAGGCCTTTTTTTCAACATACCATTATCACGATCTTTGAGATCAGGGGGTTAAAGAGGTTCTGTATACTCCTTTCCATAAACTTATTTCATCCATTCCTCATCTTTTTCATCATCCTGTCCCCTGTGGATCAACAACCGTTAGATAGTAACAAAAGTAGTTTATCACCTTCAACAACGTGGATCCTTAGTTGCAGCTAGCCCACACAATCCTGTAACAAAGTTCAGCGGTGTTTGTTGAGCAACGCTTGGTTCGGAGTAACCCACACACGAGTCTGTGAGACAGACATCAAGTAAAATTCGGTAATGTATATGGTAAATTGCACAGATAAGTATGGTGTTGCATCAAAATTATATGCTTGCATGTCCGCCAAAAAGTACCCTCATATACCCGAGTCTTCCTTTGTTACCAGCTAAACTCATGGGAAGGCCTAGTAACAAAGCTCATATAAAAGGTGTCATAATTATAATAATGGGCAGTGGATATGCAATGGCATTCCTTAAAAATAGGAACAAAAGTAAATATATGATCATTTATTTGTGAATCTGAATTCACAATTCCAAGTAGGGGTAGCTAATAACAATTTCTTTGTTGAAGTCTTGTATATTTAACATGGAAGTGTTTGTGATTTCATAGTCGGCAAATACAACTAAATAATTAATAGCAAGACAGCGCATCACAGTTTGTAAGGAAGAAATGTTTGCCAAAATTTAATGAATATATTCAGAAGAATAACACCCCCATGATTATCCTATTATAAGAAGCACCCCCACTAAACAGACGAATACATTCAGAAGAATAATGCCACAATGATTATCCTATTGTAAGAATCACCCCCACCAAACAGAACATATCTGCCAGTAGGGAAGACAAACTCAAAGAATTTAAATCCTCCAAACACAAACTCAAATAACTAAACTAGATTATGTCCCTGAAGTTAGCTTATAGCGTTGCATGACAGAAACATAATCGATCACGACAAATGCAAAGTAAACTATAATGACACTGGAATTGCATAAACTTTATGAAGGCCACAAAATAATAATTAAAGATGGGAAGCCATGTAAAAAAAATCCTCCTTTAGCTCCAACCATTGGTCCCTAGCATGGATATTAAGGTAGAATTATATGAAAAAACTAGAAATGGTAAAACTCTGTTAGAAGTTGTTCAGCCAAATGACAATATAGAAAGGTTAGGCTATAAGATTTGTAAATTGCAGTCACATATCCATGATAAAAGACAAATATTACACATACAATTTCCAGATGCATTCTACAAAGGAAAATAAAAGACATTGGATCATAATTTAAATAGAGGTAATAAGATATCCACATGCATTTAAGAAGCTTGAATGGATAAAAATGATAGCAGCAATAGCAATTTGTTTAGATGATCTATGAGCATCCGGGTTTGCGAACAATCTTGCATCAACCAAAAACATGGATTTGGGTTCTTGTGCATGTTTTGTGTTTGTACGACTTGCATGCTTGTAGAGGGAGGTAAAACCACAGTCAGGAAACACCAAAAATGGCCCAACAAGATAGCAAGGGCAAAAGAAAGAAGCAGAAAGACAGTTTCAACCATCTCTCAGAGGTCACGTGACCCTTTGTTATGATGGTTGCAAAACCACCAATGAAACCGTCGGTCGGCTGAGACCCACTGCCAATGTGTTTATACCAGCAGTTTCACCCACAGTATAAGAAAAACAAGATCAACTCCCACAACTTCCAAGATTTGACATATAGGCCTTTTTTCTAAGAACTTGGGGACTCCAAGAGCTGGCAGGGATCAGGGTCAGACCTGAGGATTCAAAGTCAGAATAAGGGGAAGAGTTAAAGGCTCTTTTACAAGAGAAAGGTCGAGGAAAATATGCTCCAATTGCAGTCAACTCCAGTTCTAGATCAGAAGTGGGGAAAACCGGAGAGTTTAGCTATGAGAGTGATGTTTTATGTATTGTAATCGGTCATTTAATGGAGGGAATGTCTTCATCATAGTTTAGTAGGGGTAGGGGAATGTGTATGTGTGTATGAGTCTATGTAACAGTGCTGAATTTCAATAAAGAGAGTGTGTGTTTGGTTCCATGCTATGTCATTGTGTTTGTGTGTCTCCATTTGAGTGTAGGTTGTGAGTCCATAGCTAGGGAGTAACACGGTCATTTGATTGGTCCCCTTATTCTGGTCTACATCCTTAGAAGTATTGATGAAGATATATCGGTCTCTAGATGTTTCTAGACAAATAAGTTCTACCTCATCGAAATCCTCTGAACATAAAGATAATAGAGAAATCAGAAGGTTTGAGAGCTAAAAAAAGAAGTCTTTAGAGATAGAGAAATCAGAAGAATCTCCTATTGCATTTGAAAAACCATAAAATCAAGCAGTTTGTGGATGGACAATATTTCAGCATTTAGATGTCAAATTAGTCAATTGCAAGACTACAGTATGGGAAGGTGTAAGTAGCCGAATCAGATGCCTCGTGGTTGACCAGGATACCTGATGATTTTACACCAACTCTAAATTGTTAAATTGTGATAATTGATCTTCCTTTATATTATTTTCAAGATTCCCTAAATATTGAGGATGAAACCCTCAAATTGAAGCATGGCGTGGATTGAGTTCCACAGTGTGATGAAACTAGCTTTTGATGATGTGGAGAAATTCTTAGAGTAAATTGTTGGCTTATACAACTCACAAGATGCATTGCACAAGAAGGCATATATTACTACTATAAGATTCCTTAAATGTTGAGAATGAAAACCTTAAATTTGATTGGCATGGATTAATCTGCATAATGTGATGAAAGAGTTTTCAATGCTATACATAAACTCTTAAGTAAATTATTGGTTTGGACAACTCACAACATGCATTACACATGAGTACTTATATATAATGGAAAGTGGGGATTGTTTTAGATTTTGCATCGACTGAGTTTGATGGTCATTTTTGCCATCCCTATTGCTATCACAACAATGTTTATTTCCATTGGACTTGTGATTTTCCTCTTAGAATTTTACACTACTGATGTCTTTCCAATCTACACAAACCCTGCCTTTTCTTACCAGATACTATGTAGTGGTACATCCATGGCAGTCCTGCATGGGGAGTGTGAAAGCCCAAATGATTGTCTGGCCATCCCTCCATCCAAAAAAGATGGAGTTTTGCAGAATCAAATAACAAACAAAAGTGAATCACGGAAACTAGATGTAGATCATCAACTTAGCAAGCTGCTGCCTTAAAAATTACTTCATGAATCGCAAAGAAAGGCAGTGAAGAACATGGTTAAATATGCAGCACACTGAACACCCCATTAAACAATGATTCAAACAGTATAATTAATAGAGAGAGGCCTCCTTAACTTGGGTTTTTCTTAGCAACTTGCTTTTAACTGCAGACTTTCTTTTACTTTCCATAACTGTATTGCGTTTTAGTTATCTTTAATTTATCTTCATTATAATACTCGAGTGTTTTCCTAACCTCCCTACTTAGCATTTGCAGAACTCTAAATCAAAGCTTTAGCACAAACAAGTTTTGTATATATGATGCATGATTTTACTGTAAAAAAAAATGTTTTCTCCAAAAAATATGCTTAGTTGTTGTACACCCTTAACATGTGTTTGATTTCCATTTAAATCTCTACTTTTATGAGTGATAAAAAAGAAATTATGTTGTAATCCAAAACGTTGCATCACACACAGCCATGAACGAAGATCTCATGTCTCCAATTTGTTTTACATGAGTTTTGGTCATTACCAGATGTTTTTAAGTTACTCAAGGCCCCAAGCCATATCAGGCTAGAATATACTTTCAACACAGAGGATCCAAAGCACACCACCTAAATTTAAAGTTGATAAAATTAATTGAAGATTAAATAAACAAATAAATATTCAATTGGCTAGCAACATTACTCTAATAATCAAGTACTTGAATGAGCCCAAGAAATCATAGGTTCCAATCACTCCTACATTATCTAAAATGTCCAAAGTCCCATGATTGTAAGAAGAAAGCAATTACATCTACAACTCTTTAACTCCACCTTTTGCAGTTGAAGAATCACATTCATGGACAAATTTGAGTCAATTTTAACAGGTTATAGCATATGTTACAGCTCAAATGTTGAGCCCACTCACATGCACCATATTTTATTTGTATGCATTTGAAAATCTGCTTGCCTACAGGCTGAAACTTACAAACCCACAGTTTTTACCATTTTAAAAAGTAGGGAATGTTTTTGAAGGTGTCAATTTTTTAGGAAAATAGGACCAACATATTCCTCTCTCCAAAAAAAGAGCTAGGCAGGATAGAAATGACCCTGATGCCTTGTGCTTTCTAAAAAGACCTCAATGAATGGTTCAATGTCGTCTTGAGGAAAAGATCTTGAATTTTGCATCATCCATAACTTTTAAGACAGTTTCTGCCAAGACTATAATGAATTGTTTAACTTTAGGTAAGGTCCTAAAAGTTGCATCAAACATAATTGCAAATGGGAATTTCCCAAAAAACTACAATGAATCTGACTTGAGGAGAATACACTAAGTTAATATTTACTTTTAAAAACACTACATGAAAAAACTCTTCATCTGTCATTCATTATGGCCCGAAACAGGCATGAAGAACATATATATAGACTCGCCTTTACCTGGATGATTCTAATGGCGCCATTGTAAACCTAAAGAAAGATGGGGACAATAACAATTTAAATTACAATAGATTTTTGAGTTAGTATAGGAACATGTAGTGTTAGCAACTGCGTGATTAGGTTAAAAACAAATACAAAAATAAGATTTTACAAGTCTCTAAGAATAAACACAGACGTCGTGTAATACCTACATATAACATTCACTGTGTTGGCTCAGTCTCGGGCTATTATTCATTGGAAGACTCCATTGAAATTGCTTTTACACATACAACACCATATTGGTTATGGAAGGATAAATGTCAACTAACTTTAGAGAGGATAAATTCAGCTTCAAATGATTCCCATTCCTCTTCTTTTTGCAGGTACTATTTTGTCAACCCAAATTGTCTACCACCTATACTACTTCAAAATGCAAAGCAAGAACAAGATCGTGTTGTAAATTCTGGATTGATTACCATTACATTCAGACGTGTCTGGTGAACTAAATGCAGTGACTGTATATTGTAAGGTTAGGAAATGGACTGTGAAATGAAATGGAAATGAAAGAGTGAAACCTAATTCTAGTTCACTAAAAATGTGATATGAAACATATATTTATCAACACGAAAACATTCTTCAGCTTCTAATGTATCTAGGTGAAACATGCTACAAAGAATCCTTAGCCACCGCCATTATATATTATCATTACATTTATTGCTACAAAGGATCCTTAGCCATGGCCATGACAAGAGACAAAGCAGGGTTACATTTAATGCTACAAAGATCCTTAGAACGGCCATGACAGGAAACAGGCCAGAAACCCTGGACCTTCAGACTAAGGTTGTAGTTTACAGAAGCTTTTGTGCATTTGTAGAGTCCTGTAGCTGATAAAGAGAAGAAGAAGAAGAAGAAATTTTAACGTCCACGAGGCTACCAAAGACAATTTATGGGACAACAGATCTTGCTAAAGATCTTTCTGACATTCAGATCTCCTGTTGGTGAGGTTGATAATCAGCTCCCCTGTTTTTCCTACCATATTCTCACTGAAAATCTCTTGAAAAGATGCAGTAGTCACCATGTTAACACACTGGATCCTAACATCCTTATAAGCATTACACAGATTCTCACTTCCCATGTCTAGTCTTTTCCATCTTGATAATAAACATTTGGAAAACCTTCATTCTGTTACACTTCTTCAATTTGGGCTACCAAATCCTATTCTCCTCGGTTGCAAACCTGTTTTCCTGTTGTGGATTTAAAAATGGGCAACGGCGGACGTAGGCCCCGTTTTGTTAGAGGAGATCACCAATGGATCTCGACCAGGTGCATCACTGTAAGTGGTGGCCAGCTGCTTCGCCGAGGCCTGGACATGGCTCCACACGTGTCTCAGCCAGTCCCGCGCGAGCGAGACGCCAGATCACTTCGAGGCGAAGATCAACCCTTTCGAGCGCGCATTCTCTGCAAATTGGCCCGGGGACCTTCCTCGGCCTCCATTAAATGGAGTAGCCGAAGCACCTCGCCACCGTACCCCTCGATATACCTCTAGTGATTTCCATTAAACACTATATATGCTTATAATGCGGTTAACATGTTGAATGTGGTATAATAAATAGAAAGGAGACATCCCCGAACATATGAAGTAATGAAGGTGTATCTTCAATGTCATTAAAATTGTGTTAAAACCTTGTTTTTTTAACCCGGAGGTGGATTGGCCATAAAAAGGGTTGAGTTTTATCCCTTAGTGATTTTGACAAAATGTATCACCTCTAATCATGATAGTTTAGGTGAAAGAGACTCTAATATTAAATGTATACTTACTTAGCATATTATAATCAACTATTCAAAAAATTGAATCTCTTTACAATAAACACTTAAACTTACCACTACAATCAATCTTAACGTTGAAAATACGAAATTAGCAATCACATGTGAACTGTGCAATGGGGACGTTGAAGGGGATACATTGAAAAAGTTTAACTTAAGGGAGCGAAATAATGCAAAAGGAATAGGGGCGATGAAGGAGGAGTTTGAGGGAGGAGAAGTGCAGGGGTGGGGAAAATGTTTGGGGGAACCTAAGCAAAACTCTTCTTTCTCATGACCAAGCTCTTATGGACCACTTACCATTTTTGTTAATCATTTGAAGGATAACGGGGGTGTATTGCAAGTTGACATTTGTAATGGCGTCCCTTGTGATTTTTGGATACTTAGATCACACATCAATTTAAGGGGAATTTGTTTGCGTATAACCACGACACTTTAGAGATAGGGATATGTACATTAGACTCAGTGTCACATGTTGAGTCAATGTAGTAGTTGTTTGATAACCGCTAAACATGGGAAAACAAGTAGTTTTGCATCATCTTTACAAACCATTATTTTAGGTCATTCTCCACGTTTTTCTAAGAAACAATAAATATCGGCTATAGGAATTTTCATTGTGGATTTATGGCAAAGTAAACCCTACTCACACTCATCCACATGGACGGTTACGATGCGGTTGTACATCAACGACCAAATACATTGCATCTGTCTATGATGTAGCAAGTCTTAAATCAGGTCCCTTTATTCTAATATGGACAACGTTGGCATAAAAATGGACTAATAAATACCTTTACTTGACACTCAAATAGTACATATGGTACTTTCACCATCTATTCAAAGGTCAATAAATAAACTTGTACATCTCTTTATTATATGAATGAATTGGTCAATGATTGAGTTTGATGGTAGACCTCAAAACTAAAAATAAAATACTACTAGAAACTAAAAAAGAGGACAAGTTGGCTTGACTTTTAAATTTTTTTCTATTATAAATTATAATTAGATTGAGCATAAGTTTATATGGTTGGGTGCAGACATAAACTCACAAAGAGGACGAAACTTATAAATCTAAATTGTTTTATTTGAATAACACAAAAGTTTTTAAGTGAAAAAATATATAACTAATAACTTAATCCAAATTGATGTTTTCTAAGTTATTGTTCATGTCATGGTTGATAGGAGAACTTCTAATAATCATAAAATCCAAGTAAACCTGTTAAAAATGAGTAGGACAACGAAAATCTCAGCCCGAAATGGTTGGTGTGTCAATTAAATAAAAGTATTTGAGATTTTTTCTCTATAAAATTGTCACAAACATAATGTTTATGAAAGAGTTGATACTACTTCAAATCTGAAGAAGATGACAATATGAAGCATTTTAGAAGGCCATTTATTGGGATTCAATCTATTGATTCAGAAGCAAACACCACCAAAGGAGTTTTTTATGCACATCAATGACCAAAAAGTTCTGTAGATTTGGAAAACCACATGGACGGTTCTAACTCATATGTGCTTCAATGACCAAAGTATTAAGAACTATTTGATATCTACACTATATTAGATTTTGCAAGGTGTATTCTGAATGGAAAATGCCTTCGGTGTAAGTAATAATATATTAAGAAAAGACACAAAATAATTTTTTCATATATTTTGAAAATTTCAAATCCAGGCGCAACCCTGAGAATTATAAAATATATTTTGAGTCATGTGTGTGTGACTGCACATTTCATATAGATGGAATGTATTTTATTTCCAACACACGGTTCCTAGATCATACCAATAATTTTTCTAATTAGGAAGCCAGTAAAAATGTGATGAGGTGTTGATATCTTGCCATGCATTGGGTCTATTTTGTTAATCAACTTTCTGCCTTCATGTAAGAAGCATATTTTGTTGGATTTAGAGTCGTTAATTACCCATATATAAATTGTCATAAATAGTGGGTGTTGTTATTGAAATAAGGGGATTATAATAATAGAATTGTGAACAATATAGGTATGAGTCACTATTGGTAGGTTTATGTTAATCTAGAAAATGTGTGCTTCATTTTGGATTTAATTATGAACCACTTTAATAGTGGAGTAAGCATGATTATTGCACATGATCTCCTTTGGTGAGGCCAAATGGACTCGACAGAATCCCCTCTGATGGATTTGTACTATGAAAAAGAAGGGGTAATTTGTAGTAATGATAACCGAAGGTTGCGTGTGTTGAGGAAGTCACGTGTAACAAATGTTTTGGCCAAGATTTTCTACTTCCCTCCCTCGAGAAACAAGATTCAACCCAGTAACCAAACTCGGTGCCAACATAAGTCATGCGTGTAATTCTTCCCTGTTGTGCGAGAATAGTTTTTCCAAGAATAGCTTTCCAATGATATTGCAAATTCTCATTCATTCATACTTCAATGACCAAAGTACACAGAACCATCTAATATATACATGATGTAATATTTTGTAAACTTCGTTCTAATAAGGAAAATACCTTTGGAAAAAAATAACTTAATTGATATAAAATAAGTAAAGCCCCAAAAATAGATATCCTACATTTAAGATACATAACAAATCACATTTAGGTATCACACACTTGAGAGACCAAAATAAATAGAATTCCGTATAGGGGCTCAAATATCCCTCATTTAGGATCACTTATTGACATTCCTCTTCCACTATAGTGAGCTCTAACTTTCATACACCATTATATTAGTTTAGCTACATCAAACCCTCCAATGTAACTTGTTAGCCACAACATGAGCTACCCCATTGTGTGAGGATAGAGAGACATTGACAATACTTCCTTCTCTCCTAGATAAAATTGTCATGTATATACTATGACCATGTAACTTTGTTGATGCTAATAGACAATGAATAAGAATCATGTTACAAATCACACTTGTTAAGGAGTAAGGGTTTCTTAAAAATGTGTTCTTTATTTTCTCTTAGGTTTTTGAGTTCACATTAATTTTACATGCTCTTGTAATTTGTATTTTTTGTGGGCTTGCTTAAATTTACTTGTTCTTGTAGTTTTGTAATATGTTATTTTTGGTGGCCACAAATAACCCCTCTTTAAGAGTGTTACAATGATACTTAATGATAGTCGTGTCTAACTCCCTCACTTTCAAAGGTTTCATTTTCTTTTCTTTATATTTTTTATATTTTATATAAAAATTTAATTTTTGTATTGATTGTTACTTTAAAAGATAAACTAGAGTGTGTATATATATATATATATATATATATATATATATATATATATATATATATATATATATATGAAACATGAATAATGTATTGTTAAGTTTTTTAATTTTTAATTTATATATACATATGTTAAGTAATAACAACACTTGATATTGCTAAAGTTAAAATAGGAGAATACAGGGGTTAAATGCGGAGATAATCACGCAAGAATAGAGGATTTCAATTTTACAGGATCAAATTGCTAAAGTGGATACTGAGCAAGGAAAGGGTAAGATGAAGCTCGAGATGAGCAGCCCTGATAATGAATAGATCAGGGAAATGGAGGAAAAGAATACCAAGAATATACCAAAAAGAGTCATCATCAACTGGAAAGATGATATGGGAGCAAGCCCAAGCATGAGAACCATAAGTAAAGCTTCCTCAAGAAAGATGAGTTGAAGGCTGACCTTTTGCTACACTTTTCTCTATGGTCCTTTTTCTGTGGTTATGTTTATCTTGTTTCTTTGGAGTTCTATATGTAATTTTTTTTAAAAAATTATCGATACGTAGACCGGGTTTGGTCTTGTTATGTGTTGATGGCACTATTGGTCAAGACTGTTTGACTTTGTGCTTTTGGTCTCCTTTTATTGGCCTTTGTGCCTTCTGCTCTCTTTTTACGTAAAGGTTTTTTTGGGTCCCTTCAAAAGCAACTCTTATTACCTTATCTAAAAACAACAACAATACTTATATTGTGATATATATATAATTCAAATATTGTTGTAATAACAAATATAAATTTAGTAGAAACACATTATTGTGGCGACTGATTTTGGTAAGGGACTAATGAATTATTCTTGTGCTAGTGTATTTATAAGTTTATTGATTATTGGTCTAAATCAGGTTGTTGTTGGTGTTTTTTCCTTATGTCATTCAATTGAAACTTATTTGTCTTAAGTCCCATGAAAATTTCATTTCCTTCAACATATCATGAACACTTTATTTTGCATTTTGAATTAATTAGTGTATCGTGTTCCTTAAGGAATGAGACATTATGGACAATTGGTGACCGAGAGGACAATTTGGGACTTCAGAAGTTCCCTAAATCTCCCTAAACCATGACAAAATGGTAGAGCATTCAGATAGATTCTGAAGTTATCAAGAACATGAGAAACGAAGTTCGTATGGTCAAGATATCATTGGTCAAAGTTTGGTCAAATTTCATACTCGACGGGGTCAATTGGCCAATCAAGCATCAACACGTGGAAAAGTGAAGTGTGAGCAAAAGTGTAAAAAAATAGTTTTGGATGTCGGTCTTCGACACTCGTGTTCGGACAAGTGGGCCCCATTATTTGCTGGTTGGGGGCCCTCAGCCAGGGTCAACACACTTTTTTGATGGAGGGGTGTCTTTGCCGTTGTTTCGTCACTATGGCATTGCCACAATTTTCATGCCACTGAGTGTTTTTGCATCGTCAATATGGGATTTATATTCTACAGACTTATATGTTGCATTGGAGACCGAGTTGTATTTGCCATCTCATCTTCCACACAGTGCCTAACTCATTCACATCTTGGCAAGCCAACTTGGCATAACATTACAACCTAACAACTCGAAAAATTCCCAACGACGTTCAAACATTAGCGAGTTAGTAGGCACATGGCCCCTCACACCTCACCATAGCCACTTACGTGTCAGTTCATTCATTGGCCCATACACATGGGTGTTAAAACAAAGGGGGAAGCTTGACCGTAACCACGTAGAGATAGGGCGATCGATCCCCGTTTAAACCCATTGCAAACTTTTATACCCCGTCAATATGGGAGTATTCCCAAATGGGAATATAAAATGATGTAGGGTGGTTGGGGTGATTTGAACCCCTAATGACCAGTTTGTTAAAATTATTCCCCACCGCTAATCCATTTTAGCTCGACGAGTTAAGAAAAGGGCTTTCTTCTACTTAAAGAAGCTTTTTGCAGGTCTGTGCACATGGGCATATTGGACCAGTTGGTAGAAATCATATTTTTTGGAGCACTTAAAAGAAAAACCAGTCTTCAAAGTGAACTAGTGAAATGTTCAGAATTTTGATATGCTCCTGATGTTATCACCCTTTTCCCGTTTTGGAGATTTTGTGATGACAATTTATGGTACAGAAATTATTGTTTTGCAAAATTCCAAAGGGAGTAACCTTAAAAAGTACTTCGGGAAGGTGAAAGACATTTTATTGAGCTCTGTCACGGTCTTTCAAAGGTCTGAAAGCACACTTTTGTAGGTTTTGATCTATTTTATTGATGGTAAGGGTTATTAAATACTTATAGTTTGAGAAAAATTAATAGATCGGTTCATATGCACTCGAAGACGTAGGCAATTGTTGAACTTCGTAAACAATTTTGGTGTTGTCTTTTTATATGGTATATCTGTATTTGAATTCTAATTTATTTTCCTATTTAATCAGTTAAGTTAAAATTCAAGCATGATTTAAATATCGATTTACAACTCCACCAATGAATTGGTAAAAATGGAATCTGAATTTTGAGAGGCTTTGATCGAACAATGAAATAAGAAATTTTGAAATCTATTTTCGATAAGTTCAAATTCATATTTGAAATAAAATTTTGGTCCGTTCTTTTGGGTTAGTTAGAGTCCTAAAACTGATGAATTTATAAGATCTGGGCGATTAGTTAAGAAGGGTAAATTCATTCTTTGTGTTTATGGATGATGTTTAGTATCAAAGCCGGATGATTTGATCATGTGATTGCTTCAATTTGTGTAGTTATTTCAATTTTGATTGGACAGGTACAGGTGCACTATGGGCAAGATGTTTAAACAGGAAAATCTCGATGAGATTGTAACTTATAATCACCAGATACAGGAAGATAACTCTCTCCTGAGATCAATGTATTACTCCTTAGAGGAGGAGAATGGTCACTTGAAATCAAAATTGCAAACCAAGGATGAGCACTTGATAAGGTTATAGTATGGTGATCAAAAGAAGGAAATGCCTTCAAATTCATATGTAAAAACCATGACGGAAGAGTGTACTATAAGTTATTAACCACGTGATTATTCTTCGCATTCAGATTTAGATTCAGGTATTGATGTTTTTGGTTCATTTGAAAAAACGCACTAAAGGAATTGGATCTAGATTGTTGTTTAAAATAGGATTTGATGGAAGAGGCCTTGGTAAGAATGGCCAAGGAATTGCTAACATGATAAAGGTTGAGGATTGTCCTCGTTTTGCAGGTTTGGGTTTTCCTAGTGTGAGAATGTATATTAGAGATTAATTCAATCACGCTGACGGGAGATCTTCCGAAATCAAATTGAATACCCCACTAGTCCTATAGGAAGATTTTGAGTAGGAAAATGGTGTTTCTTCATCAGAAGATGAATTTGGTAAGTAAACATAGTGAAGAGGTATTGAGATTCCACATCCACTTTATGACCATAATCATAAGCACAATAGAAATTGTAAAAAATTTGATCCACTCTTTCAGTTTAAGAAGTATGAATTTGATTTTAAGAAAATGTGGAATGTTTTTCCCTGTACTTTTTATGGATTGCATAATCTTTCTGTTGTTAGTTGTTGAAAGAGAAGGCCATTGTTGAAGAAGTTAGTTTCATTCGTCAAGAACAAGGCAAATGGAAAAGACCAATCTCGTCATTCAGAGGTAAGAAATAGCAAAAATATTTCCTCGTCCCATAAGAAGGTTTAACAAGGAATTTTTGTGCTCATTGTCATGTGAATGGGCATCGAGTGGACACTAGTTAGAAACTTCATCCATTTCACCATCATAATAATGGAAAGAAAAAGATGGAATACAAACATGTGGCAAAGGTAAATAAAGTTGTGAATTCCCCACCAATTCACAAATCAACCGTAGATCAGGTAATACCTAAAAATGAAATTCCTTTAAAATGAGTCGGTCAACAATTTTTTAATTATCTATTGTATAATTGTAATTGATGAATAACATGCATTCTTTTTGGATCATTTTTTGGATTCCGATGACAAGAAATATTCCCATATTTTCATTTGCTTTGAAATTTGATAATGGGGTCACCCGTAGGGAATACCTGAGGGAAAGGTTCATCATGCTCATATTATACTTCTCACTTGATTAGGTTGATAGAATCCATTTCTATTATTGGCAGCAAATATGTAGATTCAATGAGCATGTGTATAATGTCTATTTTTGGAAATTTACATTTCAGTATCTATTGTTGATTTTCATTGTGCAAATTCAGACACCATTTTGGTATTGTAATGAATATACAATCTTATAATGTCCATATATGATGATTGCACATGATTTAAGTCCCTTAATTTGTGCATTTTTTGTAACTATCATATATGGTTATAATTAGAGTGTACATTTATTGCACTAAAAAATTGGTTTGTAGATGTTGTCTGGTAAACTTTTGTAATGGATACGTGTTTCATTGTTGTGGGTATGCAAGTAGTTTATTTCAATCCTTTTTACAGTTCGGTATGTTGGGATAAATATGCTATTGACATATTCACATGATTTAGTTTTGACTATAACTATTTTTGGCATGTGTGGTTTAAAAATTCTAGGTCATGATATTTGCAGTGGTTGACAATTTCATAGGAAAAATGGACATTAGCTATTTTTGACATGTAGTTGTCTTTTACACTGATCTAATTTGGTGGAATTGATTTTACAGTGATTGGCCTTATCACAGAGTATCAGTTGAGCACTTGACTTTTCAGGTGGAGAGATGTTTATTTTTATCTGATCGATTGTTTGCGATGGTAGTCACAATTACTAGGATTTGGCATTTTATAGTTATTTGCAGAGATTGACAAAATCACAAAGTATTAGGGGACAATTGCCTATTATGGCTGAACTTGTATAATTTTAACTAATTAATTTTTGTGATTAACTGATAAAAAATTTGTAGTATTTTAACCCTTGATGTTATTTATATATCTTGTATGTGTTTGTGAAATGAAGGATGGGTAACAACATTTTGTGGGTGAAAAACAACATTTTTTGGACAAAAAGCGTTCCTAGTGGGGAGGTATGATCCGAAGGACAATTTGGGACGTTTTCCCTATATCTTCATAAACCATTACAGAATGGTAGATCATTCATAGATCTTTCCGACAATATTAAGAATGTCGGAAACAGATGTCGTATGCTCAAGATATCGATGGTCAAAGTTTGGTCAAAGTTCATAAATTTAAAGAAAAATACTTAATTTGTCTTTTCAGAGGACAAAGGAAAGTCACAAGTCGAATATGAATATGAAGAGTCATGTGTGGGGAAATGGCATGTCAATCTAGAATGCTATAAATTAGGATGGCCTCTTCATTCCAAAAGATCCAAGATTTTGAGATTTTTCACTCTATAGCAATTGTGGATTGTTGTTGAACTTTTCATCATCAATGCACAAAAAATAAAAGCTACATTTGTTTCATTTCCCTTTCTCATGTTTCCCCTATTCTCTCTTTTATGCACTTTGTAAGCATAGTGATGGAGAAGGATCTTTCCACCTTTGATAGATGAATCTAAGAAACTTTGTGTCTTTAATTCATTGGTCCCGCTAAATGCCTTCATTGTTTCTTTCTTCTATATTGAATAATGAGTTACTCTGATTACCGGGTGTGAACTCTGCAATTAATCTACTCATGCAACAATGACCTTCCTTTCCTAATTTCTCTCATTCACCTCTCATCACTATAATTTCACTCTAACACCCTTTGAACAAACTCATTTCCCACTCCTTTGAACAAACTCATTTCCCACTCCTTGGGACCATTTCTGTCCATAAAGGTTACATTTCTATTTTTTCATTTTGTCAAACAGCTCGAGTCCCTTGTTGAGATTATTATTTTTTATTTATTTTCTCGTACGTCTAGCAAAGAAAAGGTGTCTCCAGCATTTGCAAATATCCTTCTCTCCTTATGCCTTATGGATGGTCAAACGTTGTCATCAATCTCCCATGGCAACGCAAGTTGGGAAGGGTGTAGCAGGGTCTATTTTTTTTTGTTTGTGTCGTTTACCAGGCATCCCTTTTTGAATAGCAAACCATGTTCCAAAGCTCTTATCTTGGCGCAGAAAGGGAGGATTAAGGTATACAGTGTGGAATCTGGCTTTACACATGTCAATGATTATTTTGGACATTTACGCCTTTTCAAGAGCCCCTTTTGCATATATTTGTAATTGATCACTAGCCACTACCACATGAAAAAAATACTTGCTTCCTTTTTACTTTGAATGATAACCATACATACTCCACAGCTCCCATTCCGGCGCGGGCAGTATGGATACTGACACAATTTTAAATATGCGTAAAGAGGGGGTAAGGACATTGGTTTCACGCCAATCAAATGTGGTTTCTTGAAAAAATAATCCCTTGGTGTTTATTTCAACAAAACAAGCCCATCATCCTACTAATATCATAGTTGATTGGTTGTGGGATGAGTATGTTTGTTTGCTCGGTCTTCTCCTCTCCTCTTTTAAGGCTTCATAATCCCAAAAACAAACTATGTTCAATGCCTTTAAATACATGCCTTACTACCTTAAGTCAACTAGCCTTTTCAGTGCATCTTGGAATTGCTTCTATGACTGAAGTTCTCAATTCATTCATTATAACGTGGTTCTTAAAGTCCATTTTTGCAGCATTACTTAATAGAGTGCTTTAGATAAATAGTTTTCTTTTTTAGCTATGCTCTACTATTTTATTTGCAGGGAATGAAAATGTTCAAATTTTTAATTTTTGGGTTCTGAATATGTTTTCAGGTTCCAAACCTGGAGAAACTCAAACATTTCAATGAATGTTTGCTTCAGGTCATTGGATGCAAGACATGGATGGAGAAATGCCCATAACAAGTTGGAGAGGCAACTTCTATCACAATTGTTGGCCTAGTTTCATAATTTTCAAAAAGAAGAGAATATATCTACCCATACTAGAACAAAATATACATAAATAAAGAAGGATCCTATACTAAAAGCAGTTGGCCTGGCATTGGTAGCTTACTAACTTTTTTGAAAAAGTACTCTTCCTGGAATGGAAGATTATACATGGTGTTTCTATATTATCATGGGGTTAAACCTGTTGCACAAATGCCTGCCATTTTGTAGTATTACATATTCTGCCATGAATTGCAGTATCTAAAAATGATACACCTCATTAGATCCACATGGATTATTAGATATATAATACATTTGATTCATCAGATACAATACAGTTCATTCATGAGATACTTATAATACATGTTCCATGTGATGTGAGGAGGGCATTAAGAAAAACTATTCCAATATAATATTTTTAAGCGTGATTATTTGTTGTTTAAGGCTATATATTCATTTGGGACAGCAGGATACTCTCGATAAAAATTTAAGTTTTATGAGTGGGTTTCCACATTTAACAAATTTTAATCCCGAGAGTGCAAACATTTGTGACTTAGGTGGAACTTAAATGTATTCTTACAAACATGTATATTCATTTAATGAAAATAGGGAGTGACCATTCAAACTAACGAGGTTTAAACTCCAACAAGTTTAGAAACCTACATATGAGGTAGGCATTGAAAATGCAACATTGTTTTTATAAGTTAGATGTCACCATGACATCTAAAAAGAGGAGAAAGAGGAGAAATTGTTGTTCTTGTCAATGCCACACCAATGATGGATATATACAATGCTATTTTCCATCATTTTATCAAATGTCAAACAAAAATTTTAACCATGAATTGACCGTTGCTAGAGACTTTTACAAGAATCGTGTAAATGTCTCTCAACATTTTCTAACTTGTAACTAATGAGAGGATGCTCCAAATGCCTATGTTCTCATTTACTGCTAAAGATGTTTTCCAATTTGCTTTAGTGCTATTGCAATTGAAATTCAATATATCTTTAGAAGATAAGTCAAATGCATTTTTAGTTTAAACTTTAAAGGCATTGGCCCCCTGCAGAACAATAGTCAAAACTTTAAAGGTTGAACTTGTAGATGAAACTAATAATCTAAGCCTCATATATGTATAGCAAGGTTAAAAGTTTAAACTGGAAAATCGTAGTGACATTGGCTAGCCTTTGAGATAATTTCTCAGTAGATGGTTGATTTCGAGCATTCTATTATTTCAGACAACTTTCTGGCTAAAGGGCCATTGTAGAGATGATATCATTAACTATGCATAATGCAATGCAAGGGCTTTGTAGGACGAGTACAATTTTTTTATAGTATGTTCCTTCATAGGGATAGATTTGTAACAATGATCAGCCAAAGGTTGAAGAATCTTTAACCAAGAGCCTACAAAGAATTATGACACCATCAAGAGAAAGCAATTAAATGTATCATCCATGTTAATCAACACAAAAATTGAAATTATAACCTCACAAAATGTTAATAAAAAATAATTGGATTATAAGTGATTTTAAAATTATTACGTTAGAATACTATAAAAGACAACAAAAAACAATAGCATCTATTGATTCATTATCTTTGTTGCCCACTTTCAATGGGTATTCTCATTTTGTACCCAACCATATAGCATGAGAGACAAATTAAAATTATTTTCCACCTGTGACCAATGTAATCAAATTTTTACAGTAACATGATAAAGTAGAAAAAAGTCCTAGAAGCTTTGAAATTGAGTAATACTAGAGATAAAACACTAGAACACCAAAAGCATAAGAAGAGGAGATAAACCTGAGGCAGATAAACCCTAGCTATAGAATACAAGTACAAATATAAAAATACAAGCAAGGGGAGGATTCCTAAGGATAAAATGGAAAGAAAGCCAAATAAAACCAAAGATGAAGATCAGAGTAGAAAAACAATGCAGTCAATGGGTGGGGCGAAAGAAAGAAAACTGCCAATGTCCTTATCCACCACCCCTTGGAGCCAATGCAAGCTCTGATAATATCAATACAAGAATTTTTTGGGTTGAGGGGCTTAATTGAAAAATCTGAGGAAGTAAGGTACTTTTCCTACAAGTACAAATATAAAAATACAAGAAAGGAGAGGATCCCTAATGGTAAAATGGGAAAAATCCAAAGAAAACCAAAGATGAAGATCAGAGTAGGAAAACAATGTGGTCAATGGGTGGGGCAAATGAAAGATAACTACCAACGTCCTTATCCACCACCTCTTGGAGCCAATGCAAGGTATGATGATACCCATACAAGAATGTCTTGGGTTAAGGGGCTTAATTGAAAAATCCTTAGAGGAATAAGACACTTCTCCCAAGACTCTCTTAACATCCAAGTCCAATGAGTCTCCATTGGTGGAAAGAAAAATGTTGATATGTACCTCTATGTACCCTAGGCTGCAAACAAGGAGGGCTAGAAGGCTCGTGACTCTTTAGTGTAAATGGAAAACATCCCATGGTATGTGAGTATGAGGAATGGGATATCCTAGTGGCAGCACATAGAGGTAGACATTGTCTCACTAATCTATCACCATCTACTTATGGGCCAGCTGAATCCAAGGGATGCTAAATACCCTCAATGACCAAGATAGGATTAAAAAAGAGGTAATCAAAGTGACTCAGCCCCCACAAAGTCAGTATGGTGGGAAGGGGTGATGTGTGGAGTCTCAAAAAAAATAACCAAATGACTATGAAAGTGACCCCACCTGCTTCGAGAAAGTTATAGACAAGGTATCAAGGAGATTTCTCCACTCCACATACCACCTATCACAAGAACACTTCATATTGGGTAGGGTGATTGATAAGGGAGAGATAAACTCCACTCCACTCCACCCCTGCCAATCCTAAATGCATGTGTGAATATGGATTAGATTATTTCATTATTCTACTCTAGCCATATATAGATAGGAGCCCGACGAAGTTGGGAGGGTGAGGACCCCCTATCTCTATATTATAGGCAATCACCAATGCCCTAACTATAGGGCTAGACTATAGGTAGTTCCCTCAGCCTTTCCTCTAGGTGTTGCGGTGTAATGTCCCCTTTTTCAAATTAGTTCCAATTGAATACTTCTTGTCATTTTTCTTCCCGTGGCCAAGAAGAAATTGAACAAGGGAAGTCCTTGGGTTTTTTTTTGTTTTCTTTCATTGTTATTGATGTTTTTCTTTTGTATTTTCCTCCCTAAGGCAGGTCAGATGGGTTGGAGATCTCCCAACATGAAAATAGATGATAAAGCAAGCTCTTAAGATGTCGGTCTAGAGGTAATTCACCCCTTAGACCTTTGCCACCACCAAAGAGGTATAAGAGGAGTCACATAGGCTCATTTGGATCATCAATTTTTGCATATACACTTTTATACTTGGTTCTAGGGATGATTGCTCTAATTTCATTCCACTAAGGGGCGACAATCTATTAGTGTGACATCCAAGGAGGACGAAATCCTTCATTGTGGCATATTGGAGAACCTAAACTCTCCAAGTTGGTGGTGGTGAAGGCATTATTGAAGACCATCTTACTTGCTTGCAACTAGGGCATCAAGGAGAAAACATATCAAAGGTTTTAACATTGTTTGGAGCCCCCCCTATTCTAGGGAGTGACTAGGGTTAGAGTTCATTTGGGTGTTTTCTAGGGCATGAAACTTGATTATTATTTGATATTCAAATTCATCATAATTTATAAGGGTGAGATCTTCTATACATTGATGGCGTTTAAAGACCTCATTTTTTGTCACTTCTATTGGCCACACTTGTGTTGTTTATAATTAATTTTCCAGCTAATTATTTCCTTGACTTTCATGGTGGAAAGTGCCCTAAAATATTCTTAAAGTGTTTACCTCTATTGTGGATGGTTTTCATGATGATATTTGGTTGAATTTTCATTCTTAGCAAGTTATCCTAAAAATATGAGTTTACTTCATTTAGGGTTTGTGTGAATTCCTTGTTTGTGTAGTTCATCCCTAGAAAGGGACATTACAGTGGTATCAGAGCTTCAGTCTTCCCATCCTTAGGATTTTATGCAAGAAGGCAACAAGGGTTTCATTTGCTATCAAAGGAGAGAAGAAATCAAACTAGCAAAGAGAAGAAAATAGCATGGCTCACCAACATCCACAGGAAGCCAAAATCGACAAGCTCGTTGAAAGGCAAGTGAGATTGGTAGATACTATGGACTTGCTAGCCCTAACCCTTCAAAGATATCATGAACCTAGGGTTCATAATGGAGAGGGCAGATCATCTAGAGAAAATACTTCACAACCACCCCTTGGATCAACTCACGGATCAGCCACTAGGCCTTCTTTCCCTCCAAGGGAATAAACCCTTCCGGAGGCGGGAACAAAGCCCTCTATGGGGCAAAGCATTGCGGCAAGCTATGAGGAATGCATGGCACATCCGATGGAGATACGGGGGGTAATTTCACTTGCTGAGTTCATTGGTGTAAGCAAAGGAAGGTCTAAGCTGGAGCCAAGACAAAATGTGCCACCAAAAGAGGTACAAAATGTGTTGGGTAAGATGTCATTCTCTATTTTTGATGGTTCGAATAAGGGGACAGCTAAGGGCATGGATTCAAAAGTTGGATACATACTTATCTTTGAGGCCTATGACGGAGGATGATGCCATAAAATTTGCAACCCTTCACCTAGAGGGGATTGCTCATGAGTGGTGGTTCCACAGATTGGTGACACAAGGGCATAGTGAAATCCATTCATATGATGAATTTTGTATAGGACTCGTTGGAAGATTTGATCTAGAATTGATCTAGAAGTTCACTTTCGGGAGCTTGCACAATTAAGACAACAAGGCACGCTAGAGGAATATGAGGCAGAGTTTCAGAGGCTTTCCGATATGATTACGGATGTCACAGAAAGGAAACTTGTTCTATTCATTGAGGGTTTGACCGAACCACTCAAGGGTTTGGTTAGTGCTTTTGATCTTGTCTCTTCAAGAGGAAATTAAGAAATATTTGGACCTTGAAGGTGCTGCCCCAAAAATAGCAGCGATCAGCACACATTTCAAGGTAAATTCAAGTGGAGGACAGCCCAAGGGACCCTTGGGACAGCCTAGAAACCCTCCCTTGGACCAGCCAAGGAATCCCTTCCAACGAATGTCGATTGTTCGCAAGGAGCTGCCCAAAACCAGCAGTGGAAGTGAGTCAAGAAATGAGCTAAGAAAGAGGAATTTGTGCTTCTCTTGCAAGGGTTCATAGTCTCCCAGTCAACGTTGTTTGGGTAAGGGTGAAGTACATTACATTGAGGTATTTTCAGATTGTGAAGATGATGAAAATAGTGTTGATGAAGCAAGGCAAGATAGTGTTCCGGAGGAGGATCCAGAAAGTTTGGATGCACTCTTGCTACCTTCTCCGGTGCACCTAGTTATCATCCATTCCAGATGGTAGGTGACCTACAAGGGCAAGGGATCATAGTGTTGATTGATAGTGGAGCCTCTTAGAATTTCATTGATGGCAAAGCGGTCATAGTGTTGAGTGCTTGGTGGCCAAGTTGGAATTGAAGTTAGAAGACTTCAAGGGCTTCATGGTTAAGATAGCAAATGGTTACTCTATGCCATGCGCAAAAAGGTGCCCCCAACTCCTCTTCACATTGGGAAAGCATGAGGTATTCACTGATTTTTATTTGATTAGCATGGCTCGTATCAATCTTGTGCTTGGGGTCCAATGGTTGCATTCATTGGGAGAACTTACTTTCAATTACCAAAACATGGAAATAAGTTTTATGGACATGGGCAAGAACGTGACACTTCAAGGTATGCTTCCGGAAAATCCTCAAGTCAAATACTTGGCAGAAGATACTTTGTCAAAAGAATCATATTTTTGTTCTTTATCTAAGATAGCAGCATATTAGAAGTCTTTGATTACAATCGAGTATGTCAAAAACAAGTTTACCAATGCTATTTTTTAGGGTGAAATGATGGATGAAAGGTACAAGGTAATAGATGGGCTCATTCTCTACAAGAACCGGGTTTATTTGGTGCCTGAATCAAAGGTAAAGAGTAAGATGTTAAGGGTTGTTCATGATGACCCACTAGCTGGACATCTGGGATATTTCAAGACTTACAAACATGTGAGGAAAATATTCTATTAGAAACGTCTGAAGGGACAAGTACTCCAATGCATCCAGAAGTGTCGAGTATGCCAACAAAACAAAGTAGGACATGCATTTCCAATTGGGCTTCTACAACCTATTCATATTCCCACTCAAAATGGGAAATTATCTCTATGGAGTTCATCATGGGGCTGCCCATGGTTCAAGGTAAGAATTGTCTATATGTTGTGGTTGATAGACTCATTAAATACGTTCATTTTTGTCCACTTCCAGCCAAGTATAGTGCACCTATAGTGGCTGATGTGTTTTTTAAAGAGGTGTTTAGACTTCATGGGCTGCCCAAGGATATAGTGAGTGACAGAGACAACAGATTTATGAGCATGTTTTGGCAAGGATTGTTTCAATTGACAGGTACCAAACTCACTCCTAGCACTTACTACCATCCTCAAAAGGACAAACAGAAATAGTCAATAAATTGGTGGAAGGCTACCTACGGAATTACATTGATGGACAACAATCAGCGTGGATAAAAAGGTTATACATGGCTGAGTTTTTTTATAATACCACCTTCCAAATGTCTATCGGTGTGTCTCATTTCAAAGCTTTGTATGGTTATAATGCCCCTTCCTTTGTTGATTTGGTTATAACGGATAGTATAGTGCCAAGGGCCACAGATTTGGTTTGGCAAAGCCATGATATCTTGAAAGAGCTCAGAGAAAACCTCCAACTTGCCCAAAATCAATAGAAGTTATATGCAAATTAGTCATATGATAGGAAAGAAAAGTTGAAACCAGATTTCTATGGTCCCTACAAGGTAAAAGGAAAGGTGGGGAATGTTTCATATGAACGTGAACTTCCGGAACAAAGTAGAATACACAATATTTTTTATATTTCATGCCTCAAAAAGTCACTTGGACAACACATTACTCTCTCTCTTGAGTTGCCACCATTAGATGAGGAGGGTAAGTTGGTTGTAATTCCGGAAAGTATCATAGAGGTCTGTGAGAAGTTAAGGAACCGAAACATCAAGGAATATTTGGTTCATTGGAAGGGATTTCCCCTTAAAGATGCTATATGGGAAAGTGCAACAATTTTAGAGCATCCAAATTCGCAATTGCTTGGGGACAAGCAATTTTGGGAAGGGAGGATTGTAACGTCCCCTTTTTCGAATTAGTTCCAATTAAAGACTTCTTGTCATTTTTCTTCCTGTGACCAAGAAGAAATTGAACAAGGGAAGTCCTTAGGTTTTGTTTTTGTTTTCTTTCATTGATATTGATGTCTTTCTTTTGTATTTTCCTCCCTAAGATAGGCCAGTTTGGCTGGAGAGCTCCGAACATGAGAATAGAAGATAAAGCAAGCTCTTAAGAGGTTGGTTTAGGGGTAATTCACACCTTAGACCTTTGGCACCACCAAATGAGTATAAGAGGAGTCACATGGGCTCATTTGGATCATCAATTTTTGCATTTACACTTTTATACTTGGTTTTAGGGTTGATTGATCTAATTCCATTCCACTAAGGGGCAACAATCCATTAGTGTGGCATCCAAGGAGGACAAAACCCTTCCTTGTGGCATATTGGAGAGTGGGAACTTTCCAAGTTGGTGGTGGGGAAGGCATTATTGAAGACCATTTTGTTGGCTTGCAACAAGGGCATCAAGGAGAAGACGTATCAAAGGCTTTTACATTGTTTGGCGCCCCTCTCCTAAGAAGCACCTCAACAAGAATTAGAGTGCATTGACCTTGCAAGATGTTGAAGAGTGACTTGCCTTGTGAAACATTTGGCAAACAAGGGGAAAATTTTCAAAAAAAATTGTTTCTTCCAAACCCATATTTCAAAAGATAAAATAATTGATGATATGAGAGTTTTTTCCACATCAAAAAACATGCAGAATATATCAAATATCAACTGGGCACTAGACTTGGTAACTCCATTAATAGGTGTGAGTTGATGAAAAGTCTAGAAATGCCTCGGATAACCTCAACCTCCCAATATTATAATGGTTAAATTGGGAGCTTGACACAAATAAGAACCCATGAGATGAGATATAATTTAGGGTTAAATAACAAATTATATTTATAAATGAAGAGCCCTAGTTTACCCGAGAACCAAAGGTCCTCGTGAAATTTTATAGGAAATTATCTTGAATCAAGAAAGAAAAAAGAAGAAATCATTGGACATGGAAGATAACTTGACACTTCTCATCAAATTCCATTTCCTCAGCACCCATATCCAATCCATAAACCTAGATATAATAGATTTACCAATCATTTTTTTGCACCTTTGATACGAAATGTTTAAAATAGAATAAAGAACCCTATGATGCAAACCCTCTACCTCCACAGTTGGTTCCAATTCTTGATACAAATTAGGATTTGGTGTGATCTCACCTTTTAAAACACCATTCCATGACTTTTGGCTAGACAAAAGATAGGTTAGTTTTATTCCTTAACAAGAGATGCAAAAATGTGCTTTTTTCCAAATCAGGGGAAAAGGGATGCCTCTGGTCATAGCTCTCAAACCAATATTTCCACCATCCAATAAAAATTCAAAATATCCTATAGGGACAATGTTTTTAGAAAATATTCTAGGAGGAAGAAGCCCCACTTCATCCCTTTCCCAACTACATTTTTTATTGAAATAGATCAAACCACAACATGAAGTGGGATGGGAATTTCATGTCTCCCAGCCACCACCGTAGATTCCTCTAAACTTGTAGATATCTCTCAATTAAAAATATTCTCCATATACCTTCTCTTTTGATATGAAACCACCTCCGACTAGATATCCAGATACTTTTCCACTTCATCAACATCTCATAAACCTACCCATTTGTCATCATCGTCTCCTTCTTTGTCTTCCTCCTCATAATCCTAGAAATACCTAGCTAATGTGTTACTCCAACTTGAATCTCTACTAGTTTTCACTCTCCCTTTCTCGCTCAGCATAACTTTACCCCTTTGGTTTGAAGGGCTTGGGCTCCAAGGTGAGTTGGGTGGATTAGGGTTCCGCTATCAAGATTTTATGTTAGTAACTTATAACTTTATAAACTATGTTATTTTGTGTTTATTTTATTTCATCTTATCATTTTATGTTTATTGGTTTATGCTTTTTTTCATTTATAGTTATTGATTTATATTATGATATATTTAACATCTAAAACAAATGATTGATGCAAAAAATTGCAATATTCATATTGTAATCTAGACTGATATAAAATATGAGTGGAAAATTGTATACGACTAGTTAACATAGCTTAAAAAGACTTATGGAGTGCCCACTACAACAACGTAGGATACTTTTGTTTTCACCTACACATTAATTTCACTTGAAAACTGTGCACAACCAAAAACAATTAGGTTTTGCTAAGGTTTTGTAAATATTAATAAATAAAAATTATTTTAATAAATTTTGTTTGATTGTCTATTGGCTATAGATTTTTTCCTCATTAAATCAATAATCTAAAATATAGTAATAATCAATCTTGCCAATCAAAAAAATTGTAGGAAACGAATGCTAATGTTTTATTTATTTTGGTCACACTTTGCTAGGGATGCTAATGTTTTATTTATTTTGGTCACACTTTACGGCTCAGATATTACTTGTTTTATTAATGTTTTTTCACGTGCCTTGTCATCAACAATCAAAATTGAGCCCGTCACAGCCCGTCTAAAGGATCCAAACCCGTCAGAGAAGTGCAATAAAGAATTTGGTTGTAAAAAAAAATTAAAATGCGTAAATTGTTTGACAATACAAAAGTGTAAATTATTAATAAAAATGTCGAAGGAAGGGTTAAATTAAAAAATACCCATCAACAATGTTATGAGGAAACTGTCAATTCGGTTTACAAATCCCAAAGTAGACATGTGATTGCCACCATTGGCTGGGAATTTGAGATTAGATATACTAGAGTATACTTCATAATCATAATCATCCATATCTAAAAGAAAATGTTTCATGTCTTTTGGCATACTGAATATAAATAAGAGAAATCAAATTATGGTAAGCAAAGATGGCTGAGCGGTAGATTTAAACAACAAAATCCTACACAACATTTAATTATTTATCCTACCTAGGTGTATGCGTGCAAGTCTTATCAATCCTTCCCTGCCCAACACATTGTCCAAATATGTTGTGTGCAACTTATGACTATATTTTGTGAAAGTCAAGTTTTTAATGTAACATCATTAAATGAATCACTTAACTCGCTAGTGGCCATTTGTGGATGTCATCGCTTTCAAGCACGAATCTTATTTTTTATGGTTGGGATTCTTTCAGTGATACTCATGGTATGGAGCAAGGTTTGAGTTTGGGGGAAATATAACTAGTTGGCCTCTTGACAGTTTGGAATTCAGGACAAATCTTAATTGGGGAAACAGTGAGTTCATTTTCTATTCTTTTAATTGACTAAAGAAGGCTACTATAGGTGATGACAAAAAAAAATCTTTTAAATTTTCATGATTTAATGAATCTAATCCTACTTGCTTTATTAATAAATCCATTGGTGTTTTCATTATTACCAATGATCTACGTATACCAGGAAACAAGTTTTAATGTTGATTTGATCACACCTGGGATCAAGATGATTTTATCCCCTTATCTCACTTCGAGCATTAGAGTGCCCAAGATTTTCATGAAATATGTTTATCATCAGTTATAATTTGTTTTTATTCATTCTATTTCCTTGAATGCTATTACTCAGGCCTTCTTTATTTCGAATTAGAGCGGCTATAAATATTAAGATTTATTTTCCAATTCCTAATATATTAAAATTAAACCCCTCTATCATATCTTATGTTGATCTTCTTCTCTCTCTTTCTTTTTCTTTTTTTGACAATTGATATACAAAATATTTCTTAGATTATTTTATTCTAATTAACAAACCATAAGAAACTACAGATGATTTATTTATTTGCTTTCTGGAACAATGTGGATACCATCAATTCTATCCCATTTAGTGATTCTACAAGGAAATCTATACACATAAATTATCTTTTATCTTCTTGAAACATGAAAGGGATATAATCTTTGAAATAAGACCCCTGTTTTGTTTATAGCTGATACATGGAAATATATAAAAGTTTGAGTTTTTGGGTTTTACTAATGTAAAACATATTTTTGTATTGTATTTACATATAAAAGTTTTTTATTCAAAATAATTAATGAATATTTGTCATAAACATTAGACATGGTCTAAATTGAGGTCTAAAAGTTCAATATTTTCTTTTCATAGTATGACTTACCTTTTGTTTTGTGTTACAACTATTTACTTTTAAGAGAGGGGATCTTATCATCATAACTCAGTTACCAATCTCAATTCATTAATCATACCTTTGACCTTATTTATGACATTATTTTCGAAATACATATAAGTGGAAGACCCATATCATATTTCCATATTGGCATGTTTTTAGGGCAATTATAGCTAAGGGGATTTTATTTTGAACCTTTTGTTGGGGGTTTCACCCATAAATGAATGTGCAAATGTATATATGAAATTTTGAATACGTGATTAGAGGAAATAAAATTTGTTGTATTGGAAAACACTCTAGATATGTCATAGGGGTTTAGACTTAATGCTTAATGTAGTTTGTAATTGGTTTGGACAATACTTAATTTGTATGATGTGTGTATTATATTTATTCATGTCATATGAAGTGTAAACATTTTTTACAAGTTTTCATCATGGAAATACCAATCAAATATATACCCTTCACACTGAAATTTAGACTAGCCCTTCAAATTTGATCACTGCTTGTCATGTAACACGTGGATGCTAACTCAACAGCAAAGAGCCTAATGTGGTAGTTGTTGATGGCAGCGGTAAAGAGACCATTTCTGTCATCTTTAACAAATCCTGGGTGTCATCCAATTTTACCATGAAATATCTAATGAGATTCACGGTAGCAATGACTGTATCTTGCCCATGACATTCTAATCCTACATTTTCCACTACCATCCCATATTAAAAAATAGTAAGTGTCATGTCAATGTGTGTAACAGGTTCATAAAAATAGAAAATTCATGTTAATGGCTTATCATTAATAGGAAGAGTAAATAATGTAAGGTGACATTAAACATTCCATATAACCATGGCTACCGCATCAACATGTACCGCAACCACAAGCACCAATTATTTCATTACGTAGGTACTAATGTCACACCGCGACCCTTGTCTTATCTTTTTTTCTTTCATTTCTTCTATGCTTTGTTACGGCTAAGGAGGAGATGTCACACATTATATATATGTATAATTTTTTTTGGTTTCGATACAGGTTGAGAAACTCTCGTATTCGGAAGCAACTCATTTAATATATATATATATATATATATATATATATTGGTCCACCCATTTGATTATCTTGCTAAGGTTTGATAGAATGGAATCTCTTGGAAAATATACAGGTAGTGGCTGGTTTTTAGTAGTTGTTTTTTTAATATTTGGATTTAAAACCAAAGATCTTTTGGTTATTATATATATTTTATTTATTTTAAAAGGAGAAACCTGTTATAATATTTTTATTTTATTTTCTCTGTGTGTAGTAGGTTAAGGGAAGCAGCCCCATGGCAAGGGAGTGAAAAATTAAAGGTTTGGCATGGAAGTGGGGAAGGAGATGACAGTGTAAAATAAGGTCACGCAGGTACGAATGGAGTTGTTGAGGGGTGGTGAGTGGCCCAACCATGCAGCAGAGGAGGAAGGCAGCAAGAATGACCAGCGGTCATGGTGGGAATGTGGGGGGAGTGTGCAGGGGTTCGACCCCCACTCCCCCCAAATTTCATTAACTTAAAATATAATTATTTTTTCTCTCCCTTTTTTCTTTTATGACCAAAAATCTTTTTTGTTTTTGTTTCTCACAACCAACCAAAGATAAACCATGATTTGGTTTCCCCAAACTGTTATCTTTCGTGTAATAAATATATGAATAGAGGTTGTAGCTTCAAACTGGTTTTCCAATGTATAAATATATGAGTTTTAGTAATGATATATATATATATATATATATATATATATATATATATATATATATCCGACCATTATTACTTATTTGTATATGTAGTATATTTATATATCAATTTATAAAATACACATATACTAATTTATAATATTCACATATCAAACATTTCACAATGTGCTTTTTTTTTTATCTGTAGCGACTTTTACTCAGCTAGTACTCCCAAATTAGTTTTAACTACATGAGTATCAAAATGAATTCTTGTTAATTCTCCTTTTAAAAATAATAATAATCAGATTCTAAAATTTGTAAGATTAGGAATATATCTAAATTTGGTTTCAAATAATCTCTTTTACTACAATGATTTGCAAAAAGAAAATACATTACAAGGATGTTAATATTTATTTTCGTTATTAAACATCAAGCTTCATAATGCAACCATATTTATTTTCAATTGCAATAGGCAAATTAGTACTCCAAAGTTTCTATCAAGGAGGAGCTTTAACAAAAGTATCACAATTTCTTTTAAAGATTCCAACATTACATTTCCCATTCCTATTGGGAAAGACATACTTTCAAAATAACAACTTTCTTTTCAAAAGAGAAATTCCAACAATCTATACTAACTCCTTTGCAAAGGAAGAACTACTTTACAAAATATGCCTCCATTTCAACAATAAGAACAATAGTTTCTCTATGTTACATATCAAGTTGTAACATCTTTTCAAATATGAAGAACATAACTTCTCAATACAACAAGAATCCTCTTTAAAGAGATGATCCAATATACGATAAAGCCACTATCTTGGAAAGGCAATATCAACCAAGATTCAAACCAACAAGGAGTGGTTTACACAAAACAATTACAATACAAGTTACTCAAAAGAAATTCCAATCCCAATATGAGAAACTTACAAGAAAATAAATCTCTTGACATAGCCATATCCATATGATAACAAGAAGTATAACACTCCCAAAAATGGGAAAGAAAAGCCATAAACCAAAAAGGAAGCTTCAACCATCTTCGAGATTTAGACTCCAAGTCTTGCACTCCACATAGTCTTCAACACAAAGAGAAAGACTTGATTTACCACCCAACCTATAGGCATCATTACATGTCTTTCCAAAGGTTGGAAGACATGTTATCCGCCCCCAAGCCCATGGGAGAGAGAGCTAGCTTCCAAAAATATGCACAAAAAAAGGGAGAGATAACCACAACCATATCACATACAAGACTAACCCATACACCACAAAACATAATGAATTCCAACCAAAACAAAAAGAGGAGAAAAATATATTCATCCTCAATAAGCGAGAAGAGTGAATGAGACAACCAATAGTGCCATAGATTTTTGTCCAACCATAAGATTCACACTTAAAAAATCTTCAAAACCCTCTTTATCCCTCCAAAACAATCATCCATCCTTATTACTCCTCTCATTCGCCTAAATTCCTCCTTGGGAGGATTTTCAAACCCGTTGAGTTTTCTCTCCAAGGATGAGGAAGCAGGTGCAAACCAGATGAACCACCTTCCCCACCTCAAACCATATGAGGGGATAAACGAGAACCAACATGGCTTGCCCATCAAGCCATAAGGTTTAAGAGGGAAAATCCCTCCCTCTATCCCAAACAAATTCCCAAATCCATCAAGCCATATGATGGATGGAGAAACAATCAAAAGAACAAGAATAAGCAAGCATGCAACACATGTAAAACAATAACTTGTATTTAACAATATTCAATCTACCATTTATGTGCAAAAATAACACAAGGATGAAAAAATCCTACCTCAAAAAATCTCTCCAAAATCTAAGCTTGTCCAAATCCTTTTCCAAGAAAAAGCTTCAACTCCAAAAGCATTCCAAGCACAAATGACAAGAAAAAGGTCCTCTTTCTCCCACAAGAGGGAGTATTTGAAGAAAAAATAATAATCTTCCTCACAAATGAGGGGGTGACATATGTCACCCCTCTCTTCCCTCCAAACCAAGATTCCAAAAACAAAAGGAAGAAAAGATAAATTATCATTTAAACATTACTCCCCCAAATTACCTAAAAAAAAGGTAAGACAAAATCATGCAAATTTTCACAACACACAACCCTCAACCATTCTTACATGAATGGTGACAAGAGAGAGTCCAAATGGGAGGGAAACTCCCTTTTTTCCTTGAAATTAAGCACCCTACCTAATAAGCTTATTTTTATGTTAAGAGAACTTCCAAAACCAAAATGAGTCTCTAAAAATGCCAAAAATAACCCAATTTCAGGTTTGGCACTTTAGGACACATATGTTGAGGATGTGGGTCTCACTCAAGGTGCTTATGTGATCCCAATCCTCATTAATTAAACAAACACATAAAAAAATACATTCCTAATTTAAGTGGGGACCATTAAGTCCCACAACCTAGTTTTCTAACAAAATTCAACAACCTAAACACAATTAATTTTACACAATATACAACATTACAAATCTAAGGGTCACTCATGGTGCTTAAACAATTACATGTAACCAATAAGGCTTCATACAGCTCACATGGATAAGACTCAACCCCAAGGGCTGCTTGTGCACATTCGTGTAGCCGCCATGAAACCCACATTGTCTTGTGCCCTGTAATTTGCACACTCATTGCAAACATTAAATGTATATGTCCAATAGAAATATAAATAAACTACTTAGTAAACCAATCGAAGTGTAAACATGCTAACTATGCTAACACATAATCAATAAGGAATAGTAAATGAGTAACATAAACAAATTTACATAAATTCACCACGTGTTAGCCACTGCAGTAACATATAACGACATTCATCCATGCTATATTATGATGACATCAAGTAACCAAATAATTCACATTATAAAAATGTGTGACACAACCATATGTCCATCATATAGCCAATAGGATCAACAACATCGAAACATGCTAGTATTCAGAACATCAACTGAAATGAACTATCTTGCTATTCAAAACTAAATTGGTGCTACAAGCCCAAATAATCATACATGTCCTCAAATGATCAAATATCATAACATAATATCAACAAGGTGTTATAATCCATGTCCAATCATCAATTATGAGTATAGAGTCAACAGATAACTTAAGCTTGAAAATTTGTTCACTACAAGAGGCGTGATATTTGAATTTTAAAATTGCAGAGAATAAATAGATGCCAGTCTATGAAACACAACATGAGTTAATGGGACCTAACACACAATATGAGTTAGAAAAATCAGAAATGTTGTCAGAATAACCAAACAACAATGGTTGCTTGATCAACCAAACAGATATAGTTAACGAAAGTAGATAAGATAACAGAAGGTCAAAATGATGAGTCAACACGAGCCACAAACACACCAACTAGATACAATCGGCGATAAATTTCTATATGTGTGTTACATGATGCACATACTTCAATATGATTGAGTAGTTAACTGAAAATGTTAGGCAACTCTTTTATGTGATGGATAAATAGCAAATGCGATGTTTGAATAATGAGTTTGGATTTTATTACCTCATTACACACTAAGGTCCCATATGTCCCCAAGTCAATAATGAATGTGATGATGCACCTCTTACTAAGGTCTCATATATCCACAAGCTAAATGATTGAAGAAGGAGATCTAAGGTTGTTATATGTGCATTTAAGGAAAGAGAAATCCAACTGAGAGTGGTTAGGTCATTTTAGGCCTTTAGAGATTAGTTGAGACTAATACTAGTCTAAGATAGGTCCATAAAAGGAACACCAAGAGTCTATAAAGGCTCCATTATATATTTTGTAGGATCCATAGATAGAATTTTTATGTATATACCATAAAGGAAATTGAATAAATAGAGAGATCATTTTTTGTTTTGTTTTGTGAACTTTATAAAATTATGGGATCATCTCAACCCTTGCGTCACCATTAGGTGGTATTAGAAAGGGATACTTTACTACTATTTTAATGAAATTAAATATAAGATAAGGGCACTTCTTATTACATAAATATAACAGTCAAGGTGTAAGATCAAGCTATTGAAATACAAGAAAGAGTGATAGATAGGGTTTGTAGATTAAATCAGCATGCATCCATAGGTCTGAACTTATTTTGGACTAGAGACTAATCTGGAAGGGAATATTTTGGAATGTTCGAGCTCTATTTCATATTCAAGAAAGTGACGATGATAAGGATGGGACCGTCTTGAAGGGGATAACGCCACCCAGGTGCTAGTGCATATTTTAAGCATTGACATCTGTAGAACAACTTTAATTATGGTTCCTTGTGTGTCACTTCTTATTGCATCTTGTTCACTGTAGGCCGCATAAGGTTTGATGTGCTTTCGCTTAGTCGCACATATACCTAAAAAAAACCCTAGCTACCTACACAATTCTTAAGCACATATTAGATGAATAAAAATATGTATATGAAAGACTCATACTAAGCCTGACAGTCACTCGGTGTGTTTTTTTAGTGTTTCACTACATTTCAAACTCTATATAGTTCTTGTAGTGTGTGACTGAAATTGTGTCCCTTGAGCTACAGGTTACAATTACTATCTCCCAATACAAAAATGCATAATGGAGTTCAGAATAAGCCCTCTTATGTAGTGAATAATGTCTTCCTTTGATGATGTGGTAGATTGGAAATATTTAGCTCCTTGTAGTATTAAGTGCCTCTTGAATGCTTGTACCCTAAATGAGGTTAACTAATTCATGTGTGTGTGTGTAATTCCTTCACTCATGGTTCATCAAATTAACAAGTTAAAATCCGACTAAGGGTGATAAATCAAGTTAATTAAGAATTCACATCTGAAAAGTTAGCAAAAGAGAGAAAAGGGACAGAAGCACCTCGAGGGGATGACAATGTCCGAGCGCTCCTCTCTCTAATGGATGGTTATGTACATGGTACCCAAAAGGATAAATAGTGAGATCAATGTTGGAGAGGATGTTTACTGATATGCAAAACTGTAAATTGTAACTCAGAAACAAGCAATGAAGATAAGAAAAATAAAATCAATGTCAAAGCAAAGTAAAGGGTTCTTAATGAGTAATTCCCATGCTTAGGAATCATGCATATAAATGAGATATTTAGAGGCTATATGTTGAATGAATCCATTAGAATAATTGAGAATTATATTATGATTATTTACCCTAAGTTATTGATTAAAATTGGTTATTGAATCTAAGTTATATGGAAGCACAATAGTATGTGCCACTTTTTGCATTTGTTGTACCTTTATAAACATGAATTTTCAGTTTTATTGAAATTCCAAAGGTAATAGCCACAAAACCGTACACATTCATCAAATTCCACGAACTAATGAAATATTGTGTTTAGAGTGTAGAATACATGTAAATTTTTATTTATTTTTTAAGAAAAAAATATGGGCTTTTTCTTAATTATATTCATACGTTGTTTCTTATTTTATAATAGAGCAACAATTGTCCGACGTGGTGTATTTAAATGAATACTTATTTTTTCACCATGAAATTTTAGATATATGTTCTAGATTTTAATATCGAGTTCCTAATAAATTTTTGTATTTTTTTATTTATATATATATATTAATTTTTTAGTGAAGATATTTTCATATTAAGGGAGTACATATGTTTATGTCAATATATTTTCAAATTTATATCGAATTTTTTTTTTTTTTCATAGCTACAAAAAAGACTTCAATAAATAGTAAGTTTATTTTTTCAAAAATTTGATATATTTTACTATTTTTCAAATTGTATTGAAAGTGTATTACTGATTGTCATAAAATACCATATGTTGAAAATAAAAAATAAAAAATAGTAAAACATATTTTTTAAAAATGAAAATTATATTTTTAGAAAGGTAATAAAAATTTTATTTTGGTGTAAAATTTTGTAATTTAACTAATTAATTTACCCTAAATACGTGGCACCCATGTGGGATATTTTGGCCAATAATTATCCTCTAACTGGATTAAGGGCCATAATGTGCCACATAGTTGTCACATAGGCTCCACATAAGGGTGTTCGCGCGAAGGGGGTTTGTTCATGTGAACCCCCTTTGCACGAACACCCCAAAACTCCAAATCCGCCACCTGAGCGCCACCAAGTAGAAATTTATTTTTGAACTTTTTTTCATAGTTTAAATTTAATTTTTTAAAATATTTTTTAATAACTATAGTTTTAAAGTAAAGTTTTTTCCAATATTATTGTTTTGATTTTATTTTTAGGTTCAGTTTTAAGGATTTTAATTTTAAAATATTATTTTTTAATATTTATTTTAAAAATTGAAAATAAAAAAAACATTATATTAGTTATATATAATGAAGTTAACTTTAAAATATAGTTAATTTTATTAAAAAGACATTACAAAATTAAATAATTTAATATTAAAGTTAAATTGTTTTAAAATTAGAAAAGTAATTTTTAAAGTTAGAAAATCATGTAATTAAAATAGCCTAATTTCTATTGATATGTTTATATAATAAGAGTTACATGTGTATAGTTGAATTTTCTCTTAGATCCAGATCTAGCTCAATTTGTGTGTGCGGGTGAAAATTATCGAAGTAGAAGAATCATGGAAAATGATAAGAATAACAAGCAAAAATATAGCGAGGAAAGGAAAGAAGGGGAGAATGTTAAAAGATCACTTCGTAGAAAGAAACAGAGAGAAAGAGAGAGAGAGAGAGAGAGATGGCTACAAAAACTGGTACATACATACTTGAAACCCTTGATATCATAATTTTATTTTTCTGTCCAGGGTAAATTTGAAGATTTAGATTCATTGTGCCTTCTAAATAGAATGATTAGTATTATGCAAACTATATGTATTGTGCTTTTGTATTGTGTGTTTTTGAATATAGTCTATGATTAGTATTGTGTATTTAACTCCGAACTTGGTATCCCTTAGACAATTTTGCCTATAAACCTATCCTCCTACCAACAAATATAGCTTACACAATTATATTATAACAATTCTTAACCTCATTTTTTACTAGATAAGGTACCATATCCTTACTTTCAAACCCTTTAGGTAGATATCCCTCTTCTTCTTATCCCTACCCTCTACACCTATTTTGTCCTTGTCCACATGTCCACAATGATGATTTTATCACTTGTATATCTTTTTATGGGTCAGTAATTTCCTCATGGGTTGAATTTTATACAAAATTATATATGGGAACCCATATATAAGAAATTTAAATGCACTCATCTACTCACTTTGTACTTTCAAGAGCCCTATGATAAAATTATCATTTCAAAAGCACTCAAATATCTCCTAAATTACCTTTAAACGATCACAAATAATAGGAGAAGCCCCTACATAGGTCTAAATAACTCTAACATTGGTCCTAAATTCAATTTTACCGAGAAAAAGTATCTTCAATCTAATTTAAGAATAAATCACACCAAACAATTATCTATATTATCAAGTGATAAAATTTCCAAATGTAGTTGCAACCACATAGATATGATCACATGTTAAGTGGTTAACTACATGTATTTTGATCCCTATTCATAATAGTACTAACATAGGTAGTGTACATATTACACTTTACCCCAAACACAAACCTTTTTTTGCATGGACTCTTATCCATGGTTCAGTTTTGAAGTTATTTCGGGTCATACAAAGGGTTTCACCGTTAGGCATATTTTTGTCTTACATAGGTACCAAATTTATAAAATGCCATAAATTCACATTTTTAAACCACCAAATAGGTATGAAACTACCAAAAAAAATTGTACACATCTAAAATTTCCATACCTACTTATCTGACACTCTTAGAATTATAAACGAAGCACTTGAACATCGTTTCGAGTATTTACACCCTTCTTCCACTACCATATTAGTTTCTTTACTTGTAGGTACATCTCCCTTCTTATGCCTTATTTTATTTACACTTGTTTTGATCATTCTATCTTGGAAATTTCTAAATAGGTATATTCTAATCTATATATTGATGTTAAAGTAGTTAATGTAAATATATATACTATTTGAACCCTAAATTGAAAATGAGATAAGAAACACAAACACATTTTTTTTTTCATTTTTGGGTTAAATATTTTAGTGATACAAAGTTAGCTGATATAATCCTTATCCTAGGTTGAACCCTAATTACCTTAGGCTTTCTGTTTACGCCTTGGCACATGATCATTTTCCTAGTTCTTGGATTTTTCCTTTCATGGCTTATACTACCCATTAAAAATTATATTTCCTTTTAACTTAGTTAAAAGTGACCCTACATGTAAAGATGGGATATGTGTAGTATTGAAATAAATCATGATCCCTACTAATGTGAAACCAAAATATGTGGAATCCCTTCTCCATACCTTGTACCTATGCATCCCTTCTTCGTACCTTATACATACACATTTCTTCCATGTATCAACAAGTAGTCACTCCTCTCTCACTTACATGAGAAAGAAATTGGACCTCATCTTGACTATACAAGTGTTACATGGATACTACCCTTTATTTTCATACATTTTATTTTCATAATAATTTTTCTCACACTTGTCAATTATAATCCTTAGTTTAGATAGCCCAACAAGTCTGTTATTTTATCTTATCCTTACATCTTTAGTCTAGAAATGTCATCTTGTCTAATAATTTGGCTACCCATAACATCTATATAGGTTATACAAATCAATTTACCTCATTTTCTAGCTACCCATGTTATGATCTATAGTTTAGACAAGATGGTTAGTCTAATTATCTTCTCTACCCCTAAAAATATGACATTAGATCTACATATATTTCATATTTTATTTAGATGATCACACATGTTGAATATGCCTTTACATATTATTTACAATTTACATACTACTTACAATGTATACTTTAGATATAATTTTAGGTCATTTATTTATTCTTAGATCTTTTGGCATGTTGTTTAACACATATATAAACTAATAGATTCCTTGTGACATGATTTTTAAATATTTTACTAAATTCACATTTTTTATTTTCCCTAATATTATTTATCAACTTACAATCTTTTATATTCATGCTTTACATACTCCTCATGAAATCATTAGGGTTTATTTCTATTGGATTTTTTTCTCACTTGATATTTTATAAATTCATCCACCTATTTTATCTTCATCCACATGTCCTCATACTACCCTTCATTTTTCGTACATTTTATTTTCATAATTATTTTTCTCACACTTCTCAATTATAATCCTTATTGTATTTTACTTTACATACTCCTCATGAAATCTTTATAGGGTTTATTTCTACTTTTTTTCTCACTTTGATATTTTATTTATCAATTACATAATGTTATACATTATATTTCATATTATCTCTTTCCATGTTTGTAATGGAACTATCATAGTTTTACACAAGTATATACTTTTCTATCTCTGGTTAACTATAATTTCTATATACAAATCAACCATAGGAATTTAGTAGTACACTTTTTATACACACACACACACTTTATATAATAAATATACAAAATATCCCCTATCTCAAATCTAATTTCAACTTTATTAGTGCATGTTTCATTTATTTCTTGAACATGAAAGTATTTGATTCATAAATATTTTCATCATTAAAAAATTAGAGTGTAGATTAGAGGGTAAGTGCACCAAGTTGGTGGAAAAAAAAGGGGTCAGAAGTGGACGTCATATTGCAAAAAAAAACTAAATCTCAACTTGTAGGGATTATTAGCAATACGCGACTCAAAATTAGAAAAATTTATATTACTATGAATCGTAGCATCTGGAATCTAGTTTCCAAAATACTAATTTTTGTAAAAAACGGACAAGTTTAACTATATTAAACACTTAAAATTATATGACTTGGTTTTTGTTTTTGAAAAAACCTATAAGATTATAGTCTGTTTGCCCGCGATTTGGATGACCAAATCTTGTTTTTTTTTTACTTTGGTGAAAAGTTAGATGTAGTTGTCTATCTTGGGATGAATTTTATTTTGTATTTTTTTGAGCAATTTTTTTTTATGATTTTTTCCGTGAAAGTGGTCTAAAAAGATTTAGAAAACGGAGCACTTTCTGTTTGCCAACTAAAACTATATCAAAAAATATTGAAATCAAATTTTTTTTAACGTGTATAGAATTTTTCCACTCTTGGGATGGTATAAGTTTTATCACATTTTGATAAGCGAAACAAAAGATGCAGTTTTAAACGTAGACATGAACATTCGCGGGAAAAAAATGTCTTAAAGACCTATTGTTAGTAAAAAATTATAAAATGATATTTATCTTATTTTATTCACTTTAAAATCAATATTTCTATGAATCTAACAGTCTCCCCTACGCGATGGCACCATTTTTGTGAAATGTTTTCAGTTTTTTAGCATGGTTCAATTCTGTAGAAGAGAAATTTGAAGTTTTTTAACCCTTTTACACTTCATAATGACCTTCCATAACTTTGGTTAGGGCACAACAAAGATTTCCCAAGCCTTAGGGTCGAATTTGATGATATAGATAGAACCGCAATCGCATGTTTTTAAACAAGAACCGCGATCGCGCTTTATAAACTGTGAGCGCGGTTCATAAATCATATTTATACGCATCCCAGTGTTCTAATTACCATGTGATTTTTACTGTTCGACTTTACCGTACGAATTACTACGAAATTATGTTATTTTCTGCATGTTTTTCTTATCACCTGAAGTAAAACATCATAGGAGACAAGAAACAAAGTCAAAAAAGGAAGTCATTTAGTAAAAAAACACCAAACGAATTAGAAGCAAACAGATTTCAAAATGTTGAGTGAATGTGGAATCTTCGTGAATCAAGAAGAGGTTCATCTTCAACCCCTACTATTGTAAGCAATGAGGAACCAGGTAATGTTTCTACTGTCAATGTTGAAGTTGAATTAAATACTTGTGATGAAGATGTTTTTACAGTCGATGTTGAAGAAGAATTAAATACTCGTGATGTAGAAAATGTTGAAATTGAAGGAGACAATGAAAATGTGAATAAAGAAATTTAGGTTGAAACTGTAGACAAGAAAAATTTGACAAAAACACCTCCTAGGATTTTCCATAAGAAACCTAATTATTTTATTGAAATTGATGAAAATATTTTTAAATCAATGTGTGACAAACTTTCTGAATGGAAAATCAGAAGAAAAACCACTTAAATTTGGAATAATCATTTTGAAATTTTAAATGATTCCCAAAGATGTTAGTTGTTGGTTAGTTTGATGAAATTGAATAAAATGAGACCTACATGAAACGCCTTATGATTGGAAACATCTAATATATGTGGTCAAACCTCTACAATTGTTGAAAACCTTCATGATGCCTATCACACTTTTGGTGTCAAGAGATGCACTAGGGATAGTAATATTGTGCATCGTGTACTTGCTACTAGTGTTGTAAGTGAATCAATAAAAAAATATTTGATTACATAAGCAAGTTGAATGTTGCAAGTTAATCGAAAAACTCTAATGAAAGTAATTGAAAGACGTAATATCCTTCAATCACTCAAAAACACCGATTTTTGGGCATTTTCTGCTAGAGCACCGCGTAAGGAAAAATATAATATTGATACTATAAGAGAAGTTGTTATTCAATTTTGGCATGATAACACTAGAGTTTCACCTAATACAAGAGATGTTGTAAAATGGAGAGTTGGTTCTATCAATCGTGAACCACATCCAAATAATTTCTTAGATATGACTCAAACTCAATTTTTTCGTAATTTTGAACAAGAGCATCTGGAAATTAAAATTAGTCAGCATTTTTTTGAGATGTTAAAACCATTCTATGTGAAAATCAACCACGCTTGCACCACTTGTTGTTGTAGGCAACATGTTGAATTTGCTATGCATTATGCTAAATGTTTATGTATTCATTTTATTTTACATTATGAAACTATGTTATCGAAATGTGGTGTTCAAATTCTACCAATATCTTCCAGGGATTTCATTCCTACGATATTTTGTGAAAAAAAAGTTGGATAAATTTTTTATAGTCAAGATTGTTTAGATGAAAGTTGTAGTACATGTGGCAGATTACCTAAATTGGAAAGTTGCATCCATGAGAAAATTGAAGGTGCAATAGGAAATAATTTATTTTAGTTTGATAAATATAAATCAATTGCATACCAGTTGAAAGATGGAAAAGAGTCTAAACGGTGTGTGCTAGTTACAGAACATATGCCTGTTTTTCAATTTATGAGAAAATTTAAGGATGAAATTGTTTATGAGTATGCTAGGCATACACACGGAGCTCGATGGTTGGATGAACAGTTTAAGATATGCAAAGCCACATTTCCTATTGGTATTATTGTTTCAATGGTCAATTTTGTATAGAATTAAACATTACAACCACAAATGGAGGTTCAATCACAATATTACAACTCAGTACAAGTTGTCATTTTTGTGCATATAGCATTTATACATTCTCCTGACAGTACAGAGAATGATCGAAAAATTTTAAGAGAGTACCACTTTTATATCAGTGATGATCATACTCATTCTACTAAATTTGTGTAAGGGTGTTTCCAGTTATTTTATGGAAACTTGTCTGATAGGGACATCCACTTCAAACAACGATATATATGGTCAGATAATTGCATGTCTCAGTTTAAGAATGCGCAAATGTTTTATTAGATGAACAGGATGCATGTCAAGATGGGTGTGCAACATATTTGGAGTTTCACTGAATTTGGACATGGAAAAAGAGAGCATGACGGTGCAGGGGCATGTGTGAAAAGAGCTCTTGCAAGAGAAAAGTTGAAGTACAAAAATGGTGCTAAATTGAAATATGTAAAGAGCATAGTGGAATGGTGTATTGACAACATGGCCCGAGGTTCTCAAGAAATTTCCATGGTTTACAGATATTTTTGGTTGATAGAGGAAAAAAAATTGCTAACTATGAGGATTATATGACACTCACTGGGTCCAGTGATATGCACTCATTTTGTAACTCAGATGCTTCTTCGTGGGCCACATGGACAAGAAAGTTGACATGTTTTTGTGCATCTTGTTTCAAATTTGTCACTACTAAGTGTGATTCACAAGAATGGGTGGATGGATGGATTTTTAGGTCTCTAACTCCATTTCCTAGTTATCAACCTCCACAAGCATTACGACTTATTTCTGCAGATGAAGTTGCAACATCCAAGGACTTTGACAAAATTTTGATTTTGGTGCGACAAGGTATTTATGGTTATTTACAATTTTTGTATTGAGTTATGTCCATTGAAATTTTAATATGTACAATTTAAATTTGAGTTAAAACCTTTTTTTGTAGGACATGTATTTGCAGTTATTGTGACAGACGAAAATGAAGAAGGAACAGACTATTTCTTATGTCATTGCATCGAGGAAAGAAATAAGTTGACTTCTCCTGTTATAGATGGCGAAGATATTAAGTACCCTACAGGGTCAGTGGTAGTTACTGGAAATTGGCTTCAACGATATCCATTAAAAAACTCCTCTGTTTGGGTGTTTGAAGACTTTGAGACACATGGGAAAATACTCTTATATTCGTATCTAGTTCTAGCGACAAATATTCAGCTGTATAGATATCAAGGAAGGCCTAATAACAAGATTATTTGGAAGGTTCGAGAGTCAGATCATGAAGCAATCATGTCTGCTATTCAGAGTATATCTGATCTTGATGGTTCATTGGAATAAATTTACAATTATCATGTCTAGTATATATAATTTATTTGGTATATATAAATTTTTTAGTTAGAAAAATTTAAGTTCATATATTTTTATTAAATTTGTGTATTTTATATATATCTAGTATGGTTTTGATTTTAAACTTAAATTTCTTTGACTAACACTTTTATATGCAGGTTAGTGGTGCCAAAAAATCTTCCACCTTCACATGGTTGGCACTGTCAGTAGAGAATTATAAATTCTCGAAGCTAAGAGAAGCTTTCATTGTTTTATAAGAAAAGAGAAGCAATTAACAATGATTTATGTACCTGTGGAGGGGGTTCTTCACTCTGGACGAGGTAGCCCAGAAGGACCTGGAGCTTAGAGAACCAAAACAACACCTCTCCAAGTGTTTACAAGACCATCTCTACGTGTGTGCATAGTCGGTTCAGTGACATAACACACCATTTGTAAAATATACCGTTTGACAGCCTTACACTGTCTCAAACTACACTATTAGGTGCGTTTGCAAACAATAGGGCAGTGAGAGTACCGATTGGAGAAAGAAAAAACCGAGACAGGCTATTGTAGAGGGTCCATACGCCAAGGTGTAGGATCAGACAAGACATCTCTAAGTGCCACGAAGTGCGTGTAGTAACCCGTCAAAGTTGAATAATTTTTTTGTCTTGGTGCTCTTAAGGGACTACGCCCGAACGAGGTAGCCTGGAAGCAACAACATTGTCGAGCACCAAAATGACACCTCCTCTAGCATTCACCTACCCACCTGGATGTGTCTGCATAGTTGATTCAGTGCCATGACCCACCATTTGCAAAATATACCGTTTGACAGCCTTACACATGTTGAAACTACACTATTAGGTGCGTTTGCAAACAATAGGGAAGCGAGAGCACCGATTGGATAAGGAAAAACCTGAGATAGGCTATTGTATAGAGTCTCTACACCAAGATGTAGGATTAGACGAGAAATATCTAGGTGCCACAGACTATGCGTAGTCACTCGTAAAAGTTGAACGATTTTTTTGTCTCAGGGCTCTTAAGGGACTACACCTGAAAAAGGTATCCTGGAAGCAACGACGTTTTTCGCGCACTAAAATGATGGCTCCTTTAGCATTAACCTAGCCACCTAAACATTTTGGCACAGTCAGTTTGGTGCCATGACCCACCGTTTGCAAAATATACCATTTGACAGCCTTACACTGTCTCAAACTACACTATTAGGTGCATTTGCAAACAATAGGGCAGCGAGAGCACCGATTGGAGAAGGAAAACACTGAGATATGATATTGTAGAGGGTCCCTACATTGAGGTCTAGGATTAAACGAGATGTCTCTAGGTGCCACAGAGTGCGCGTAGCCACCCGTCAAAGTTGAATAATTTTTTGGTCTTAGGGCTCTTAAGGGACTCCGCCCGAATGAGGTAGCCCGGAAGCAACGACGTTGTTGCGCACCAAAATGATGCCTCCTCTAGCATTCACCTAGCCACCCGGATGTGTCCGCACAGTCGATTCAGTGCCACAACTCATTATTTGAAAAATATATTGTTTAACAACCTTATAATGGCTCAAACTACACTGTTCAGCATGTTTGCAAACAATAGGGCAGCGAGAGCACCGATTGGAGAAGGAAAAAACCGAGACAAAATATTGTATAGGGTCCCTACGCCAAGGTGTAGGATTGCACAAGACATCCTTAGGAGCCACGAAGTACGCATAGTCACCCGTCAAAGTTGAACGATTTTTTTGTCTCAAGGCTCTTACGGGACTACGCCCGAACGAGGTAGCCCGGAAGCAACGACATTGTCACGCACCTAAATGATGGCTCCTCTAGCATTCACCTAGCCACCCAGATGTGTCCACATAGTCGGTTCGGTGCCATGACCCACCGTTTGCAAAATATATCATTTGACAGCCTTATACATGCTCAAACTACACTATTCGGTGCATTTGCAAACAATAGGGCAACGAGAGCACCGATTGGAGAAGGAAAAAACCGAGACATGCTATTGTAGAGGGTACCTACTCTGAGGAGTAGGATCAAATGAGACTTCCTTAGGTGCCACGGACTGCACGTAGTCACCTATCGAAGTTGAACAATTTTTTGGTCTTGGGGCTCTTAAGGGACTATGCCCAAACGAGGTAGCTTGGAAGCAACAACGTTGTTGCACACCAAAAATACACCTCCTCTAGCTTTCACCTAGCCACCTAGATGTTCCCGCGTAGTCATTTTGGTGCCATGACCCACCATTTGCAAAATATATCATTTGACAGCCTTACACTGGCTCAAACTACACTATTCAGCGCGTTTGCAAACAATAGGGTAGCGAGAGCACCGATTGGAGAAGGAAAAAGGGTAAGTGCACGAAGTTGGTGGACAATTCTGTAGACATAAAAACTTGAAATAAAGGAACTACGATCGCGGTTCTAAAACCGCGATCGCGGTTCCTGAATTCTAGGTTCGGTAATTACCGAACCTAAAACCGCAATCGCGGAACTCTGAGACAAAATTTAACAGTCCCGAGACTTGTTATTTTCCTCATTTTTCATTTCGAACCGTGACTTTTCCTACACGTTTTTCACTCGCGCTTTCAATACCATCTCAAAATTGCTCATCGGACTTCTGGATAGCGATATATTCAACCATGCCGCCAAGACGAGGAGGTAAGTCCCCGATTGTAATCATTTTTTTGCATTTTAGGTTTTTTTTTTACATTTTAGGTTTTTTTTTGCATTTTCATGGGTTTTTTGAAATGTTTGTTTATGTATACAATTTTCTTGTTTTATCAGTTGGTCGGCAAGCTCGAAATCGTGCAAACCGTCAAAACATTCCTCAAAACCCACCGAACATTCCTCAAAACCCTCCTCCAAACATAGATCCGCCTCCTGTGGCTCCTTCTGTCCCCACTGAGCTAGCAGGAACGCAAGATAATATCATTGGAAGAATCCAAGAAAATAAAATTTCCATTGAGAACCTAATTCAAAATATAAGACAAAATCATGCTACAAATCCATCCCGCATGACTTTAGCCAATACATTGCAAACATTGATTGGTGAAGTCGAGTCTGCAACCAACCAAATACATAGATGGAACACCTTTAGAAGTGACTGTAGGTGGTGGTATGCGGATAAACTATCCCATGCGGCCGTCAAAGACAAAAAAATTGGAAAAGACCTCATTTGTGCATTATTTACCGACCCTAGAACCAATGTCCCCCCTGCAGTTACTTGCAAACGGTTCCCAATCCATTGGTGCCATGATGATAGAATCAAAAACAATTTTTGGGACCGATGGTGGATGGTTTTTGATTATCCACCATGCAACAATAATGAGGTTCCTCTTTATTTTTTGAAGAAATTATATTGTGAGTTCATGCTCAATGAGGTCCCGAATTATTTTGACTTTTCTGACTTTTTTGGTCGAGGAGGTGGCTCTGCACAGATTAGACCTGGTGCACGCGTAGGTCAGCCTAGGATCCCCCATGCCCCAAAACCCCCACTACCTTCAGTTATCCCTCCTACAGTGAAGGAGGTTGTGGAGATTGATACATTGCATGCATTGAGGGAGCTCACTGACACTCTCACCCAGCATAGCACCCAGATTGCATCTGGTGATGTTGGTGGAGGTGCCAGTTCTAGTGCACCACACCACTGTGGATCATGTGGTGCCGTATGCACTGCAGGCGAGACATCATTTGCTGGTTCACAGGATTTCTTTTCTATAGATGAGATGCTGGGGAGTGTTTTTGGAACTGGAGCCACTGATATTGGTCTTTCACAGGTAAATTTTAAATAAATTTAAATAATATATATACAATAGTTTAATTCACATGTTTGAGTTAATATATATATATATATATATATATATATATATATATATATATATATATATATATATATTTGATTGTACGTCATGTACATACATGTAAAAAACTAATTTTTTATTTTATTTTAAATAGCAAGAGCCGGTGAAGGAAACATCCGGTGTCGACATGCTAGCTACTGCGGCTGGGCGTGTTTCAAACGTAAGTTTCAAGTTGTACAAACTTACATTTTTAATAAATCATTTAATTGCACTAGATTATTATTATAATTTGTTTCACGTGTATGTTGTACATGTATTAATATTTTTCTCTTTTATACACAAGAGCCTGGCGGGTCATCATCTGCTCAGGGAACTGAGGCTACTGGCATGCCTCACATGAGTTTTACGCAGGTTAGTAAATCTCTTTACACTTTGTTTCTAATTACTGGAAGTTCACGCATGGATTGCATGCTTTGGACCTCTGTACATGAGTTTCACTTTCTTATACTCAACCTATATATTATTTAGTAGGAAATGCCAATTCATTTGATATAACTAGCCATGTATGTAATCATATATTGGTTTTACATGTCTTGAAAGTACCACCTGGGGTAAGATTGTATAGTAGGGACGGGAATGAATGTATAATTTCCCTCCTTTGTATAGTTTTTTTACCTTCTTAAAATCTCAACATGTGGAATGAGTGCTTGTAAATGTTTCATGTACCTATATATAGATCTGGTGTTTCCTTGATGAACGTGAAAAGATATGTTTAGAGTGTAGGGACCTTTGAGTTCCTTTACTATTATTTTTTTCAATAGGTTTCGATAGGAGTGCTAAGCTCTTAAGTAGATTTTAATATTGATTTGTACATGTTTTTTGTATAGCTTATGACTGCTAGAGAGACTCCTCCATATATGCAGACTGTGGAGGCTGCTGTAGATACTGCCATAGCATCTGCAGATCCACTAACTGAGGTACACAATTTTTTAAATTTGTTAAATTTTGGAGACCTTCATTATTTTTTATTAAACTTAAATCTACAATATCAAATTTTGTAGGTATATATGTGAAATATTTAATTTGAAAATTAATTATTTGTATGTAGCTTACCCCTCGTGAGTCTATTGTTGTCCCTGCGACGCGTCAACAACAAATTGATAGGGATCATGACATTGCGGTAAGATTTCACATGCATTTTAACTAAATTGTACAAGTTTCTAAATTTTGAATGTATTTTAAAATTTTGGGTGTTAAAAACTTGTTGTTTATGAATGTGCAGGTTAGGTTGCAGGCATGCTTAGAGACACCTAGGACCACACGGATGAAATCCGTAGTGGCATCTCCCTCCACTACATCCCCAGGTCGTGGACGTGCTACTTCTAGCAGGGCGAAGAGAGGGAAGATGTTTCATGAGTAGATTTATAGTCCACCTGGATGTACATATGTGGTCATGAGTAGATTCACAGTCCATTGTACGATATATAGCCTTTTGCGACCGCATGTGGTCCCATATGTACATTATGACACGTGCTTAGTTCGAGATGTATACATACATTATGAACTTATGTACATATATATTTTCAGAGACGTGCGCATCTAGAGCACACTTTGTTTGATTCTTATATATATATATATATATATATATATCCATGTGTGTTGGTTAAATCATATTTATTTTGGTTATTTTGGTGATTCCTCCATATATGGAACTCCTATGGATATCTCTGCTACGGTTTTGTTTCCGAGGCTATAAATTTGAACTATTTCAGGTCTTTTAAATCTTGAGGTGGATTTAGTGTATTACTTCTAGTTATATATTTTCTAGTATCTTTCTGATTATTATTTGTGGTATATTTCACCATGGGCATTTTGAATTTTTATTTTTCAAACTAAAACAATATTGTTAGCTCTATTGCCAACTTAAGTATTAGTAACTAAAGCTTATATTTAATGGAATTCATCAATTTATCATCCTGTTGTATTTGGAAAAGTGTGCTTGAAACTCTGGTGTATTTGACTGTACATCTTGATGATATTACAGGGATACCCAAAATTGGGTCTGCATTGTTTGTAACTTTTTTGTACATATGAGTTAATCCTTGAAAATTGGGTCTGCATTGCTTGTACTGTTAGATGTGCATTACTGAAACATGCCATTATATAGTTGCAATCTTCTTAGACTTCTGGATATGAAACTAATACCATGAAACTACATTCTTTCAATTGCTCTACAACCTAGAAGTTATTTTCAAATGTATTTGTACATTTGTTTTAGCTGATTGCTTCATGTATTTTGAGTTCCAAAACTGTGAAGACTGTAAGTACCTTCCAACATGGGCATTGTTGTATTTGCCTATGCATCATGGATATTGAACTTGGCAGTTGAAGATGGTAGTTGATCATTTTGATTACGCTCATAGTATCTACATTAGATTCAAGCATGATATGAGAGATTAAATATCATGTTAATAAACCATGAATGAAGCATTATCATACCTTTTTAGGATCTAAGACATCACATTTCATCTTATAGGCATGCAAAACAAGCAATTTTCACCTTCAACCATGTTTTAGGTTTCAAGAATCAATTGTAACTGAGCACTATCTAAACCATCCACATCATTTACATGTCAACAATTTCAAATATGAGCATACAAATTGCCATACCTTCATTCTTTTCCAATACTATCTTTTATAGGCATAGGTCAATCATAACAATGCACTTTCAAACTGTCTCAAGAACACAAGTCCCTAAATAGAATTCTTAGTGTATTTAATACAAATTTTTATACCTTCCCAAGCTTCATACAACACTTAAATGAGTAAACTATTACCCCCTAGACTTATAGAAACTATCTCAAGTAGACAAGCTCAATTTCAAGCATCTTACCTTGGATCCGTGGCCATAAATCACCTTAGAAACTTTTTGAAGGTCAGGTAAATAACTTTATCAATTTTTAACAGTCATATTTGACTAAAATATAACAAATTTTGTCCTTAACATACCTGAACATGTGAAACCATACATTGCAAGTCTTAAGAACATCATTTTCACTAACGAGAAGCATACTCCCAAGCTCCCCTTGTCATGAAGAGCTTATACACACCTATAGGAGCAACATTTTGACCTGAATAATCAACATGCTCTTCCTTCTTACATGTCATGCACATGTAGATGAATTTTCTTCACTACCACATACTTTATTCTACACTTTATCATCCTCATTTTACTTTCATCTTATTTATCTTCTTGATTTTCACATGCTCTGTCTTCCTTGATCCCAATCTAGTATATTTGAAGCTTTACAATATTATATCCTTCTTACTGATTTTGATAACTTCCCTTGTTCCCATCCTTGATTACCATTATACTAACATTCCATATAAAGACACACTCTCACATACTTTTACAATGGACTTACAAGACATCAACTTATCATAAGGACTACTATGTAGATTTGAGTCATTTTAACAGACTTCAAGGTTTATATATAACTTCTTTGGAGAAGGAGGTAGGTTTTAGAGATCATACCATTGTTCCTAACCATCATATATTATGATACTAAGGATTCACATTGCAATACCTCTAAAGCATGGAAACATTAATCTTACTTAACCCTTCATACTTTTGTCTTCATCTCCAAGTATAGAAATGGACTCATACCATAAAAAATTGGTGATTATTTATTTCAACCTACTCTTGATTTTAAGTCTTGATTCTCAGTGCTCCATTATACCATTTTCCTGTAACGGTGGGTCGTGGCACCGAACAGACTGCGCCGACACGTCTGGGTGGCCAGGTGAACGCTAGAGGAGGTGGTGTTTCGGTGCGCGAAACGGTCGTTGCTTCCGGGCTACTTCGTTCGGGCGCAGTCCCTTAAGAGCCCTGAGACCAAAATATCGTTCAACTTCGACAGGTGACTACTCAGACTCCGTGGCACCTAGAGAGGCCTCGTCTGATCTGACACCTCGGTGTAGGGACCCTCTACAATAGCCTCTCTCGGTTTTTTCCTTCTCATTTCGGTGCTCTCGCTGTCCTACTGTTTGCAAACGCGCGAAATAGTGCAGTTGGAGCCAGTGTAAGGTTGTCAAACGCTATATTTTGCAAACGGTGGGTCATGGCACCGAATGGACTGCGCCGAAACATCCGGGTGGCCAGGTGAATGCTAGAGGAGGTGGTGTTTCAGTGCGCGAAACGGTCGTTGCTTCCGGGCTACTTCGTTCGGGCGCAGTCCCTTAAGAGCCATGAGACCAAAATATCGTTCAACTTCGACGGGTGACTACTCAGACTCCGTGGTGCCTAGAGAGGCCTCATCTAATCCAACACCTCAGTGTAGGGACCCTCTACAATAGCCTCTCTCGGTTTTTTCCTTCTCATTTCGGTGCTCTCGCTGTCCTACTGTTTGCAAACACGTGAAATAGTGCAGTTGGAGCCAGTGTAAGGTTGTCAAACGCTATATTTTGCAAACGGTGGGTCGTGGCACCAAACGGACTGCATCGGCATGTCCAGGTGGCCAGGTGAACACTAGAGGAGGCAATGTTTTGGTGCGCGAAACGGTCGTTGCTTCCGGGCTACTTCGTTCGGGCGCAGTCCCTTAAGAGCCCTGAGACCAAAATATCGTTCAACTTCGACGGGTGACTACTCGGACTCCGTGGCACCTAGAGAGGCCTCGTCTAATCTGAAACCTCGGCGTAGGGACCCTCTACAATAGCCTCTCTCAGTTTTTTCCTTCTCATTTCGGTGCTCTCGTTGTCCTACTGTTTGCAAACACGCGAAATAGTGCAGTTGGAGCCAGTGTAAGGTTGTCAAACGCTATATTTTGCAAACGGTGGGTCATGGCACCGAACGGACTGCGCCGGCATGTCTGGGTGGCCATGTGAACGCTAGAGGAGGTGGTGTTTTGGTGCGCGAAATGGTCGTTGCTTTCGGGCTACTTCGTTCGGGCGCAGTCCCTTAAGAGCCCTGAGACCAAAATATCGTTCAACTTCGACGGGTGACTACTCGGACTCCGTGGCACCTAGAGAGGCCTCGTCTAATCTAACACCTCGGTGTAGGGACCCTCTACAATAGCCTCTCTCAGTTTTTTCCTTCTCATTTCGGTGCTCTCGCTGTCCTACTGTTTGCAAACGCGTGAAATAGTGCAGTTGGAGCCAGTGTAAGGTTGTCAAATGCTATATTTTGTAAACGGTGGGTCGTGGCACCGAACAGACTACGCCGGCACGTCCGGGTGGCTAGGTGAATGCTAGAGGAGGTGGTGTTTCGGTGCGTGAAACGATCGTTGCTTTCGGGCTACTTCGTTCGGGCGCAGTCCCTTAAGAGCCCTGAGACCAAAATATCGTTCAACTTTGACGGGTGACTACTCAGACTCCGTGGCACCTAGAGAGGCCTCGTCTGATCTGACACCTCGGTGTAGGGACCCTCTACAATAGCCTCTCTCAGTTTTTTCCTTCTCATTTCGGTGCTCTCGCTGTCCTACTATTTGCAAACGCGTGAAATAGTGCAGTTGGAGCCAGTGTAAGGTTGTCAAATGCTATATTTTGTAAATGGTGGGTTGTGGCACCGAACGGACTATGCCGACATATCCGGGTGGCCAGGTGAACACTAGAGGAGGTGGTGTTTTGGTGCGCGAAACGGTCGTTGCTTTCGGGCTACTTCGTTCGGGCGCAGTCCCTTAAGAGCCCTGAGACCAAAATATCATTCAACTTCGACGGGTGACTACTCGGACTCCATGGCACCTAGAGAGGCCTCGTCTGATCCAAAACCTCGGCGTAGGGACCCTCTACAATAGCCTCTCTCGGTTTTTTCCTTCTCATTTCGGTGCTCTCGCTGTCCTACTGTTTGCAAACGTGTGAAATAGTGCAGTTGGAGCCAGTGTAAGGTTGTCAAACGCTATATTTTGCAAACGGTGGGTCGTGGCACCGAACGGACTATGCCGACACATCTGGGTGGCCAGGTGAACGCTAGAGGAGGTGGTGTTTTGGTGCGCGAAACGGTCGTTGCTTTCGGGCTACTTCGTTCGGGCGTAGTCCCTTAAGAGCCCTGAGACCAAAATATCATTCAACTTCGACGGGTGACTACTACTCTGTTGCACCTAGAGACTCGTCTGTGGCGTAGGGACCCTCTATAATAGAATCTCTCAGTTTTTTCCTTCTCATTTTGGTGCTCTCGTTGTCCTACTGTTTGCAAACTCGTGAAATAGTGCAGTTGGAGCCAATGTAAGGTTGTCAAACGCTATATTTTGCAAACGGTGGGCATGGCACCAAATGGACTATGGACTGGGTGGCCAGGTCTAGAGGATGTGGTGTTTCGGTGTGCGAAATGGTTGTTGCTTTCGGGCTACTTCGTTCGGGCGTAGTCCCTTAAGAGCCCTGAGACCAAAATATCGTTCAACTTCTATGTGTGACTACTCGGACTCCGTGGCACCTTCGGTCTCTCGATCTAGTGCTGTCCTACTATTTGCAAACGCGCCAATTGGAGCCAGTGTAAGGACCCTTGTACAATAGCCTCTCTAGTTTTATCCTTGCAAACGGTGCTCTCGCTGTCCTACTGTTTGCAAACGCGTGAAATAGTGTAGGAGCCAGTGTAAGGTTGTCAAACACTATATTTTGCAAACAGTGGGTTGGTAGGGACCGAACAGACTGTGCCAACATGTCTAGGTGGCCAGGTGAACGCTAGAGGAGGTGGTGTTTCGGTGCGCGAAACGGTCGTTGCTTCCGGGCTACTTCGTTCGGGCGTAGTCCCTTAAGAGCCCTGAGACCAAAATATCGTTCAACTTCGACGGGTGACTACTCGGACTCTGTGGCACCTAGAGAGGCCTCGTCTGATCTGACACCTCGGCGTAGGGACCCTCTACAATAGCCTCTCTCATTTTTTTCCTTCTCATATCGGTGCACACGCGTAAGTATGGTCTTGTAAACACTTGGGGAGGAGTCGTTTTCAAAATTTACAACATTTTCAAAATTTACAACTTTTTCAAACAATGAAAGCTTCTCTTAGCTTCGAGAATTTAAAATTCTCTACTAACAGTGCCAACCATGTGAAGGTGGAAGCTTTTATGGCACCACTAACCTAAACATAAAAGTGTTAGTCAAAGAAATTTAAGTTTCAAATCAAAACCATATATACTATAGATCTAGATATAATGTACATGCAAAATACACAAATTTAAAATAAAATATATATTCAAACTTAAATCTAGATCTTTAAGTTCTAAAAAATTTATATATATATATAATTGAAAAGAAATTATATATATACCAGACATGCTCGCATTGTAAATTCATTCCAATGAACCATCAGGATCGGATCTACTCTGAATAGCAGACAAGATTGCTTCATGATCTGACTCTCGAACCTTCCAAAGAATCTTGTTATTAGGCCTTCCTCGATATCTATACAACTGAATATTTGTCGCTAGAACTAGATGTGAATATAAGAGTATTTTCCTGTGTGTCTCAAAGTCTTCAAACACCCAAACAGAGGAGTTTTTTAATGGATACCGTCGAAGCCAAGTTTCAGTAACTACCACTGACCCTGTAGGATACTCAATATCTTCGCCATCTATAATAGGAGAAGTCAACTTCTTTCTTTCCTCGATGCAACGACATAAGAAATAGTCTGTTCCTTCTTCATTGTCTTCTGTCGCAATTACTGCAAACACATGTCCTACAAAAAAATAAACAAGGAAAGTTGAACAACTCAAATTTAAATTACATATTAAAATTTCAATGGACATATAACTCAATTTACAAAAATTAAATAAATAACCATATTTATACCTTGTCGCACCAAAATTGAAATTTCGTCAAAGTCCTTGGATGTTGTAACTTCATCTGCAGAAACAAGTCGTAATGCTTGTGGAGGTTGATAACTAGGAAGCGGAGTTAGAGGCCTACAAATCCATCCTTCCACCCATTCTTGTGAATCACACTCAGCAGTGACAAATTCGATACAAGATGCACAAAAGCATGTCAACTTTCTTGTCCATACGGCCCATGAAGTAGCGTCTGAGCTACAAAATGAGTGCATATCACTGGACCCAGTGAGTGTCATACAATCCTCGTAGTTAGCAATATGTTTTTCCTCTATCGACCAAAAATATCTGCAAACTGTGGAATTTTCTTGAGAACCTCGGGCCATGTTGTCAGTACACCATTCCACTATGCTCTTTGCATCTTTTAATTTAGCACCATCTTTGTACTTCAACTCTTCTCTTGCAAGAGCTCTTTTCACACATGCCCCTGCACCGTCATGCTCTCCTTTTCCATGTCCAGCCTTAGTGAAACTCCAAATATGTTGCACACCCATCTTGACGTGCATTCTGCTCATCCAATAAAACATTCGTGCATTCTTAAACTGAGACGTGTAATTATCTGACCATATATAATGTTGTTTGAAGTGGATGTCCCTATCAGACAAGTTTCCATAAAATAACTGGAAACACCCTTGCACAAATTCAGTAGAATGAGTACGATCATCACTGATATAAAAGTGGTACTCTCTTAATATTTTTCGATCATTCTCTGTACTGTCAGGAGAATGTAGAAATGCTATATGCACAAAAATGGCAACTTGTACTGAGTTGTAATATTGCGATTGAACCTCCATTTGTGGTTGCAATGTGTAATTCTCTGCAAAATCGACCACTGAAACAATAGTACCAATAGGAAATGTGTCTTTGCATAGCTTGAATTGTTCATCCAACCATCGAGCTCTATGTGTATGCCTCGCATACTCATAAACAATTTCATCCTTAAATTTTCTCATAAATTGAAAAATGGGCATTTGTTCTGTAACTAGCTCACACCGTTTCGACTCTTTTTCATCTTTCAACTGGTATGCAACTGATTTATATTTATCAAATTCAACTAAATTATGTCCTATTGTACCTTCAATTTTCTCATGGATACAACTTTCCAATTTAGGTAATCCGCCGCATGTACTACAACTTCCATCTAAACAATCCTGACTATAAAAAAATTGTCCAACTTCTTTTTCACAAAATATAGTAGGAATGAAATCCCTGGATGATATTGGTGGAACTTGAACACCACATTCAGATAACATAGTTTCAGAATGAAAATTAGAACGAATACATAAAAATTTAGCATAATGCATCGCAAATTCAACATGTTGCCTACAACAACAAGTGGTGCGAGCATGGTTGATTTTCACATAGAATGGTTTCAACATTTCAAAAAAACGTTGAATAATTTTAATTTCTAGATTCTCTTGTTCAAACTTACGAAAAAATTGAGTTTGAGTCATATCTAAGAAATGCTTTGGATGTGGTTCACGATTAGTAGAACCAACTCTCTGTTTTATAACATCTCTTGTATTAGGTGAAACTCTAGTGTTATCATGCCAAAATTTAATAACAACTTCTCTTATAGCATCAGAATTATTTTTATCCTTACGCGGTGCTCTAGCAGAAAATGCCCAAAAATCGACATTATTGAGTGATTGAAGGATATTACATATTTCAATTGCTTTCATTAGAGTTTTTCGATTAACTTGCAACATTTGACTTGTTTGCGTAATCAAATGTTATTTTTTTATTGATTCACTTATAACACTAGTAGCAAGTACACGATGCACAATATTACTATCCCTAGTGCGTCTCTTGACACCAACAATGTGATATGCATCATGAAGGTTTTCAACAATTGTAGAGGTTTTACTATGTATATTAGATGTTGTCAATCCTAAAGTGTTTAATATAGGTCTCATTTTATTCAATTTCAGCAAACTAAGCAACAACTGACATATTTGGGAATCATTTAAAATTTCAAAATAATTATCCCAAATTTCAGTGGCTTTTCTTTTGATTTGTTGTTCAAAAAGTTTGTCAGACATTGGTTTGAAAATGTTTTAATCAATTTTAATAAAAAAATTAGGTTTCTTACGTAAAATCCTAGGAGGTGTTTTTGTCAAATTTTGCTTGTCTATAGTTTCAACATGAATTTCCTTATTCACATTTTCATTGTCTCCTTCAATTTCAACATTTTCTACATCATGAGTATTTAATTCTTCTTCAACATTGACGATAAAAACATCTTCATCATGAGTATTTAATTCAACTTCAACATTGATAGTAGATACATTACCTAGTTCTTTATTGCTTACAATAGTTGGGGTAGAAGATGAACCTCTTCTTTATTCACGAGGTTTCTACATTCGTTCAGCATTTTAAATTTTGCTGGCCTCTAATTCGTTTGGTGTTTTTTTACTTAATGACTTCCTTTTTTGACTTCGTTTTTTGTCTCCCATGATGTATTGCTTTTGGTGATAAGAAAAACATGCAGAAAAAGATAGAATTTCATAGTAATTCATCTACGGTAAGGTTAGAGAGTAAAAATCATATGGTAATTTAGAACATTGTGATGTGTGTAAATATGATTTATGAACCACGAGCGCACTTTATAAACCACTATTGCGGTGTTATCCAAAATTCACGCTCACTAGTTTGTGTTAAATTTTGAAAACCACGCATCAGACGCTTTATAATCCCATGCAAATCGTGGATCTGATTCTGAGCAAACCTAAGCCTCATTGTAATGTCCACTTCAAGTATTTTTCTAACGCCACGCTGGCCGACGACGACAGCCGCGCCAGCAAGCTCAAGTAACCCGAAAATGCGACAATTTTTTTTTTTTGCAAATAGGTTAAGCAAGGAAAAAGTGGTCCTTGTTTGGTTTAGTTTTATCTACAAGTTTTGTGAGCAATTGGGATAATTGGGACGTCAAAGCTTCGGATCTTTTACCGTGTAATCCAAATGCAATACTAGAACTGCATGATTTTCACAATTCTGCACACTCGAGATCTACTTCAATGACGCGAAAAGCCGATCCGGCCGAAGGAGGAAGAAAAATTGGCTAGGCGTTGCTCGGGACGTTTGGGACAAAAAGACCCGAACCGGCCGGATCGGCCGAAATGAGCACAGGCAGTCAAAAGCGATTGGGACATCTGGGCCGCAAAGGCTCGAACCGGCCGAACCGGCCGAAAAGAGTCAAGTCAGTCCGAAGCAAAGCGAGACAAGCGGGCCAAAAATGCCCGAACCGGCCGAATCGGCCGAAATGAGCACGAAGGGCCCAAAATCAAATGGGACATCTGGGACAAATGGACGCGAAATGCCCGAACCGGCCGAAATGAGCACAAAGGGCCCAAAATCAAATGGGACATCTAGGACAAATGGAGGCGAAGTACGCGAAGGAGCCGAAGGAGCCGAGGACCAATCAAAAACTGCCACGTGTCCTCACAGGAGAAAAAGTCAAAAGGTCAAAGGGACGAGTTATCGAGCGCTGAACCGAACCAATGAAATGGCGCCACGTGTCCAAGTTTAGAGGGGCCCACAAGCAATTTCAAAAGGAAAGCCCGCGAAAGACCGAGGACAGAGAATTGCTCGTCCAATCAGCACGTGCCACGTGTCGTCCAGACGGTGAAGAGCGGGAAAACATTTTAAAATCTGCCTTGGTCTGCTCCGTGCCCTAAATCTTCAGATCGCCATATCTTTTGATCCAGAGCTCAGATTTCCACGTTCTTTATATCAACGGAAAGCTCATGAAATTCTCTACATGATTCTGGGGTTAATATCGAGTTTTGGTGCAGTTTGGAGAGAGAAAATCAAGAAACAGCTCTGACGCGTGATACAACAGAAGTGACGCTTCAACAACCAGCTTTAATGCAGCAGACAGCCCGCCGTTTTGCCAGGATCCGCCGCTTATACCATAATGAGATGAATTTAAAATACGACCTGGGGGTGGTTGGAGTAGATCTGACTTTCCTCTTTCTTCCTTCTCTTCATTCTTCCTATATATTGTAAGGAGTGGCAAAATAAAAAAAGGTTGTTCATTCTTTCTGCTCTGCCCTCCCTTCTTTTCTTCTCTAGGGTTGAAAATGGAGTTCGAACCTCCTCCCTACTCTGTAATGGGCGTTTTTTGCCTTTTACTAATGGAATGATGTTCTGTGCAAACTTCTGAAGCAACAAAACGTGTTTTGTTGATGCATCTGTCCATCTTTTCTCGTTTTTGCTTGTTTTCTTCTTTGCCTCTCTTCATTGCAGGTATCTGTGCATGTTTGAACGTTCACTACAGATCTGGAGCTGTGTTCATGGAGTTTTGGGACAACTTTCTGTGTGAAATCTATCCTTGGGCTTGTGATGCATCTGTCCATCCTTCCCATTGCTCACCTCTTCTTTGTCCATGGCAGTTTTGATAGATGTTCAACATTCTCCTTCTCTGGTGTATCACCGTTTTAGTGTAGGCTTTTGCTGTTTTTCCCTTCTCTCTCTCTCCTGTCTCCTTGGCATGGTTAGATTAGGATTAGATTAGCTTGCCTGCACTGGAATATCTTGTGGCAGTAGTTTAGGAGCAGGGAACCAGCCTTCTCTGGAGATTCCTCTCTCGGTTTCACAAGTCCACGCTTGGAGAGAGGTCTTCCATTGTTGTTGCAATCACATGGATGCCTGAAACATAAACAAGACGGAACGCCCCCCACCACCCACCCCTGACAACACCACGTACCGGCCCCCCCTCCCCCCCCACCCACCCACGCCCCCCACCCTGAACCCTGCTTCTTCCTTACCCCACCCCCCCTGCCTTCTACCTCCATCCACCCACCCCCTAACACCCTTCCTCCCACTTACCTCCCCCCCGCCCCCCCCCTAACCCCTCCTCCCCCTCCTCCATTCCCATGTGCTCCCCTACTCAACCCTCCTCTCCCCACACCCTGCATAGCGCAACCCCCCCCTCTCTTCATATCCCAGACCCCCCCCTCACCCCCCCCTTCTCACCACCTCCCCACCCTCACCCCAATCCAACCCACGCCCCACCTTTGGGGCAAATACAGATTACAATGTCCTGTAATAATGCTGGTCCAAGAGAAACCCTGTCCTCAATCCTATCCCAGCTAAGAGGTGTCCTGCACTCTCTACCATTTAATGCCTGAAAGGGAGCCATGCCTATAGAACTTTGAAAACTATTATTGTATGCAAACTCCACAAAATACAGATACTCCTCCCATCTCGAATGATGATCCATCACATACATCCTGAGCATATCCTCCAAAATCTGATTCAGCCTCAGGTCTGTCTAGGGTCCATCTGTCTCAGGGTAATAAGTTGTGCTGAAATTAATCCTCGTCCCAAGAAGCATGTTGCATGGTCTGTCCAGAAAATGCAAAGAAGTGTACAGAAGGGTCACGGTCGCATATGATCTTCCACGGAATCCCATGTAGTCTGACAATCTGGCATCAAGGTCCTACTCAAGGGTGCCACTGGGACACTTGTTGTACGTCAAGGCGTGGATCGGCACTGGGGAAAAATGAGCTCCAAGCTTTCATCAAATTTATCCATTTGTGACCATGATGGCGTCGTGCCAGAAGTATCTCGGACGTCGCGAAAAGCCGATCCGGCCGAATGAGGAATCCATAGAAATTGGTGTCCCAGGCGTCCACTCCGGTATGGCGTTTGAGGATAGAGAAGACCCAAGCTGGATGCCTGATCGGCTCAGCCTTCACCCTCTGGCACTCTAAAGCGAGTGGGATACAAATGGGCCGCAAAGGCTACGATCTCGGCTGAAATCCTCGGCCGAAAAGAGTACAAGTCTGTCTCGAAGGGTGGCGTGACAATCGGGCTTCACCCCAGGATGCGCCTGAATACGGTGCATGAATCGAGCCTCTGTCAAAATGATCATGTCTCAAGCCTCCATCTCTAGGAACATCAAATCCGACCTCTGTGTCTGAGAATGGACCATCTACATGCCCTAACCGGCCGAAAATGAGCATCAAATCTCCCAAAATCAAAGGGGTCATTTGAGACTCAATCTCTGCTTTGGCTGCAAGGTACGCGAACTATCCTGAAGGAAGCTGCTACAAGATCCTACTCCGTAAACTGCCACGTGTCCTCACTGAGGTGAAAAAGCCAATAGCTGCAATGTCTTCGACCTACTCAAGCGCTGAACTGCAACCACATGAAATGGCGCTCACGTTTCCAAGTTTCACATGCTCTATCTCACATGTCGTATTTCACGAAGGTAAGCTCCATCCAACGCCGCTGATGAGCATTGAGAATTGGGCTGCGTGAAGAGGTGGCGAAGCACGTGCCAAGTGATCAGTCCTGACGTGTGAAGATCTCCGGGCCAAGACATTTTAAATGTCTGCCTTGGTCCGCACCAAGGCATGTACTAATATCTACAGATCGCTCATAGGTCTTTGGGTCCAGAGCTCAGATTGAGCTCACGTAATCTTTGAGTTTGCGAGACTCAAAGCTCATGAACTACTCTACATGATCCTGGCATTAACACACCTCCAATTCCTGGTGCAGTTTGGAGGCATCTGTGCAAATCATAGAACTCAGCCCTGAGGATCGTGGCACTGTACAGAAGTAGGCGCTCTCGTAAGGAATTCAGCTTCAGTGTAGCCGACAGCCCGCCGTTTTGCTCAGGATCCGCCGCTATCTGACCATAATGAAACTGATCTTCCCTTTCCGACCTGGAAGAGAAGTGATAGGAGTAGATCTGACAATCCGAGAGAATTCCTTCTCTCAAACCTCCTGTAATACCCTGCTAGACCCAGTGGCAAGCTAAATGCACCTCGGTCACACTAGTGGGTGCTCTGCCAACCCATGATGGCTTCGAATCTAGGGTGGAAGGATCGACTGCGATACCTCCTCCCTACTCTAAAATGGCGTTTTGTGGCCTTTTAATACTGCACCTCATGTTCTGAAAGAACACACACTTCTCCAAGTTCAACGTAAAGGCGCTGTTTCGCGAAGACATCTGAAGAACCTTTCTCGTTTTTTGCTTGTGCTCCTCGTGCCTCTCTTACGTGTGCGTGAGTAAATCAAAATGTGCATCAAGGAACGTTCACTACAGCATCTAAAGCTGTGATCAAGGAAGGTCCTGAATACCCCATTCTGTGTCAAACTCATAAACACTGCGGGGGGCATTCGTCAAGCCGAAAGGTACATACTGTGAACATTGTCGTGGCCATATCTTCGTACGGATGACTGTCTTGTGAATATCTGTCTCCACAATATCTGAGTTCTCTGGTGTATCACTGACTTAAGATCTAGGCTTAGAGAAAACTGTAGCCCCCTTCATCTGATCAAATAAATCATCAATGGCATGGTTAGATTAGGGTAACGATTAGCTTGCCTGCACTCGAATAGCTTGTGGCAGGTCAGTTTAGGAGCAGGATACTCAATACACAACTCTGAAGAGATTCCATCTTTCGGTCTTCACAAAGATCCCACGCTTGGTGAGAGGTTTCCAAGTTGTGCAATCACACTAGGATGCCTGAACATCAACCTAGAAGCCTGATGTGCGTCTAGAAGGCCCTCAAGCTGAAACTTGAGCTCACATAACTCAGCGAGTAGTCATCCGATAGGGTGCTCGTGAGTTTATAAAGCGCTCTGCGCCTGGAACTATGATCTATAATGGAACCGTCGATCTCACGTGGCATCGCTACTTTCGAACGGCATTACAGGCTCATGGAAAATCTTTGTTTTTTCCCAACCAAAGCTATGGAAGGTCATTATGAAGTGTAAAAGGTCAAAAAACCTCAAATTTTCTCTTCCAAAGACTTTAACCATGCTTAAAAACTGAAAACATTTCACAAAAATTATGCCATCGCGTAGGGGAGACTCTTAGCTTTGTAGAAATATTGATTTTAAAGTGAATAGAATAAGATAAATATCATTTAATAATTTTTTACTAATAATAGGTCTTTAAGACAATTTTTCCTGTGAATGTTCATGTCTACGTTTGAGACTATAAATTTTGTTTCGCTTATCAAAATATGATAAAACTTATACCATCCCAAGTGTGGACAAATTATGTACATGTTAAAATATATATATATATATATATATATATATATATATATATATATATATATATATATATATATATATATTATTTCGATATTTTTTGATATAGTTATGGTGGGCAAATGGAAAGCGCTCTGTTTTCTAAATATTTTTAGACCACTTTCATGGAAAAAAACATTAAAAAAAAAATATTGCTAAAAAAAATACAAAATAAAATCCATCCCAAGGTAGACAACTACATCTAACATTTCACCAAAGGAAAAAATAAATTAACAAGATTTGGTCATCCAAAATGCGGGAAAATGGACTACAATCTTATAAGTTTTAAAAAAAAAAACACTAAGTCATATAATTTTAAGTGTTTAATATAGCTAAACTTGTCCGTTTTTTACAAAAATTAGTATTTTAGAAACTAGATTCCGAATGCTATGATTCATATTTATATAAATTTTTTTAATTTAGAGTGCGTGTATATCTAATAATCCCTACAAGTTGAGATTTTGCTGTTTTTTGCAATATGATGTCCACGGATGACCCTATATTTGTCCATCAACTTCCTGCACTTACCCAAAAACTGAGACATTCTATTGTAGAGGGTCCCTACACCAAGGTTTAGGATCACACGATATGTCCTTAGGTGTCATGGAGTGCGCATAGTCACCCGTCAAAGTTGAACAATTTTTTGGTCTCAAGGCTCTTAAGGGACTACGCCCGAACGAGGTAGCCCGGAAGCAACGACACTGTCATGCACCTAAATGACGGTTCCTCTAGCATTCACCTGGCCACCCGGATGTGTCTGCATAGTCAGTTTGGTGCCACGACCCACGGTTTACAAAATATATTGTTTGACAGCCTTACACTGGCTCAAACTACATTATTTGACGCATTTGCAAACAATAGGGTAGCGAGAGCACCGATTGGAGAAGGAAAAAACTGAGAGAGGCTATTGTAGAGGGTCCCTACACCAAGGTCTAGGATCAAACGAGACATCCCTAGGTGCCATCGATTGTGCGTAGTCTGTTGAAGTTGAACAATTTGTTGGTCTCAGAGCTCTTAAGGGACTACGCCCGAACGAGGTAGCCCGAAAGCAACGACATTGTCACACACCCAAACGACACCTCCTCTAGCGTTCACCTAGCCACCCAGACATGTCTTCACAGTCGATTTAGTGCCACGACCCACCATTTGCAAAATATACCGTTTAACAGCCTTAGATTGGTTCAAACTACACTATTCGGCATGTTTGCAAACAATAGGGCAGCGAGAGCACCGATTGGAGAAGGAAAAAACCAAGATAGGCTATTGTAGAGGGTTCCTAAAATAAGGTCTAGGATAAAATGAGATGTCCTTAGGTTCCATGGAGTGCGCGTAGTCACCTGTTGAAGTTGAATGATATTTTGGTCTTAGGGCTCTTAAGGGACTACGCCCGAACGAGGTAGCCCGGAAGCAACGACATTGTCGCACACTGAAATGAAACATCCTCTAGTGTTCACTTGGCCACCTAGACATGTCTGCGCAATCAACTTGTTGCCACGACCCACCGTTTACAAAATATACCGTTTGACAACCTTACATTATCTCAAACTACACTATTTGACGCATTTGCAAACAGTAGGGTAGTGAGAGCACCGATTGGAGAAGAAAAAAACCAAGACAAAATATTGTAGATGGTCCCTATGTTGAGGTGTAGGATAAAATGAGACGTCCTTAGGTGCCATGGAGTGCACGTAGTCACCCATCGAAGTTGAACAATTTTTTGGTCTCAGGGATCTTAAGGGACTACGCCTAAACGAGGTAGCCCGGAAGTAACGACGTTGTCGTGCACCAAAATGATGCCTCCTCTAGCATTCACCTGGCCACCCGGATGTGTCCGCGCATTTGGTTCGGTGCCAAAACCCACTGTTTACAAAATATATCGTTTGACATCCTTACATTGTCTCAAACTACACTATTCGGCGCGTTTGCAAACAATAGGGCAACAAGAGCACCGTTTGGAGAAGAAAAAACTGAGACAAGATATTGTAGAGGGTCCCTACACTGAGGTGTAGGATTAAACGAGACATCCTTAGGTGCCATGGAATCTACGTAGTCACCTGTCAAAGTTGAATGATTTTTTGGTCTCAGGGCTCTTAAGGGACTCCGTTCGAACAAGGTATCCTGGAAGCAATGACATTGTCGTGCACCGAAACGACATCTCCTCTAGCATTCACCTAGCCATCCAGACATGTCGGCACAGTCAGTTTGGTGCCATGACCCACCGTTTTCAAATTTTTCAATAATTACAACTTTTTCAACAATTACAACTTCTTCAACAATTACAACTTTTTCTACAATTACAACTTTTTCAACGATTACAACTTTTTCAACAATTACAACTTTTTCAAGAAATTGTTGAATCAGAAATTGAAAGAGAAGAAGAAGATGGTTATGCAATTATTGGTTATTGTGAATACTCACCCAACAAAGATCCTGAATAATTTGGATATATGATATGAATAGTTACTCTTGTTTAGTGTTCACCCACTCATAAAAAAATAAATAAACCTCTTCTTCTACTTCCCAAGCACAACACTTTAATCCTCATCTAGTTTATCAAAGGAGGTAGTAAAATTACATGTTCCAAAAATCCTACCAACACTAAAGAATCACTTCCCACTCCTAGAACCACTCATTCCTAGAACATTCTTTCCTTAAAATCCTCCTCTTCTAGGAAATAAGAACCTTTCTATCTTTCCTTGTTGGTCAATGGACCTATAAATTTAATAATTGCATTATTGACTCCAGCAGCTCTGAGAATGTCATGCTTATCAAATTTGCTAACTCTATTGGTATTACTCTCAGCCTTGCTATTGGCCATTGTTACTACATGAAAACAAAATAATTACCTCTTTTCGGCCAGGTGAAATATTCTCAAGCCAGAATTTACAGACTTCCTTGACTAGAAAATCAAGATGGAAATACTTGTGGAAGACATGTTAGCTACGTATGGTATATTGTTGAGCCAAAGTTTCTATCACGATATTGGTGGGGATATAAATATGGATTGGTCATACACCACCATACTCATCAATGGTAAAATGAATAATATCCTTCTAATAAATAAATAAATACACAGTTCAAAAACAAAATGACCCAAGGGAAGACATCTTATTTCAAGATTCAAGGTATGAAATATTTTTTCATGACTTAAGAGGAAAATGATAAATTTCCCATGTTGATGGAGGAATACACATGCTTCCCTTAATTTCTTAAAAATTTTACCATGCAATGTTACACCGTCGTAACGTTATATTCATATATGTTGCACCGTAGTTTTTTAATTTTAAATCAAACATACATATAGAATTAATATACATAGAATATACATACATAGAAGGATATCATGTGCAATGAATTCGATTCAAACATAGAAGTAATATCGTTATGAAAACCAACTCATAGATATATAATGTATCAAACTAAGTGTGTTGAATGCACGTCTCTGAAAATATAAGTTCATAACATGTGTACATCTCGAACCAAGTGTGTCATACATATAGGACCACATGCGGTCACAAAAGACTATATATACAATGTCCTATGAAGAATCATGAACTAGAACTAGTTGGCCCATATATATGTGTGTGTGTGTGTGTGTGTGTGTGTGTGTGTGTGTGTGTGTGTGTGTGTACATCCACGTCTGATGAATCTAATCATGAAACATATTCCCTCTCTTTTCCCTGCTAGAAGTAGCATGTCCACGATTTGGGCATGTAATGGAAGGAGATGCCACTACGGATTTCATCTGTGTGGTCCTAGGCGTCTCTAAGCAGACCTGCAACCTAACCTGCACATTCATAAACAACAAGTTTTTAACACCCAGTTTTTTAAAATACATTCAAAATTTAGAAACTTAGAATTTAGTTAAAATGCATGTGAAATCTTACCGCAATGTCATTATCCCTATCAATTTATTGTTGACGCATGGCAGGGACAATAGTAGACTCATGAGAGGTAAGCTACATATAAATAATTAAATTTCAAATTAAATATTTCATGTACAAAATTTGATATTGTAGATTTAAGTAATAAGAAATTATTCCTAAATAAATTTAACAAATTTGAAAAATCGTACCTCAATTAGTGGATCTACAGATGCTATGGCAGTATCTACAGAAGCCTCCACAGTCTGCATATATGGAGGAGACTCTCTGGCAGTCATAAACTATACAAAAAACATATACAAATCAATATTAATCTACGTGACTGCCACATAACAGAGCCAAAGCATAATCCACGTGAAATTCCACATTTAGAAACAAAGTGTAAAGAGAAACTAACCTGCGTAAAAAGTCACGTGAGGCGTGCTAACAGCCTCAGTTCCCAGAGCAGATGATGACCCGCCAGGATCCTACACGTATAAAAGACAAACATATATTAATATGTACATGTACAGGTGAAACATTATAATAATAAAAGTGCATAGTCAAATGAAATTTAAAATTTAAGTACAACTTGAAACTTACGTTTGTAACATGCCCAGCTGCAGTAGCTAGCATGTTGACACCGGATGTTTCCTTCACTGGATCTTGCTATTTAAAATCAAATAAAAAATTAGTTTTTACATGTATGTACATAACATGTAATGAAATACATATATATTAAAATCTCAAACATGAATTAAACTTTTGTATATATATATATTAAATATTTATTTGTAATTTACCTGTGAAAGACCAAGATCCTTTGCACCAATTCCAAAAACATCCGCAATCATCTCATCTAGAGAAAATAAATCATGTGATCCAGCAAATGATGTCTCACCTGCAGTGCATACGGTGCCACATGATCCACAGTGGTGTGGTGCACTAGAACTGACGCCTCCACCAACATCACCAAATGTAATCTTCTCACTATGTTGGGTCAAAGTGTAAGTGAGCTCCCTCAATGCATGTAGTGTGTCAATCTCCACAACCTCCTTCACTGTAGGAGGGATAACTAAATGCAGTGGGGGTTTTGGGGCATGGGGGATCCTTGGTTGACCTACGCATGCACCAGGTCTACTCTGTGCAGAGCCACCACCTCACCCATAAAAATCAGAAAAGTCAAAATAATTTGGGACCTCATTAAGTACGAGCTCACAATATAATTTCTTCAAAAAATAGAGGGGAACCTTATTGTTGTTGCATGGTGGATAATCAAAAACCATCCACCATCGGTCCGAAAAATTGTTCTTGATTCGGTCATTCTGGCACTAATGGATTGGGAGCCATTTGCAAGTAACTACGGGGGGCATTGGTTCTTAGGTCAGTAAATAATGCACAAATGTAGTCTTTTCCAGTTTTTTTGTCTTTTACGGACGCATGGGATAATTTATTTACATACCACTGACTACAGTCACCTCTAAAGGTATTCCATCTATCTATTTAGTTGGTTGTGGAGTCAACTTCGCCAATCAATATTTGCAATGTGTTGGCTAAAGTCATGCGAGACAGATTTGTGGCATGATTTTGTCTTATATTCTGAATAAGGTTCTTAATGGAAATTTTATTTTGTCAGATTTTTCCAATGATATCAGCTTGTGTTCCTATTGGTTCTGTGGGGACAGAAGGAGCCACAAGAGGCGGATCTATGTTTGGAGGAGGGTTTTGTGGAATGTTTGGAGGGTTTTGAGGATTTTTTGGAGGGTTTTGAGGAATATTTTGACGTTTTGTAGGATTAAGAGCTTGCCGAGAAACTGACAAAATAGAAAAATTGTATACATAAACAAAAAATTGAAAAACCCATGAAAATCACAAAAATTAACCTAAAATGTAAACAAATTGATCAAAATTGAGGGCTTACCTCTTTGTCTTGGGGCATGGTTAAAACTATCACGATCCACAAGTCTGAAGAGTATTTTTTAGAGGGTATTCAAAGCGCGAGTGCCAAAGGTCTAGGAGAAATCACGGTTGGAAAGGAAAAATGAGGGAAAATGAGGAGTCGCGGGTCTATTTTTTTTGTCTCAGAGGACCGTGATTGTAGTTTTAGGTTCGGAAATCACTGAGCCTATAAAAACAGTTGCACGAGCGCAGTACCTAAATTTCAGGTTTTTATGTCCACTTAATTGTCCACCATCTTGGTGCATTTACCCTAGATTGCTCCCAAAAAAATCATATTTACAGAATTTGAGTGCTTACTGATGCAATGGCCCTGCTTACATGCTAAATCCATCCAAAAAATTTGTTTAGAATTCATCAAATCAAACTTATCATTCCACTTTTCTCTATAGTTCAAACCTTGCTAAAAAAAATTCAGCATGTCAAAATGCCATAAATCACTGTATCAAGACTGAAAACCATTTCAAACATGCTTAAAAACATTAAATACATGTGCCCCAAACATTAAATCAGTTTCAAAGCATCATTCTTCGTCACTTTCCTTTTTAGCCCTTACTAGTCCTTCTAGCCTTAAAAATGGGCAAATTCTGACAAATTTCACAAAATAATGACTTTTAAACCTGATTGGTAAGATTTTTAGGATCCCATTATCCTCATTAAAGTGCATGTCTAATTTCAATTCCAACTCAACTCCAGTGAAAATTTATGCCACTTTTTTGCAATTTTGTCTTCCTAAGCAATTAGCCCTCCTACATTGTAAATCTCCAAATTTAGAAGTACTTGTAAACAACCAATGAAAAATGATTACATTTTTTTTATCTCATTCTTGCTTTTCACCATGGTATTTTCCTCAACTCATCTCCTAGCTCTCTCAACCACCAAACCCTCCTTTTGTTTGTTTTGTAGGTCTAGCCTAGGGTTTCAAGGAAAAATTTCAGTTTTTGACCTCCTTTCACTATTCCAACTGCTCAGATATTTTATTCCACCTTATTTGGACTTGTCCAAGGCCTTCTCCTTGCTCCCAAAGGTCTCAAGCTTCCAATTGTGCAATTTTACAATTTTAACAACTTTGCTCACTCTTGCTCTATACTAGGGTTTCAATTGCAATGACCTAGGTTTTGTAATTTCTTCTCTGCTACAACTCCTCAATACCCTTTACCAACTGATTACATCATGTTTACAAAATTTTCTTGTTCTATACGTTCTTAGACAACCTTCTTGTCGATTTTATTGGTTTAGTCTTCACTTACCTACACTAGGGTTTTAAGCATTTCCCTAGGATTTGAATTTTTTTCACTATTCCCACTTCTCAATCACATTTGGTCACATTATTCCATCTGGTTTAAGGGTCCCTTTACTATTCTAACTCACTATTGGAGTTATTTGCACAAATATCAAAGAGTGTGTGTTATCTTTTAATTTCTTTCCTCAAGGTTCTTGACTGTATTTGCTTTCTTAATCTCTTCCTTATGTTTAAAATTATGCATGAAAATCCATTAACCCTTTCAAATTCTTCTCTAAACCTTTTATACAAGGTACATACCATTGATGAGATATTCTGACTCAGTACAGTCAGGGGGTCTGAGAAAAAAACCTGAGAATGACTAATATATGTTAGATTATTACTTTCTCATTCTTCAAAAAACATATTCCTCCCTGATCTATAGACATTATTGAAACCATCCCAATATCTCTTTGACCATGTATATACTCACAACTTCATATAAAAATCTTTCACAAAAAGGCTTTGACTGTTTACACACAATTTTCTTACCTCAAACCTATAGTTTCCTCTTTCCTTAAGATTTGTTAACCTTAAAGCCTCTCCAATAGATCTTCCATAGCTTCCCGAGATTGCACAAACCCTGCAATACTTGAAACAACCCAATAGGTTAAGAAATGAAATCAATATACATTCAAATTCATTCATTTATCAGTATATAACATGATTTTTGTAATAAGAAGTCTTCCATTAGATAAATCTTGAACTATACAAGCTTCCTTGAGCCATGAGGGCTTTGTAATAGTAATGTTCTACTTATTCACACTTTTTCAAACTTCAATAATAATCTCTCTTCATTTGAATACACTCCTTTCTTTATGGATGTGAAGGTAGTTAGGTTTTACTTCTCAACCATACATGGTGAACTAACTCCAATGAGTTTTCATCTTGGTTAAGAGAGTGAGTTAGCAACAAGATCACCCCTTTACATTCATCTTAGGTTTAAACTAACTCTAGAAGTCTAACACACTAACATCTAGGCCTAGACCACTAACATCTAGGCTAGATTACTAAACTAGAACATTTGAATATTTAAATATGACATTTGGAGGGAAACCTCCAAAATGGCATTTATTACATCAAGTGGGGTCCACATGGACCAAGACGCACAAAAAACACCTAAAACAACCTATAAAGGCTAATCAAGCCAAAATTTGAACTATGTACATTGATGCTCCTGCATCACTTATGCTTTTAAAAGTTCTAGCTTCATATCCTTGTAAGAACTATGCACCAAATGGTAAAAATATGTGAAACTAATCTAATATGATAATATATATGGTGATAAACTATCTACCTCTATTAGATCTACATTCTAATAAAATCTACATCTATTATATGTTCTACATTCCAATAAAATAATTAAAGGATATATGCACATGTGAAAATAATAATCTACTAAAGACAAAAATAATCAATGTTCCTAAACAAGCTCTTATATATATATATATATATATATATATATATATATATATATATATATATATATCTATATAGATATATATATAAATATATATATATATATTATATATATTACAAAACCCCAGTTTCTTGCACCAACATTCAAATAAACATTAGATATAAAAAATAAGGTTAGGTGCTTGAGTTGTAATGACCTCACAGTTAACCCCTTTTGATTCAATTCAAGCATTACAATACATTTCAAATGCCATGTAGTTCTCCTAGTGCATATATAATGGTGTATGCAAGTCTAGCTCCCTTTTCCTAGTTTTTACCTCATGCCTCAATACTAATAAATGTGCTACAACTATAACCCTTGTATGTAGTAGTAAAATGCTTGACTAATAATATTTTTCTTTATGGTGCTCTCTTGTGAAGTGCCTTTGAGAAAATCTTAGATAGTGTTTAGATAATGGCTATATATATTAAACCTCCTAACAAACTTGTATAAGTATGTCTCTTACTTTGAAATTATAACCTAGTAGTGTGCAAAGGTTGGTCCATACAATATGAAATGATAGAAAAGAGTAACAAAAGCACCAATGGTCAAAAAGGAATCAACAAAAAGCCTTGACAGAACAATCCAATTTGGACAATATTGTTGGATGGTTTTGTCCAAAACTGATTGTCTCGTCTAGAGACCCAAGAACAATGAAACATTCAATTATAAATTTAGAGATATCTATGATAAAATAGAATAAAGTGAAAGAGACAAGAATAAGACAACAAATGACAGACAGTCGAGCTAAATGACAACAAACCAAATAAGGACTTGCACCATTAGATTTTTATTTCATTGTTTGAGATCCATATATATATTATGAATTGAAAAAACCCCTTATTATAATAACCAATAATTAACATAAAATTCAAAAATAAATTAAGATGCTTTAGTTTAATATGACTACTACCATAATTTGTAACTCATGTGCAATTGCTAATTAGTTTAATATGTCTTTGTGTACATAACTGTGTTGGCAACAACCAAAGTTGAGCTTTACTTATGCATGCTCAAGATTTATTTAAACATATATCTCTAAATGTTTTGAAACTGAGGCCCGGCCAAATTAGTATTCAATGGCGGAACTATATATGGTATTTTGGTCATAGAACCTAGAGCACAACATGACTCCTGCACAGTTACAAGTGGCGGACTTGTTCTGAGGTAGGACAGTGGAGGTGAACATTTTAGTAGGAATAAAACCATCTTCTATGGAATACAGAAGGCCTGAGAAGAAACCTTGGATCAGAGCAATTGTTACAAAAGTGGTCCTTTGTTTTCATGCATTCAAGAGATTGGAAGTGTGCCCATCTGTGTACTCACATTGCATGTTGTTGTAAAATTGGCTCCATATGTAGTTGAACACCCACGTATGCAAGACCATCCCTTGAGAGTTATCTAGGTATGGGAATTGCGTAGTAGTGCTAAGATACACTTTTGCAGAGGAGTAGAGAGCAGAGATGGCCTTGACGATATCGTTGTAGTGCTTTGTCGTCACCTTGATATCAAAATTGATGCCATCAAGAATGAGCTCTCCACTAATCTTGTCTTTGAATTAATAAGTGATGTCGACACATGTTAGAGATCCATACCCATAATCTACTTACCAATATAAATGAATCACTTCTTAAACAATAGCTATCTAGCATTGTTTTCCATGTGTTTGCAACACATCAACAAATCAAAAGTGATGCCAAGGGTTTCGAGAGTTTCAAAAGGGGATATAATGTGGACAAACATGAAGTTGCATCCTTAGTAGCCCAACAAAATTTTCAATCCTACATTTTTTATAACCATTGACAAAAGGTCATACAGGATTAGACTTGTTACTATGGATTATTTGTGGTATCATAATAAAAAAATATAGTAGGGCTTTAACTCACAATGGACAAAAAGAAAAGAATGGTAATAAGACAGTTTGAAACTATCTTTTGGGATGTGTTAATGTTCGGCAATTTCGATGTCATGGATTTCCTCAACATTTTTACTATGCATTCAATGAATATAAAGCGGTTGGTTATTTACCACATATTAGAGTAGCAGCCCAACCAAATTTTCAATCCTACATTTTTTATAACCATTGACAAAAGGTCCTACAAGATTACACTTGTTATTGTGGATTATTTGTGGCATCATACTAAAAAAAATATAGTAGGGCTTTAACTCATAATGGACAAAAAGAAAATAATGGTAATAGGATGGTTTGAAACTATCTTTTGGGATGTGTTGATGTTCAGCAATTTCGATGTCATGGATTTCCTCAACATTTTTACCATGCATTCAATGAATATAAAGCGATTGGTTATTTACCACATATTAGAGGAACATCGAACAATTGCAATTTTTTCCTAAATAGCATTGGTGTGACTTTAGTTTCCGACACTTTTGTGAATGGTCAAAAAACAAGGGTTCTCATTAATTATGCAAACATATATAATTATGCCGAAGGCATTTCACTATGGCGTTGAGGCTTCCGCCCTCTGACAGCAAACACGATAGCATCGGATAGGATGAAAGTTATACGTTGTCGACATATTGATATTTTAATATGATCCAAGCACCTCTACCGTACACGTGGCAAGCGATAGTTGGAGAGTTCCCATGGCCAGTTTAACCTAATCGATAAAGATGATGTTTTGGAAATTTTGGCTTGTGCTTTGTGGCGGCCACCATTCCCATAGGTGGAAAGGTTGGCGTGATGGTGTGATGACAGTTTAGGCCTGCACTCTCTGACACATGAAAGAAATATTATTTTAATGTTAAATACCAACAACAATACCCGAAATCACCCCTGCCCTTCGCCTCATGAAAAACCACAGGAAAATTCGATTTCTACATCTTAAACTAGAACGAAAGGTTGGGAACATGGAAATACTCTGTCATCCCCTTCCACATCCTTTCGTTGTGTGTAGTTGAACTAATGCATGACAGACATCCAAATGTGTGAAAACCAATATCATTAAGCATGAATTTTGAGCATGAATCGTGAACCTAGCTCTAGCTCGTAAACATGTCACTTATTAAGTACATCAGAGGAGAGGAGACGAAGAAAATTCATTTTCAATTCGACTGCCTGTGTTTTTCATCTGTAGCTCGATCCATTGTTTCAACTTCATCGCTAGCTTGTGAGAAGACTTCACAAGAATTCCGTTCATATGCAGTAGAATATTAAAATTATTTAGTGTTGGAAACAATTTAAAGATGTCGAACAAAAAGATTTACTGAAAAAAACTTCGCGCCCATTCATGAATTTTTCCTCCACCTGAGAACTTAAAAGTTAGAACAAATAATAAAGATGATCCGGCTGGTGCTGTGGACGATGGGGTAAAGACATACAATAGGAGTTCTTTACATTTCGATGTTCAGACTTTTACGTGTATATAATATTTTGGAGTTTTAAAAAGTACAGTAAGAGTTTTAAATTTCATGTTAGTTTTATTCAAAATTGGAATTTAATTTATAAAAATTAAATAAAGATTAGGAATTTTTAATAAATTACTAGTGTTTGAATTATTTTAAGTTTTTTTTAATGAATAGTCAACAACTAAACGTTTTAATATTTAAAAAATAACGTTTTAATATTTAAATAAAGTTATTGATTTTGTTGAGACTTTATAATATATGTCGATGTTTATTTTTAATATATTATGTTTTTTATTGCAAAGTATTTTTATGTTGATAACCGTTTATTAAATGTGATAACGTGGTTGTTAGTGCAAATAGGACGGGTTGAAACTATCTTTTGGGATGTGTTGATGTTCGGCAATTTCGATGTCATGGATAACATTTTTACTATGCATTCAATGAATATAAAGCGGTTGGTTATTTACCACATATTAGAGGAACATTGAACAATTGCAATTTTTTCCTAAATAGCATTGGTGTGAATTTAGTTGCCGACACTTTTGTGAATGGTCAAAAAACAAGGGTTACAATTTATAGTGAAGAAGTGTTGATGACAATGGCATGTGGATTGACATTTGACCCGGACAAACATATATCCAGGAGTCAAACACTAGATCATTTCCATAATTACCATTCTTTTCTTTTTTTCCATTGTGAGTTAAAGCCCTACTATATATTTTTTATTATGATACCACAAATAATCCACAATAACAAGTGTAATCATGTAGGACCTTTTGTTAATGGTTATAAAAAATGTAGGATTGAAAATTTGGCTGGGCTGCTAAGGATGCAACTTCATGTTTGTCCACATTATATCCCCTTTTGAAACTCTCAAAACCCTTGGCATCACTTCTAATTTGTTGATGTGTTTCAAACACATGGAAAACAATGCTAGATAGCTATTGTTTAAGAAGTGATTCATTTATATTGATAAGTAGATTATGGGTATGGATCTCTAACATGTGTCAACATCACTTATTAATTCAAAGACAAGATTAGTAGAGAGGTCATTCTTGATGGCATTGATTTTGATATCAAGGTGACAACAAAGCACTACGACGATCTCGTCAAGGCCATCTCTGCTCTCTACTCCTTTGCAAAAGTGTATCTTAGCACTACTACGCAATTCCCTTACCTAGATAACTCTCAAGGGATGGTCTTGCATACGTGGGTGTTCAACTACATATGGAGCTAGTTTTACAACAACAAGTAATGTGAGTACAAGGATGGGCACACTTCCAATCTCTTGAATGCATGAAAACAAAGGACCACTTTTGTAACAACTGCTCTGATCCAGGGTTTCTTCTCAGGCCTTCTGTATTCCATACAAGATGGTTTTATTCCTGCTAAAATGTTCACCTCCACTGTCCTACCTCAGAACAAGTCTGCCACCTGTAACTGTGCAGGAGTCATGTTGTGCTCCAAGTTCTATGACCAAAATACCATATATAGTTCCGCCATTGAATCTTCAGCCTGAGTAATCAATTGTATTTACAGTAATTGAATATATATTAATAGTAATACAT